>ML685897.1:4690807-4747631 GCA_007922175.1 Pelusios castaneus
GAAGTGGGATTTTCTCCCACGAAAGCTCATGCGATTAATAAATCTGTTAGTCTTTAAAAGTGCCACAAGACTCTGTTGTCTTTCTACAATAGACTAACACGGCTACCCCTTTGGAGCTTAACTTTATGTATGTGAGTAGTTCCACTGATATCAATGGCATTATTCACATGCTAATCATTAAGTACGTGCTCACATCCTTTGCTGCGCAATGTCCTAACAGAGGAGCCAGTATCAGAAGAAGGAGAGCACTTAGAGGAACAGATGTACATAGCAGTGCAAGGGAAGTGGGAAGCATCTTTCAAGTTTATAATTGTTTAAGGAGGACAAATGGGGAGAAAGAGGAGTTAAGATTGTATCTATATTGAAATCACAGGGTATGCTTGCAGCTCAAGCAGACATTCCTGAGCTAGCTAGTTAGCTCGGGTCCTGGAAAAGTGACGCTCCTGCAGCGCGCACTTCACCTCAGGCTGTAGAAGCCCACTTGGAAGACTGGGGCTAGCCTGCACTGCAACATAGGCTGCCGCTGCTCCCATGTGTGAGCTAGCTAGATTAAAGCTTGCTAAGGTATGCATACTCGAGATGCTATCAAACCCCGTATTTGTAACACAGACATCCCCTCAGGAAAAGTGAATGGAAGAAAAGGGACAAAAAGAAGAGGGGAATGTATATTGTGTAAAGGAGTATCTGCTGGATCCTGAAACTTTCTTAGAGCCCTTGCTAATTTTACAAGATAAGTGGCATGCTCATACTCTAGAGGGCAAGAGAGAAATCTTAGATGGCAATGCTATGATTCTGGCTGAAGAACTTCATTTTCCTCTTCCCATACCTGAAAGCCTTGAATCCTTGCCAAATATTCCAGCTGTTTTGAAGGCTGCACTGCAGAGCAGGGGGAAGCAGGAGATATTCCTTTTAGACCTATGGCTTCAGCAGTCGGGGATGTTCCATTCATGAGGAGTTCCCTGGCAATTGCAGCTGTACTATTAGCAGCAGCAGATATGCTGAAGAAAGAGCTAGAAGTCTGGCTCATTTCCTTGGATGACAAATAGCTTACAGTGGTGCCAGGGGCTGCTTTGTTGCGGCTTGCTTCCATCTCTTGATAAACATCAGGTGAGAGATGGAGAATTCCCTTTGGTGCTGAAAATAAAAGCAAAGGCCATTCACATTACACTTGCAATGAAAACATAGATAACTATTCCATTGTCAGTTTAGATGCTTCCTACATGAAAACAAATTGTGTATTTATAGGGAATGGGTCTTTTGCAACAGCAACTGCAAGTCAGAAATCATAATCTACTTGATTGCAACAAAACTGGTTTTAAATGGCCATTAGAGAAGAACCCCACCCTTTAAAAAATTTTTTTTAATAGGTCCTAAACCTGTCCTCTAAAATTGTACTTGAAATTTTACATTCACAAACTATCTGGCACGCACAAGAACATAGTTAGATGTCAAAACCAATGAGACATAGCCACCACCTAAAAAAAAGGATAACACCATCTTTATTTTACTGTAATCCTCTTCCTTTCTACATCCCTATATTGTCTGTTATCATCATTTCCTGTGTGAAAGTTATGTTATTTAGGTTGTGTACCCTTCAAATGCAGGACACTGTCTTTTTTTTTTTTAAGCATCATGCATACCTCTGGCACAGTACATATTGTAAATAATAACAAATATATTTTTGACTTGCACACGAAAAGGCGTGTTCTTTGTTCAATGTGAACATACATCACCTGTAACACCAACAGAAATTATGCTATGTGTTAAAGAGACCAAAAGAATGTATTGCAATCATGGAAAATCCTTCAATATTTCAAATGAGATGTAGTTACCAGTAATTCCTCTTGATAACTAAATTTCAGAAGTTTAAATAATCCTTTTAAACAAAGTTCTAACCTGAATAACTTTACATACTTGAGGAAATCCACTGAGGTTTTCATGTGTGCAAGATCAGAGTTTAAGTGAGGCAGTGAGGGCTGTCCTTTGGGGAGGCTGTGTAGGGTGCGAGCGGAGTGATTGCCTCAAGCCCGTGGTTTCGCAGGCCCTGCACTGCCCTGCTATCAGCGGGGCAAGTGTGGGGCCCACACTGCTGTCCCCCAACTGCTGTGCAGCCTGCTTCCCCCGCCCCATTGCCTTCGGCTTACCACCAAAGGGAAGGGGCAGGGCGGGAGGGCAGAGCTTGGCCTTTGGGCCAACCCACCCCACCCCCAGAGCAGAGCAGGAGAGTGGAGACCAGCCTCTGGGCCGGCCAACCTCGCATCTGGTTCCTGCTGCCTGGTCCACGGCTGGCCCCGGGCCTGGCTTCCGGCAGTGGCCTCAGGTCCCCAGCTGCCGCCGGGACAGCTCCCGCTGGCGGCCAGCTCCTGCCGGCAGTGGTGGCATTGGGTCCCTGGCAGGCAGCCGGGGTCCCCAGGGGTGGAGTGTGCTGGCCTGCCCCACCCTCCTCCAGCACAAATTGGGGGCAAGGGGTCCCCACAGGCTGATTGGCCCTGGGCCCTGCTCCCCACAAGGGACGGCCCTGGAGGCAGTCTTAATACACAGTCAAGCAGTGTTTTGAAAAATAAATTATACCCATTTTGCAGATAGTCTAAAAGATAGTAATGAACACGTAAATATTTTATTTAATTACAATCAACATACTGGAGTCTTGTATTGGTAGCAGTCAGACTGCCTAAAAATGAGATTTGTGGCACCTGGCGGTATGGCAATACCATTTTACAGTGGTAAACCAGATCAGCAACTAGTTTAGCAATGAGAAAAAAAATGCTAGGGTCCAATGTTTACCGATTGTTATTTGCAAGGTATAATAAAGTCATTTGAAGACTGCAGAACAGTCTTAAAGAAGAGATGGAATGGATTTCTAGTGTCTTATACTGAGTTCTCCTAATCTCAGTGGCACAAATGCCATTTTAAAAATAAGAGTGTCAGGAGTGGATTTGGAAATACCAGTTATAATAAATCTTCATCTTCATCATCTGGATCCACGGTAAGGATGCCCGTGAAGATTTCCACAGAGATTTCAACAATTTCCACTCCACAATCAAACTTAGCCTGGAACACTCCACGCAGGAGATCCACTTCCTGGACACTACAGTGTAAATTAGTAATGGACACATAAATACCATCCTATATCAAAAACCTACTGTTCACTATAGTTACTTACATCCCTCGAGCTTTCATCTAGGACACACCACACCATCCATTGTCTACAGCCAATCACTAAGATATAACTGTATTTGCTCCAATCCTTTAGACAGAGACAGACACCTTCAGAATCGTTATCAAGCATTCCTAAAACTACAATAACCACCTGTAGAAGTGAAGAAACAGATTGACAGAGCCAGACACGTGCCCAGAAGTCAACTACTACAGAAGAAGCCCAAGAAAGAAAACAACAGAATGCCACTGGTCACCACTTACAACCCCCAAGTCAGACCTCTACAGCACATTATCAAGGATCTTCAGCCTACTCTACAAGATGATCTCTCACTCTCTCAAGCCTTGGGAGACAGACCTCTCCTTGCTTACAGACAATCCCCAACTTTAAACGGATACTCACCAGCAAATACAGATCCAGAACCATTAAAGCAGGCACATATCCCTGTAACAAACCACGTTGCCAACTTTGCCCAAATATCTGTGCAAAAGACACCATCACAGGACCTAATCAAGCTAGCTACTCGGTCAAGGACCCATTCACCTACTTGTCCACCAATGTGATTTACGCCATCATGTGCCAGAAATGCCCCCCTGCCTTATATATTGGACAAACAGGACAGTCTCTGCACCAAAGAATAAATGGACCCAAGTCTGACATCAGAAATCAAAATATTCAAAAACCAAAAGGGAAACACTTTACTCCCTGCTCACTCCATTGATGATTTGTTAATAGTGGTGCTCAAACAAATGAATAATAAGTCGCAGCTACAAAGAGAAAGTGCAGAATTGGAATTCATATGTAAATTTGACTCCATTGCCTCAGGGTTAAACAGGGACTGTGGATTTTTTTTCTCATTACAACAGGTGATTTGACCTCACCTTCCTCTATATGCTGTTCCCCAGTGTTTTAATCTTAACGTCTTCTTTGATTTGCTGTTGCAGCCTGACCCAATCCTGTCTTACACTTCCCTGCATTTATTTTCTTCCCATTCCATAAGTTCCCCATCTTCAAAGCGTCTGATGAAGTGGGATTTTCTCCCACAAAAGCTCATGCAATAAATAAATTGGTTAGTCTTTAAAAATGCCACAGGACTCCTTGTTCGTTCAGTTATAATTAAAATCCTTAACTTCAAATATGTAGTGAACATGCTTCCTTGTTGAACTTTCAAACCGCTGTCTGAGCAAACAGGTTCTAGGTGTGTCTTTTAATTGCTTTACTCACAACTTGGCTTTTAACTCATTATAAGCCTCATACAGTTAGACCATAATCCAATATTCTTTATTATAAGCATGAAAAGGTTTCATGAAGTATCTGGTTATACCTATTAAATGCTAATAAGTTACTGCAGCGATTAATTTCCTAACAAGAGACATAATATGCAGTCCAAGCGTCTGACTTTGCAACCCTTATTTACATAAGTCTACGGACTCAAACAAGCCCAACTCACAAAACTACTTGCATGCCTAAAATAAAAAGGACTGGACCCCAAATTCTGGCTTACCCCCTTTTGAGCCATTCCAAGAACAGATGCAGAGCAGCCAAGCTATTATTCCTCAAACCTGTTTGCTTAAGTGGCCTGGTGACAGGGAACCACGGAGCGCAGTGGGAAGGAGACATATGAAAGGAAAGAGAAAGGGGCATTTCCTATCCAGCTGATTACTATATCCTTTCTCCTCAGGGCCGTGAAGCACTGCAAGGCTCTTGCCTAGAGCTTAGAGAGCATTATGGCTCCAGTCCTCCAACTAGCTTTGTGTGGGCAGATCTCCAATGAAGTCACTGAGTTATGCACAGGCACAAAGATCCTCCTGTGTGAACCTCTTGCAGGACAGGGGCCTAGAACAAAATCTTATATGGCTTCTGAATGGTTATGCTAGGGAAGAGATGTGGAGGGGCAAGAAGAAACCCCCTACACCACCTTCTTCCCATGGCAGATACATGCAGGACAATCTAGAATACAGCTCTATACATATAAAACACCATATGCATATGTATAAAGCAGTGTTATGTGTAATGTTTCAATGATGACTGTATAGCCTTCATTTAAGACTCCATCACCTTCAGACAAATCTCATCTCACCTCAAAATTTTTAAATTGCTTTATAAAACGAATACTGCATTTAAATGATGGAAACAGATATAGCGTATCTCCCAGTTTATCATCAGGTAAAACTGGGCAACATAAACCAAGAAACAATCATCAAAAAAACAGAGCAGTAGGCACTCAGCACCCCCTAAAAACTGACCCATCGTAAACCCAATTTCACTAAATGGATTTGAGAAACTGAGGTGATTAATTCAATAATATAAGTGAAAGAATACACTGGTACGGAAATAATATTATAAAACAGACTCTATTTTGGAAAAAACATTACAGTGCTAACTTTAAAAAAAATGTTTTAAACCAAATTAAGTACTGCAGATGTCTATTCCATTGATGTAATATTACTTAAAACAAACATTTCACATGCTTTCTCAGCCTTTTCAGTGTTTTTACACGATCCACCCAAATATCTAATTGCTGTCTGGAACAATAGTTTGGATATTTTCCAGACTACCAAACTTTCTAAATGTTAAAATAACCAATACAAGGCATATGATGAATAAAAAGATATCCAGCATCATATATCAAATGTTCTTATAAAGTACCCACATTATTATAATGGAGATGGTAAATTAATAATAGTAATAGTACTTTTCATTTATATAACATCTTCCATTTGAGGATCTTAAAGTGCTTTATAAGTAAGAATTAATCAAGTCACATGAGAAAAATGACTATTTTAAAAAAATCAAATAATGGTGTATTTTAGACAATATATTAATATACTTGCAAACTATTGCGATTTTAACTTCAGAATTTACATTTAATTAGGCTAATTAAAGTTTGCTTTAAACAGCTGATGATGAAGCATAGGAAACTTTAAAAAATTCTCTTTCAGAACATTTCTGGTAAGAAATCTATTTTCTTAAGTTTTATTACTTATTTTCAAAATATTACTAAAAATCCTTCTGTAAAACAGCTCTGTTCCTGATGCTTAATCCTAATCTGAATTTATAACCTTTTGTTTGGACACCACAATTTCGTCTTGGTGGAAATTATGGTGTCACAAGCTGATGATTATGAAATCAAGTGAAAAATGATCTGTTTTCATACATATATTTTGTTAATAAAATTTGGGAGACAAGAAATACAAAAAAAAAGATATCTATTGACTTATCTAAGAGTTTTCTACATGGCATCAGTGGATCTCTAAGTGAGCAAAGTTATTATGAGTGTATTATTTCTCTGCAAAATTTTTATATGATTGCCAAGAAAAAAATATCATATGCAAAATTCAACACATCTCATATTACAGAATGACATATAAGTATAAATCAGAAAGGATATGGTAAGATAACATATGAGAATTATCAGAAGTCTCAGGAGCTATATTTCCCCATACATATCAACAGTGGTGCACCTCTGCTGGACTTAACCTGAAGGTACATTCATGAAAGACCTATAAATAATTTCCATGCACAAGTAGGGAAAATATGCAAACTATCTCTGCAATGTAATCACTAACACTTGAAAAACAATTCTTACCCTTTCTTTAGTTGTAACTGTTAATAGTCTTAAATTTGTAATCTCTAATATGATTTTCAACCTAACAATTAAATACAGGTCTCTCTGTGTGTGATCTTCTTTTGTGTACATCTACCTGTCAGAGAACTGTAAAGTGCTATGGAAACATAAAATATAAAGGGCTGGATTCAGATAATGTAGGGGCTCAGGTAATATCTCCACATCAGTTGTCCAAAATGTCCGCATAGTCTTATCTCTGTGCTTTGTTCCCATTCCTGCTTAGAGTAGCAACGACATCGCTGTTACCCACCACTCTTCTTTGGGAAGGCTCGGGCCTCCCTCTTCCCTGGACCATCACTCCTTGTCTTCAGATTGTGCAGGGATCCCTTCTTGAGAAGAACTCAGCCTTTACTCATCAGACCAAAGGACTGTGTGTCTGAGGGCCCTTGCCAACATCACCTCAGCAAAACCATGTTGGTAGCAAGTGTTGTCGTCCCGTCTCCCCCACCCCCAGGTATAGCCTCTGCCAGAATGGTATTGGAAAGGCCCCAGGGCAGTGGGTTCCTAGTCAGCAATGCAATAAAATGAATGCACTGCTACAGGATGGGGACCAACTGGCTAAGCAGAAGTTCTGCAGAAAAGGACACAGGAGTTACAGTGGACAAGCAGCTGGACATGAGTAAAGAGTGTGACCTTGCTGCCAAGAAGTAGGACCTTGCTGCATTAGTAGGAGCATTGCCAGCAGATCAAAGACAGTGATTATTCTCATCTATTCAGCACCAATAAGGCCACATTTGGAGTGCTGAGCCAAGTTTTGGGCCTGTCACTAGAGGAAGAATGTGGACATATTGGAGAGAATCCAGTGGAGGACAATGAAAATGATTAGGGGGCTGGAGCACATGACTCAAAGAGAGACTGAGGGAACTAGGCTTGTGTAGTCTTCAGGAGAGAAGTGTGAAGAGCCTGCAACAACCTGAAGAGGGGCGGGGGCGGTTTGGTTCTAGGGAAGATGGAGCTAGGTTGTTCTCAGTGGTGGCAGATGACAGAACAAAGAGCAATGGTCTCAAGTTGCAATGGGGGAGGTCTAGGTTGGATATTAGGAGAATGTTTTTGACTATGAGGGTGGTGAAGCACTGGAATGGCTTTCCATTGGGAGTACACCAGAAAGCAGACTGTGACTGGGAGAATCACAATTTACCTCAAGGTCTTCCCTCTGCACTGAGGAGAAAACTACACTAGTTGTTGTGTTGGGAAGAGCCAAGACTTTGCCCACTCCTTTCCTCACCCCCAGAATACTTTAGTGGAACATGCCCTGCTCCCTGCACTGAGAATTGTATAAATACTGGAAGTTCATGCCTTACTCCTATAAGCTACCCTACAAACAGGGCCAGGATTTGACTCTACATGTGATATGCTTATCTTATAAACCAAAGTGATCATTTCCACATTTGAAATAACCTATCTCTGGCTGAAAGAAGATTGTTAATGTAAAGTTTAATCAATACTTGGGAACTCAATAAAATCAGCCAGCAATAACTGCCCAAAATAGTTTGTTTTTAAGATCCGGATTCTGCCACCCTTATTCACAACAAGCAATACCTTACTCCTTCAATAGTCCCACTAAAATCAATAGGACTAACTGCAAAGTAAGGTACTTTGCAACATGAGTGAAGGTATCAGAACCTGGCATTAAATTATTTCACCATGAAGCAATTCACAGTAGACCAGATCATATAAGTTGCTGAGCACCAGCAGATACCCATTGGCACCCAGCTGCTCAAAATTTCTTATAGTTTGGTCCACCATAAATACGATTCCATCAAAAAGCCTTAGAGAAATTCTAAAAAAGGGATGACTATTTTAGTAACAAGAATGAATAATTTAAGTTTTATCATAAAAATAAATGGTAAAAACCTATCAATTTCTATATCAGAAATAGTTTTTAAGGGTTACTACCTTCAAAAACATTAGTAAAACAACAGAATGTGTGAACGCTACGGCCGTTAAACATTCAGCAATAGCCTACATATAATCTTGGCCTTCAGAAACAGAAATACTGGCCTAGATACCAACATTATCCACATAATATGTCTGTCTAAGGTATTACAGGCACCCAATCATTGTAATATCCAGGCACCAAAAATAATACATTTTATTTATAGAGTGCCATCCATTAAAAGATCTTAGTTAATGCGCTTAAATTAACTGATATTATGTAGTGCCCCTATTAAAAAATCAGTTAGTTTAACCTCACAACAACCGTATTAAACAGTAAGTATTATTTGCTTCTTTATGATTGAATAAGAACACATGAAAAAATAATTTTGTAAATTTGTTGCTGTGTTTAATTTCACATTAACATCAGGTCTGGAATTCCCTAATTTTGCTCAAAAATTCTCTGCACAACTGAAGAAATAGTAAAATTATGACATCACAAGAGACGAGGCTGAAACCTGAGCAGTGGAAGGGAGGAGTAATTTTAATCAGATGTTTAAAATTCTGTTTATGTTGTGTTTGTTTTTGTTATTTAACTCAAACTTTTTGACATACACTTGAGAGAAAAGCTCTGTGAAAGTTTTAACCTCTTACCATCTCCACTTGGGGAATGAGAACTTATAAAAAACAAGTATTGATATTTTAATATAAAGAATAAGCACAAAAATGGGAATTTTTATAGAATATCTGATAAAACACTCTAATGGACATGAGTTCAGGACAAAACAACTTTTTTTTTTTTTTTTTTTTTTTTTTTTTGAGACAATGACTTGTATATTTGAAAGCCTGCGTAATAGTTCAGTGTGCCAACAGAACTTAAGAATGACCGAGGCTAGCATGGGTGTTTTGAAGAGAGATAATGTAAGGCAGAGGACAGGAAAACTTGCTATTAACAAAAGTAGATGGGCCAATCAATTAGGGAAAGAGAGCAAATCAGGATGGAGAGCTAAGAGTTCAGGTGCTTGGAAGAGCAATAAGAGTGATTTTTCACGGGAGAAGCAATAAGACGAGTGTTTAGCACAGGCAAGATCATTTATTAACAGAGTAGAAAACAGGAGAGTGGAGCTGTAATGATCAAAGGCATGACCCATATGTGAGAGAGAAGGAAGAATGAGTAAATCTAACAGATGAGGATGGAGAGATAGTTAGGTTGAGAAGGTCAAGCGAGTGTACACCTGCTCAATGAAGTTATGAGTGAGGATGAAATCAGAGAAGGAGAAATCAATGGGGGTGGGGGTGGGGGTGGGGAGGAAGTCCTGGCGGTGAGATTGTTTCAAATAAGAAAAGGCCTTGTAGGAGAGAATGGGGAACTTGAATAAAGCCTTGGCTAGGATTGCAATACTGCCTCAGCTCAAATGATCTAAGATTATTACCTTACATGGATGATGAGATAGTCCTCTTCACATCTAGAGAAGCTAAGAGAGCCAGATCTCAGTCAAGAAATGTTTAGAGCAACACAATTAGAAGGTCACCTGTGACCACTCTAAACAATTCTCGTGCTGAAGACTTATGTATACGACGTTCTCTGTTGTAAATGCCTTCTTATACCTGAACTAACCCTTCACATACACCTATCATGCACAAACATATTTTCCAAGAGTACAAAATCTAATAATCTTGAACAAATGCTCATTCTGTAAGAATTGCCCTCAAACTAGTGAGGAAAAAGTGATATACTCCTCCCTCCCTGCTTTCTCCATAATTCTTTCGGGTCCCATTTGCTGAATGTCAGTTTTTTCTTAAATGTTCTTCCATTTCCTGTTTCAAACTGTTAGCACTTACTGTTCAGGCTGAATGATTATCTTATCAGACTGCTAAGTGTAATTAGGTCTCTCCAACAACACGAATCTCATAAATAACTAATAAATCTCATAAATAACTAATAACACCAACCCTGATGCCAGTTTCCAAAAATCTAATACTCCAGGAGAGACCATACCAGAACAGTCTGATTTTCCCGGGGTCTTCAGTGAGCAAGGGAAGTCTAATATTCTATCTGTTTCACCCAGGCTATCAAGGTAGCCTCTTGTTTAAAAATTAGTGTTAATTCTGCACCCATTGAATCATAGAATATTAGGGTTGAAAGAGAGCTCAGGAGGTCTTGTCCAGCCTCCTGCTCAAAACAGGACCAACCACAGCTAAATCACCTCACCCAGTGCTTTGTCAATCCTGGCCTTAAAAATTTCTATGGATGGAGAGTCTACCACCTCCCCAGGTAACCCATTCCAGTGCTTATCCACCTTCCTAGTAAAAAAAATTTTCTTGATATACAACCTACACCTCTCCCCCACTGCAGCTTGAGACCATTGCTCCTTGTTCTGTCATCTGCCACTCCTGAGAACAGCCTAACTACATCCTCCCTGGAACTTCCATTCAGATAGATGAAGGCTTCTGTCAAATCCCCACTCCCATTCTTCTCTTCTGCAGACTAAATAAGCCTAGTTCCTTCAGCTTCTCCTCATAGGTCATGTGCTCCAGCCCCTAATCATTTTTGTTGCCCTCCCCAGGACCTTCTTCAATTTGTCCACATCCTTCCTGTAGTGACGGGCCCAAAACTGGACACAATACTCCAGAAGTGGCCTCACCAGTGCTGAATAGAGCGGAACAATCACTTCCCTTGATCTGCTGGCAATGCTCCTACTCATACTGCCCAATATGCCACGAGCCTTCATGGCAATAGGGGTACTCTGCTGACTCATCTCCAGCTTTTTGTCCACTGTAGCCCTCAGGTCCTTTTCTGCAGAACTGCTGGCCACCCAGTCAGTTCCCAGTCTGTAGCAGTGAATGAGATTCTTCAATCTTAAATGCAGGACTTTGCATTTGTCCTTGTTAAATCTCATCTGATTTCTTTTGGCCCAATCCTCCAATTTGTCTAGCTCACTCTGTATCTTATCCCTACCCTTCAGGGTATCTACTACTCCCCCAACTTACTATCATCTGCAAACTCACTGAGGGTGCAATCCATCCCATCCTCCAGATCATTAATGAAGATGTTGAACAAAACCACACCTAGGACCAAACACTGGAACACTCTGCTTGTTACCGGCTGCCAACTAGACATCAAGCCATTGATCACTACCATCTGATAGAGCCAGCTTTCTATCCACCTTACAGTCCATTCATCCAACCCATACTTCTTTATCTTGCTGGCAAGGATACTGTGAGAGACCGTATCAAAAGCTTTCCTAAAGATGTATCAGATATACTACTGCTTTCCCCACATTCGCAGTCAGCCATCTCATCATAGAAGTCAATCAAGCATGGCTTGCCCTTGGTAAATCCACAATGACTGTTCCCGAGCACTTTCCTCTCTTCCAAGAGCCTCAAAATAGATTCCTTCAGGACCTGCTCCATGATTTTTCCAGAGACTGAGGTGAGGCTGAATTGTCAGGTGAACACTTGATAGCATTCAAAACTACGGCAAGAGACTCCAGCCTCTCTCTAAATGCTCGGCTGGTGGGACTGGCCCCTTGGAATGTCCAGTTATATGGTCATTGGGCAGCACCTGCACTAAAAAGCAGTTGGAGAGCCTTGTTTTTTGAGCTGTGCTATCTCAAATGCTTTCTTCAGTGTTATCTGCTTTCCATAGTGTTGTGGCTTCTCCCCAGAATGGCCATGGAATGGCAGTATAGAATTTAAGACAAATGTATAATTAAAAGTTATTTAACTATCAATCCATCATCTGGCAGAGTAGATTGATATTAAATTTATACTTTACTTGACTTTCACCAAAAGTCCAAGAAACAGCGATAGTTAATTAATTAAAATATAATCCACTGCAATTATGCACTTGTCACCTAGAAAATGCTAAGAATATTGAAAATAAAAATGTAACACTATTAGATCTGAATTTAACAAATATAAAATATAAAATAGACACATAATATAATGAACTGTGAATACACTGATATCATCATCCATGGAAATGTACAGGTGTTAAATTAGCCACAGGAGGGCTCCATTAACTTTCCTTGGGTGCAAAGAAACATATGGCAAATACAAAAAGACATCATAAAAATACTGCTATATAGTATATGTATTTCCTGTTTGACAACAACAGCTAAAAGGGCACAAAATTTCATGAAAATCAGTTTTAGTTAATTGTGTGCTACGCTTTTACAAGAAACAAGTCAAGATGAAGCAAAAGAACAAATGCTTTCCCTATTATTTAATGACACATTTTTCTATCAATAGGGTACCTAGTAAAAGGATTATTTCTATGTGACACATTGATTTGGTGTGTGCAAAAAGATATTTAATAATGTGAGGGCAATTGCCCAAGTTCCCAACCATATTCTGTCCAATATAGACAGAAATAGTAATGTTCTTTTTAACCTTGGATTTAAGACACTACTCTGACTCTTTCTCACTATTTTCTTTTTTTCTCTTGGCTTATTTTTTACTCAGAATAATTGCATTAGATCAAATATCTTTTTTCCTTTGGAGTTCATCTGCTCCTGCTGCTTGTTCGCCACCTGAAATCATAATCATCTGTTTATGACATCACAATTAGTTACTGTGAAGATGATTAGTATGTCACAAACAGATGATTATGATTTCAGATGGTGAATAAACAGCAGGAGCAGATGTACTTCTAAGGAACAAATATCCTTATTTCATACAAAAGTCCTTAGTAGTAAAAGATTAAGGAAGAAAAACAACAGTAAATATTTTACACATAGGTGGAACCGTTTATAAACATAATGTTTTCCATGAGGTAGCTGTTGATTCTTCAGTTTTCACTTGGACAACTCCCAGAAAACAGAGAAGGGATTTCTTTTTAGCCTCTGTGGTAGAGTGAAACAAACAAGGAGTCTGGGAGCACTTTTAAAAAGACTAACAAATTTATTTATTGCATGAGCTTTCGTGGGAGAAAATCCCACTTCGTCAGATGCTTGAAGATGGAGAAGTACTGATTAATGTGATCTATGCCATCATGTGCCAGAAATGTCCCCCCTGACCTCTTATACATTGGACAAACAGGACAGTTTCTGCACAAAAGAACAAATGGACACAAATCTGACACCAGAAATAACAACATTCAAAAATCAATAGGGGAACACTTTAATCTTCCTGATCATTCCATCAATGATCTGTTAATAGCTGTACTTAGGCAAATGGACAACAAATCAAAGCTTCAAAGAGAAACTGCAGAATTGGAATTCATATGCAGATTTGACACCTTCAACTTAGGTACAGGTTGTAAATAGAGCTACGGGTTCTTTTCCCATTTCAACAAGTAATTTTGCTTTCCTTTTTCCCCCACCTCCCCTCTCCTATATGTCCACTGTCTGAATCTAAACAACTGCACTGATTTGCTTTAACAGTCTGATCAGATCCTATGACTTACCCTTTCCTGCATTTATTTTCCTCCCACTCATCTGTACTTCAACCACCTGATGATAAAGTGGGATTTTCTCCCACGAAAGCTTATGTAATAAATAAATGTGTTAGTCTTTAAAAGTGCCACAGGACTCCTTGCTTGTTTTGCTGAACTAGACTAACACAGCTACCCCTTTGGAACTTGTGAAAAAGTGGTACACCTTTCCTAGGAAAAAATTATTTGCACCCCCTCACCTTTTTTTTCTTCTTCTTTATGATACATAAGTAAATTTTGATAGTGCTATCAGTTAGGAGGAAGCAGAGTTGAGAACTCTGTCACAAGGATAGTTGCCGGAGTATGTGACTGCTAGGAAAAGGGGGGAGAGGTAATGGGCCAGCTCCTGTGGACTAATCCTGGGGGATGCAGAAGATGCATTAAGTGGGCATGTTATAGGAAACAAAGCAGAGGGTATTTTCCAGTGATGACACAAACAAGATATACTGTTGGAAAGCAACAGAAATGAACGTTACTTACTGGAGCTGGATGTATCCTTTCAAGATGTGTGGTCCCTATCTGAATTCCAGATGTGATCCACATACATGCCTTGTGACAGAGCCAGAACTGTTGTTAGTAGTGTCAGGTCAACCTGTGTGTGTGTCGTGTGTCAGCCACGCAATGCACCTGAGATCTTATGAGGCTGAGCAGATCAATGCTCCTCTAGTTCCCTCCTACCAATAGGCAAAGAGCCTGTACCAAAGAAGATGGGGGGCAGCAATGGAATCTGGATTGTGACCACACATCTCAAAGAACCTCCAGTTACCATAAGTGACCTCCAGTTCTTCTTTGAATACTGATCTCTATGTGAATTTCAGATCTGGGTAGCGAAATGAGCAGTTTGCCGCTTAGAGGTAGCAGTGAAGGCTTGTAAGAAGTGAGAATTTGTGGGACTGTGTGGCCTTCCTATGCACCTACTGCTGCCACCAATGGGGCTATGGGGTAGTGAGTGGCAGACTATCGACAGAGGACCATGTGGCCGGCCTACAAACATCCTGCCACGGGATGCCAGCAAGTAAGGTAGACGTGGAGGTTTGTGCCCAAGTGAAGGAGGTACCAATGCCAAGTGGTGGAGAAACTTGCATGAGAGTGTAGCATTCAGATACATTGGGAGGGTCCACTTTGAAAGATGCTGGGAAGAAAGAGCTCAATCTTGGCAATTTTCTGCAATGGCAAAGAAGAATTGAGGCGATGCTCAGAAATCACAGGTGCATTGGAGATAAAAGGCCAGTGCTAGATGAACATTGAGTGAATGTACTGTGCGCTCCCTGGAGGAAATGTCCAGTTTTGGGTAAAAGCCTGGGGGATAGATGGATTGGTTAAAGCAGGAAGGAGAAACCAATTAAGAGAAATGTAGGATAAAGTCTTAGGGAGACTTTGTCTTTGTATAACATCATAAATGGCTGATCCAGGCATCATGGCCGCCAGCTCACTAACCAATCATGCGGAGCTAATGGCCACCAAAAAGATTACCTTCATGGAAATGTGAGTGAATGTGCGAGCAAATGGCTAATGACTCAAAGGGTGGTTTGCTGAGGGTTGAGTGGATGAGATCAAGTTCTCAAGGAGGAGTGGGATTACAGACTGAGGGAAAGGCATTGAGGAGGCTCTTAAAGAAGCATACAGTGGTCTGGTGGTTGAGGTCAAAAAACCATCAATAGAGGAGAGGAAGGCATTGAATGCTTCCAGAAGGACTCTGACAGAGGAGTAGTGGGGTTGGAAAGTCGCAGGTGAAGAAGGCATTCTAGGACAGCCAGAATAAAAATAGATTCCAATGGAAAGTGTTGATGGGATGCCCATGCTGCTAGTACATTCTAATGGATGGTCACCTGCTATGCAAAAGAATGTTGCATACAGCTGATGAACACACGTTGTTTACACAAGAGCCACAGCCAAATACCATGCTGTAAAATGAAGTGGTTCTGGATCCAGCTGTGTGCCTGTGTGAGAAGGTTTGGGAGGGTGAACCAAGAACTAGAGGAGGTCTGTGAATCAGTTCTGGAGAGGCCAAAAGGGGGCCATGAGAATGAGACTGCCCAGTCTTGCTTGACCTCGTGCAGGATCTGAGGGAGGAGTGGTATGGGTGGAAAGGTGTGGTGGAACTTGGGAAGAAGCACGTCACCTTGAGAGCTCTTCACCAGAATGCCTCTAGACCAGAAGAGAGAAAAAACTTATGATTATCCACAGTTACAAAATGTTCCCAGCAAGGGGTTCCGCACTAGTGGAAGATGTAGCAGAGAGTGGGATAGTGGAGTTCCCATTCACGGCTGTTGCAAAAGACTGGCTGAGAGTGTCTTCAGGGGCACTGTCAACACCAGGTGGACAGCATGGCAGCATGATCATGTGTCTGAGGCATCAATTCCAAGAGTGAATGGCCTCCATGCAGAGGTTTGGGGACCTGGCTTTACCCTATCCATTTATGTAGACAACTGCTGTCATGTTGTCTGAGAGAAATTGTACATGCCAAGAATGGATGAGAGGCAGGAATGTCTGACGCCTCGGAGCTCTAGAATGTTGATGTGCATTCTTGCTTCTCTGGAAGACCAAATGCCTTGGGATGTGTGGCTCCACCCTATGAGTGCAGCATCCATGATGAGAGTGGTGTGGGAGGGTCAAAGGGGATGAAAGAACTCTGGATGGGGTTTCATCACCATGAGAGTGAAGTGATGACTGAAAAGGCAAGGACCTGTTTGTTGAGATGATCCTTCTGTGGATTATAGATAGTGTGGAGACATAATTGGACGCATCCCATGTGCAGTTGTGCATGCTGGTGACAGAGCTGCAGGCTATCACATATCCTATAAGAGAGAGGCAGTGGTGGAGGAGTGTGCGAGGGCATTGACACATTTGTGCCATGAGTGAAATGAGAGTGGCAAAGTGGTTTGCTGTTAGAAATGCTCAGCCCACAAGGGCATCCAATTGGGTTCCTATGAAAGTGCATGGATAGGTACGAATGGTGATGAAGAGGCATTCCCGGAACAACGCCACCATGAGCCACTTGTCCAAGTACAGAAATAGGGACTGGCCAAGAAGTCACATGAAGGCTGCTCCCACCATGAAGGCCTTCATGAAAACTTCAGGAACCAGAGATATTCTGAAGGAGAGGACCCAGAACTGACAGTGTGAATATTCCACCCTGAAATGGAGAAATTCAGAATGGATGTCTACATGCAAGTATACATCCTACATATTGTGAGCCGCAAGCTAGGCTGTAGTGGGAAGGGAGAGAATAATCTGGGAAAGAGTGACCATCTGGAAGCGAAACTTGAAAATAAAGTGGTTTAGGGCTTGCAGGTCTAAAACAGGGAAGAAGCTACCATCTTTCTTTGGTAGAAGGAAGTAAGGGCAGTAGAACCCACACCCTTGGTATTGATGTGGTGCCTTTTTAGAGAGTGTGTGACCCTCCTCCCAGAGGCAATTGTGTTGGGATAGGTTCTTAGGGGCACTATGGGGAGGAAGATGAGGCAGGAAGGAGAGAAACTCTATGAAACATCATACACCGAAGGTACCTAATACCCATCAGTTGGTGGTAATTTTGGAAAAGTCTCAGAGGGGTATGCATTTTAAATCTGTTTCAGCAAAACAAATGAGGAGTCCGGTGGTACCTTAAAGACTAACGAATGTATTTGGGCATAAGCCTTCATGGGCTAGAACTCACTTTGTCAGATGCACGAAGTGGAAACTTCAGTTGTTGGGTGTATACACACATCACACAGCAAAATAGGGTGAGTCGCATTATTATCTGGAGGACCAGTGCTAATGAAGTCAATTCAAACAGTGTGGATGTGGTCCTTTCACAACAGTTGATGAGAAGGGCTGAATGTTTAAAGAGGGGAAATTACTTTTTATAGTGAGCTAGCCACTCCCAGTCCCTATTCTGATCCAGTCTGATAGCGGTAGTTTGCATATGAATCCCAGCTCTGCAGTTTCACACTGAAGTCTGTTTTTGAAGGTTTTTTTGCTGAAATATGGTAACTTTCAAGTCTATTACTGAGGTTCAGGGAGACTGAAGTGCTCTCCTACTGGTTTTTAAATGTTACCATTCTTGATGTCTGATTTGTGTTCATTTATTCTTTGTGTAGAGATAGTGCATTTTGGCCAATGTATATGGCAGAGAGGTATTGTTGGCATATTTCACACTAGTAGATGTGCAGATGAACAAGCCCCTGATGGAGGGGTTGGTTTACTTAGGTGCTATGATGGTGTCACTTGTTCATTTAGATAATCCGTGTCCTTGGCCAGGATGAAATACTGGCTGGAGTAGTGTACTGTTGATGGGGTACTAGTAATGTTTCTCTGGGTTCCTCATAGACAGAGGGTGGGATGAGGCAGTGATGGTGCTGCTCTGTGGCTGAGATAAGGGTCCTAATGGTTCCAGGAGGAACATGTGTAAGGATCCGGTGGTATGGAAGGTCCATGGGAGTATCAGAACCACGGTTCAGCTGGGAGGCCATAAGAAAGTGTGTAGGATAGTTGTCATGGCTGAGGGCTGTGGGCACATGCTGGAGAAAAGTGAGGATACTGCTCTAATGACCATTCAGAATTGGATGGCTGATCTGGGAGAGGTGGAGCTGACTGTGTGTGGAAGCCTTATGATGATGTTCTTGCCTGTGGTACTGCTGGTGCATATGTACGCAGGGTTGGGCACTGACTGAGCATTAACAATTAGTCTGCTGGTGACCGAGATTGTAATATCTCTGACCATCTGGGACGTAGTGGAGAGCCTGAATAGGGGAGAAATAATTCCTCCATCAGCATAAATGGAGATAATCTGCCGGGCATACGTGGAACTGACTGTGCAAAGCAGATAGTCCCAGTGGTGTGGGACAGAGCCAAAGTGAAGCCAGTGGTCCGATCACAAGGGGCAAAGATGATGCTGGTTGGTCCCAGTGATGTTTCATTTTGTGTTCTGACTGAGGCTTCTTAGGCAGCAGAGCAGTCAGGTAACTGCGTAACTTCTCACTTGACCCAGCATGGCTTGCGGAGGTAACACCGTTGGTACAGGAGGTCCCTCTCGAGGTGTCATCCTTGTCCTCTTGAGGGTGCTTTTTTTGAGCACAGTGGTCTTTCTTTGGTGCTCTCGATACTGCTGGTGCTATGAAAGAGGCCAGGGGAGTGCTCAGAGACAGTGAGGCTGAATGTTCTGATGGATCCACCAGAGACCCTACGTGAGTGCACAAATGGGAACATTGCTTCCTCCATAATAGGTCTGTGGAACCGGACTCATGAGCCTCCCCGGGTCCATGGAAAGGATCAACAAATGGAAATATCTACAGAAACTCCACCCATGTTCTCTATTTCTCACCTATCTTCATTATCAGAACGCTTCCCCAAATGTACCAAAATGTACTTTAGCAAGCTTCAGTCTGCTCCACTAATTCCTGATAAAAGTTCACCCATTCAATACATTTACAGCAATCACAAATGTAAGAATATTAATCAATACAATGAAAATTTACTATCTATAATTTCTGTTCTCCAGCTTTTCATCTTTTTCCTTCATTCCATTTTTTGTTTTCATTCCTTTCATCCATCTCATCATTTTCTTTGCTTTTTTCAGTTTCATGTCCCCCTTTTATTTTCCATCTACCCCTTTTCCTTAGCAACCTCCTTCCTTCTTTGCTTTGTTTCTCCATTTTTTCCATTCCCCAAAACCTTCTTTCCACACTCTCCGGTCTCTTCTTCTTTAGCCCCCACACTCCCTTCCTTCCTTCCCAAAAGACACAGATCATCAAATAAACTTTGCCAACAGTGGATGAGTGAAGAAAATGCATGATGTTTCCCTTGCTGACTTTACTGCACATGAGGGAGTAGAGTTGACCTCTTCAGTAAAGCAAACAGAGCTCAGCCCCCAAGACCCACTGAACCTGGCAGATCCAATGAAGGTCACAGCTATCCGTGTAAAGGTTCTGTGCCTCTACAACAGCTCTGGGACTCTCCTACTTGCACTCTAGGTCCCTGGCAAAGTGGCTACATTGGACTCTGTCATCAGCAGCTGCAGTGAACCCTATAAAGCGAAACTCCACAATAAAAGGAAAGGCAAGGAAGCCACAAAAACATTAATGCAGCCTCACACTGTATTAACTGTGACAACCAAGTGTGTTATCTTTGGGGACCATAATGTATCTTACACTGACAGTATGAAAACCTCAAAAAGCCATTCTACTGATATGGGACAGACAGTATGAGCTGTAGAATAGTCATAGCCCTTTGTGTGTGTGTTGCTATTATTCGTAATCCCTTGATGGTCAAAGGTGATCTCTTTCTCAGGTTTTATTTTATGAGTCCTGCTTTTTAGCAGGGGGTTGGACTAGATGACCTCGTGAGGTCCCTCCCAACCCTATTATTCTATGATTCTATGAGTCCCTAGGTAACTGAGAAGTCTGATCCTTGAGCCGCAGACTCATTGACAAATGTTGCAGGTGGTGTTGGACGGCAGGGCTGGGGCATGATTGCTGCGTAACAGTTGTCTGTCCTTTCTTTTCTGGCATTTTTCTGCTACGTGGGCAAGGTGACTTTCCTTAACAGGGTCATTCCTTCTCTGACAAGTCTTTGCCAGTTATCCCTGTCTTGGATGACTGTCTCTCGGTGTGAGATGTCCATGCCACAACTCTGGATGTTTGTCTTGAGGGTGTCTAAGTGTTTCTTTTAGCCTTCCAGTTTCCCTTCTCCTTCGTGGATGGTTGTACAGCAACTGTTTTGTTAGGTGTGCATCAGGCATGTGCAGTGCCAACTCCACCTCAGCTGGTGTTGTATAATCAGACCTCCACACTGAAGATACTGGCATCTGTCATGACACTGATGTTAGTGCGGCGATTCTCCAACTTATTATTGATGATTTTCCAGAGAAATTGGTGGTGCTGGCATTCCAGGTTTTTCATGTGTGTTCTGTAGGTCACCCAAGTTTCGCAGTCATAGGAGAGAGTTGAAATTACTACCCCTTTGTAAACTAAAAGTCTAGTGTGTGTTCTGATGTTGTGGTTGTTGAACACCAGGTGAGACAGTCTGTCAAAGCAGATTTTGTGCTGAATCTCGATCTCTCTCTGTGTGTGTATTGGTGTGTTCCAGAAATCACTAGTGATTAATGCAAAATCTCAAACTTGACCTTCTGAGGAATAGGGGGAGAGGAACAGATGTACCTGTTCACCATAGGCTAGGAGGCAAAGCAAGACTTTTAGTATAAAAGGATGTGTTTAAACAGACTTTGATCTTCCCTGTGATGAAGCAAATGAATAGGACCTTTGGTTCTTATGGGCCCCAACTGCTGATGAAAAGTTGGAAGGTCTTTGGCCTGTCAGGGTCCCACAGGCCTGATAAGTGATTTCTGATGCATTTAGGATGCATATAGAACCATTAATCAAGTCTATGTATTTTCTCTCCATTCTCTTTATCCTGAATAAAAGTACTCAGATGAGAAAGAGATGTGTAGTAACTTGTAACAGCTAGCATACACATTGTTGCTAGCCTCTGTGAGGAAGCAAAGCCTTTTGGGCCGATTGGCTTACTGAGGATATCACTGTAGTCGACAGAGAACTGCAGTCTAAATCCTCTAGTCAGAAGGTAGTGGGGCACAGATCCTTTCCCAGAAAAAGGTGAAAGGTATAGGTATGAAATCTCAGATGCATTCCTGGAGTTGACTACAGAGAGGAATTAAAGGTGAAGAAACCTGAAACACTAGCTTTCCCTAATATTCCCCTGCAGGGTCTGGCCCTTCCCCTTTGCCCTCTACCTACTTGAGATCCTCCCCATGCACTGATCTAGAGACACAAAGCCACCATTTTGTGTAGAGACACAGCACCACTTTGAATGCATCCTCATTAGGAAAAACATTATGTTCTTACAGTTGTGTTAAATAACACATGGTAACTAACGTGAGTAAACTAGTGAAGGCCGGCAGTTTTCATGTGTTAACACATCAAGGTGCTAACAGAATGGTCAGCCCCTTTAATGGCCAAGTGCCTGGGGACAGTCAGCCCCATTGCTTATCAGATCCAGAGAGTCAGGGAGCAAGTGATTATAAAAGCCAGCAAGTGACTTTGTAGAGGGGAAGCTACAGGTGGGAAATGGGCTTTTGTTTTGATGTTTTGCCCAAGTTTTATGTGGTAGAATAAAACTGCATCGTGAGAAAGATGTGAGCATGGCAGAGTGTCCTTCCTGGGCTTTGGAAACAGGCCAGCAGGCGACACAGGTAAACCCCAAAGGCAAGCCTAGAGTTTACCTCAATCTGCTAACATGAAAATTACCATTACTTTGTCTTCATTAGAATTCTGCCTTCTGTTAATTACCATGCATGAGCTAACTCAAGGTCAAAACCCACCTTTTTTTCTAACAAAAACAGCGCCTAACTGGCTCTATAATTACAGTAAAGCATTTCAAAGTGAACATGATTCAAATTCACCATTTAATAAATAGAGAACATGACATTTTGCTCTTCTTATGGTATAGCAAACAACCACATCTATACACGTAAAGCAGATACATCACAGTAAAATTCTGAGACAATTTCTGATAAAGATACGACTAACGAGAATGTTTATAGTGACAATGAAATCATTGTAGTTCTTTCAAATATCTAAAGGGAAGGTGCCTAAAAGTAAAATATGAATGAATACAGGAAGTAATACTCACTGTTACTTGTTGGCTCAGGAAACCCAATGTTTTGGCCATTCCAGCCTTTGTTTTCCCCTGGCTGGCAATTTGAAAAAAAATACAAAAAGAAAGATATACGTGAGTCCAGCACAAATATATTTTAACAGAAAGTATTGAAGAGCTTTGTGAAGAAACATTTCCATTTTAAAAGAGTGGCTATTTGAATTCACCAAGGCTAAACAAGCACATAGAGAGGTCCTCTACAAACCTGCCCACACAGCTCTGCTTAAGCACCTTCATTTTCATCTGACAAAGGTTCTTTCAGAACAAGACGTCCCCATGAATAAACTTTACCAGCTACAGGCCAAAAGATCAACAATAAAAGATATGAGCACCATTTCATCAGGGACAAGGCTCAAATTATCAACTGAGTTTAACTTTTGATTATTCAGTGCTGATGTAAGTGATGGTCTCAGAATATGAGAAAGATATAAGGGACCATTCAAAGTGAAGTGACCTATTAATACCACTGTAGTGTTAGGGGGAAAAGAGGGTTAGTGGGTTACAAGCTGTTGTAATAAGCCCTAAACCCAGTGTCTTTCTTAAGAGCATGATTTTTTTCTATCTAGCAAAGTAATGAGTTTAAGCTCCCAAGCTCATCTTTTCCAAGGGTTCCGCAGGTTTTCTTTCAGGATGAGGACTGATAGGATTGCTCTGAGATGATATGGTGTGTCTGTCTTTTATAATTTTCCTGAGTGAGTTCATTCGACAGTAAGTGATTATCTGATACTACCTACATAGTTAAAGCATTGAGTATACTGGAAGAAGACCATCATTTGTTATGCTAAGCATGTGTAGGATCTATGGATCTTGAAAAGTGTGAGGTAGCGGGTGTTGATCATTGTAGCAGAAGATATGTCTGCAGGTTTTGCATCTTTTGTTCTTGGCAGGATCTGGTGCCGCTTTGAGTAGGTGTGTCGTGGTCTTTGGGGAGCTTGTTTCTGATGATGAGCTTGGAGAGGTTGGTGGATTTTTTGAAAGCCAAAAGAGGGGGTGCAGGAATGATTTCATTCAGAATGGGGTCTCCACTAATTGTGGGTTGTACATGTTTGACATCCCATATGCTTTTCTTAGAATATGTGCTAAATACTCATGCTAAACTATGTGTTTGATCTTCTATTTAGCTGCAATACTCTTAGTATCTTTCCCAGACATGAAAATGAGGCGTGTGTAGCTTGAAAGTCTGTCTCTCTGACCAACAGAAGCTAGTCCAAAAAAGATATCTCAACTATCTTCTTTCTCTAACTTTTGTTTAGTTAAATTTAAAACAAAACGACGAGACACAATGCTTCTAGTGCCGTGCCTAACTGGCACCATCTAGCTTTTAACATAAGAACTCACATCCCGGAACAGATCAATCTGACCAATAGCCAAAACCAGATTTTGCAAAGGAAGATGTAAAACTCCCATAAGACAACAATTGTAATGATATAATATTATGACAGATAGGAATTCATTTACTATTTGAAGTAAGAGAAATGATGAATTCTTATAATTTCCATTATAAGTCACTAGTGTCAATAGAGGTCAATGGGTGTAATGTTGGGTATCCACTCCTATCTTGAAAATATGACTAAACTTCAGAAATAAGGCATTCTTCAGGCTCTCATAATTGTAACCTTCCAGATTTTTGTGTGACTGTGGAGATGCAAGTCCCAGTTTACCAATGGAGTGTGTTCCATCTCATAATCAGCTCAAAGACTGATAGTCTAGCTTCTACAGCCGGCTCCTTCTAGTGGAGCCAATGAACCACTTATATTTCCACATGGTTTTACAAGGGCACAGTCGCCCTGACTAAGTCACGTATTTCATCTCTGGGAGGCGGGGAGGGCAATAGACTGAAATGGCCAAAAGGCAGGGCCACACATTTTTCCAAAGAGCTGAGATTTATGACAGTGATGGAATTCTGTTCTGAGGATTTTGGCTTATCTGAGTCTCTCGGCCTCCCCTGCAGCATTAACAGAATGTTCTTTGCCATATAGTGCTGTCGCTGTCTGGCCTCCATCTCCTATTGCCTGCTCTTATTCACTCCACGGTCTGTTAGGGTCTCAAAGGGGAGTTACTGCAGTAGACTTGTAATGCAGACTACTTCTTCATAAACTCTGCTTTCTTGAGGAGGAACATGCCATGTAGAGCAGCTACTCTGATGACTTCCCCAGCCACACCTATTCAGTTATGTGCCATCAAGCTCCAGTACAGGGACTATTAAATGAAGCACAGCAGATACACAATGGGAAGGGAGGATGTGACTGCAGAGCTGTCTTTCCTTCAGATGTCTGGTCATCCCATTTCACACTTAAATTTCATTCCTATAATTTGGCTCCCATTTCACATCATGAAGCAAAGAGTAGCATACACCCATTGAAAAGACAACATCCAGCTGTTCAAAATTAATAAGCCATTTCAAATCTGTAGATATGTTTGTATTTATTGCCATGTTATAGCTGAATTGGATTGCTATGAATCAGGAGCACAACCATCAAATCTGCCGAGAACCTCGATGGAAACTAGAGATGCTGACACTCCCAGTTCTCTTTTCACTCCTCTGCATACAGTTTATTAACTTCATTACAGGAGGGAGTTTAACAAGATTTCAGCATCGGTAAGTCATCTTCAATGCATTTGTCGCATGAATGCCACCTATTCTGAATGGCCCTCTCTGGAAGCAGTGAAGAAAGGAAGGAAAAAAACTCATTAAAATACTGCTGAACTCTGGTCCCAACCCCAGAGTGAAATTCTGGTTGCCTCTGTGTGAGATGAGATGGGGGAGAAAGGGAGGTGCAGGTGGAGGAAGGACAGGGAGGGCAGGGAGCCTCATCCTTGTCTTAGCACTCCCCCTACGGACTAGCTACAATACAGATCTCGCATTCTCATTGAAAGGGGCCAGCCAGCAGAGCCTGCAGGGCTTTGGGACCTGAGCTTAGCATGGCCATGGCATCATCTCCTCCCTGCCTTCTGCTTGCGTCTAACAGCTGTTCCTTTCCAGAGCAGCAGGGGTAGCTGCTGAACATTCTGCTGTAGCACTCTCCTGAGTCACTCGGCCTGTGCCTACTCTGCACAAGCACAAGGCATCAGGCCATCCCTACGCAGCTACCATAGCTCAGCTTCCCTTCCAAAAGTGGAGATCAGCTGCCTCCTGTTAAAAAATGCTGTAGGCACCACCTCCTCCTTATGGCTGAATCTGCCTAGAAAAATTGGAGACATAATTCCCCAGCACCATAACCCCACTGATCTTGATACAGACTATAGTGTAGGCAGTGAGAGCACCAGCATTTTTACCACCATACTGTCTAGACTACTTTGATGACATGGTGGGAAGTAACTCCCGAGCTCCGTTTATATTACATCTTTCATTATTGCCTCCACTTGTGAGGTACACTGCATCATTGCTGCCAAAAACCAAACATTTTCTATATGTATGGAGATGAAAAAAATCTTCAAAATGCCTCCCTCCCAAGAGAGGAACATTGCTCTGGTGCCTAACGAGAGATTTTGCTAGAGAAACAAACATTTGGTTGTGATACAGTTTTATTCGGTGTTGTATCATAGGTTTACAACCTGGGAGCTTGCAAGGAGGTCACAACCACCCTGCTTGTCTTCAGGGCTAAATTAAATGGGGGTCCTGAAACTTTTTTCTGCTGTAATATGGGATGATGGTATGGAAAAGGTGAGAACCAGAGTACTGTTGTTGTAAGAATTGCTTGTTGCTGACAGAAAGAGCACTGCATCTTCAAGCTGCAGGACGAGGTTTTTAATTTAGCTCTTAGTTCCTTTGTGGCCAGGTTACTTAAGCTTTACTAGCTCTCCAGAAGAGATGAGGCTATGCCTGGCATGATCTACTCTCTTCTAAATTCCCGTCACCGAAGAAAACAAGACTATCTGATGAGTTATATTATGCAAGTTGGAGTCTTCTTTTCTCTGTTTGTTAGATCTTTCTCAACTGACACAGACTGGAGCTTTGACAAATTTTACAAAACAAATTTATCATTTTGCTAATATAGGACCTGACGGTGCCTTAGAGGAAGACTGAGGTGCAGGGGGCTGCATGGCACTGCACGGCCAATGGGATCACTGGGAGACAGTCTCAATGTCATCCGGCACACCTGTACATGTAGCATGCCTGCTGCTAAATCCCTTTGTGTGCAGCTTCTTCCTATCCCCATCCCCTTAACACAGACCTGCTGCCTCCTCTGGGGTGCCAAGTGGCCTCAAGGGAGTACGGCAGGAGCAGAACCTGTGTTCCCCTGGACCGAGGGACTGTAACACTATCACTGAACATAGACCTGAAGTATACGCATCACTCCAGACATTTAAAACAGAAATTCACTCTATTGAGCACATGAGAGGAAACAATATCAAGTTACAATAGCCAGTCCATAATTAGGATTTTTATACACTGTTTAGAATGAGGTTTTGGAAGCTTGAAAATTAAATTGAGGGGGTTTCACATCCATAACATTCTCTTAACGTGTTTTCTATCAGATCCCAGAAGAACCCCACCCCTGGTACCCACACACATATTTTCTACCTTCCTTCCAGCCAAAGAGAAAGTGAGAGGGATCAAGCAATGCTGCTCCTTAACTAACTAAAAAAGTGATTGAGCGCTGGGAGGCAGTTTCACTCTGCCACAGACTGATCAAACTTCCCCTGTAGCAATAAGATACCTGCCTAGCAAAGGAGAGATAAGAACTAGGAAGTGAATCCAGTTCTCCCATATGGCAGTGCAGAGCACTCTCATTAGTTCTTATGAGCAGCTATTTTCCTCTCCTCCTTCTCCCTTACTGTGTGGGGGCATCAGATAATGTGTTCTATTACCTTGAATACTCCCATTTTATAAAACCTGTGATGTAAAAAGAATGCGGTTTACATCTTCAGTTTGTATATACAGTGTCATATTTCCTCATTTTGTTCAGAGCAATAGCAGAATATTGTATTTCTTATCTTTTTTCCTGCTAATCTCAAGACATGTGCTTCTGCAGAGTACATCGTAAACCTGTTTTTCAAACAGAATATATTAACTTGTAGTCAAAGAGCTAATAATTATAGTATAGCAAAGCAGCAGTGTCCATTCCTAGTTAAGACTGCATAATGGTTTCCATTCTAATAACTTTTTTCACTTTTGCAAACCTTCCAAAACTATCATCTTTTGGGATGAATTCCAGACTTCATCTCTGTCTGATGGTGAATTCTTTTCAGAAAATCTGAGCAAAAAAAGGGCAAGACAATTTACAAGATATATATCTATATATTTCTCCATTATCAAAAACACGTTTGACCTTTATATTTATTTATTTATTTTAAACAGTACTTCAGCCAAAATGGCAAGGAGTTAAAAACTGGATTTGGCAGAGAAACCACCTTTATTGTGTAAACGTTTGAGTGTTCTGGTGAAAACTGGTCTTCAGCTGAGTGAGTTACGAGCCTTTGCAAATTGCATGCTGGGCATGCCCTGTGTATTTTTCCTGGGCATTTTTACAGAACTCAAAGTACTCAGTCAGCTAAGGAAGGCTGCACTGCACACACGTGCATGTCTGGTTTAGCAACGTAATGAAAAGCACACTAAAAGGGGGTGGTACTAAGATTAGGACTCCCCCGTGCAAGGGAAAGAAGAAAAAAAGAGGAAGAGACAACCAGTCACCAGTGGTCATGATAGCCTTTTTAGGCCAGGCCTGAGATCCTTTGGAAGGAGACAGAGAAAGATGAAGAGAAGAGGACTTGTAATCAGAGAGAGAGAGAGAAAATGGAAGAAGGTAAGCCTCAGACAGGGGAACAGAGAATACATGGCTAGAAGGAGGAATTAGAGAGGAGTTGAAGTCATGGGACAAGTTAAAGAACCAAAAAAGGAACAGAGCCTGTAAGATAAAATATGCCCTAAATACAGAGGGGGATTCATGGGAGAAGACTAAGGTAAGAAAACAGAGGCTCAAATTCCCAAAGGAAGGAAGAAGAATGGGAAAAATTCCCGCTGTCTTATCTTTTCAACTTGGAAATAAAATTATCTTGTTGAAATGGCCTCTTTAAGTAATGACTTTCCATACTATGTATAATTTTAAAAGGAAGAATGTTTGCATTTAAATAATTTTACAAACAGTATTTCTTTCCAGAGTCTTACTTCTGAGTGACAGTACCAATGCATATGATGCATTAAAGTAGGGGAAAAAATCTTTACTTGTTGTGGCTCTGTAAATCTCCAGAAGAAATTCTATTTATAGCCATCAAAACTTCCAAATTTGTTCTTTTTAGAAAATCAGTTATCTTTATAAAACACCATTCAATATTACACATATCACTCAGAATGAAAGTCACACTCCATTTAAAAACCTTTAGGATTAAATTCTGAAATATCACCACCTAAAATCATATCTGTGGAAATAGGTACTGGTTTAGACATGTGCCTAAGTATGCAATTACTCAATGCATGTGCACAATTTCATGTTTACAGGTACAGATTTAAAAATTGCAGTATAAATTGTCATGTCAGAAAATGTGGTCAGATATGAACAAAAAGCATTTTTTAAAGAAAATGAATTAAATAAATTGTTTAACCGAAGGGAGCTCTGAGCTCTGTGGGTGATAATTCAGTCTAGCCCCACTAAAACAAATCCATTTCTCCAACTCTTCATGACAACCAAAATCCTGGTCTGGATGAGTGAAATATAATAACTTAATTGTTTACCAGTTAGGCTTTAGAACTGTAACTAAAATATGGAGGTGGATTGAATGGTGGTGTACATGACATGAGTCTGAAAATGAATATTAATCTCATGCCTCAGTTTACTTACTATCAACACCCCAAATGACCAACAGACAATATAGATTATCTGACTGCTCAACCCATGACTTAAGCAAATTCCTCTTCTAGTTCTGCTCATAGAGTTGAACTTTGCATCCTACAAACCAAGAAGAAAGCATAGGCTAATTATTGTGTGCAACCAGCACAAAGTGCTGTACGGGGCACAGCAGCTCTTCACTGGTCTGCACAAGAATACTGGGGGCTTTCCTACATGGGAACTTTTCCACCAGTGTATTTACAGTGAGGCAAGTCACAACGATGCTAGCCAGTTTTACAATGGTATAGCAAGTCTACGCTTGGGGTTTGTTCTGTTGCAGCTACTTTTGAATAAAAGACAAGCCAAGAGGCAAAGTTTTAGAAGCAGCTTTAGGTCACACATGCCTCTGCCAATGAGCCAAAGACTAAATGCAGATCAGAAGAGCTAAGTAGCATGTCACATGACAGGCACAGACAACACATATTCAACACAGCTTCCTTTTAAGAAATAACCCTTTCTAGTTACAAACAATAGAACAACCATACTTTCTTATGCAACCAGTATGATTCCCTTCAGCAAAATAAAAACCACAAAATAGAACACCTTACTGTGCTTTTAGTTTATGTTGAAATGTGAATTGGCATAAATAGAAATTTGCCTTGAGTGAATGATGAGAAAACCACAAGAATGTGACACACCATTACAATTACAGTATTTGATTCAACCTAGTAGACGATTCTGTAATGTAGATTCTGTTTGGAGTAAATGAGCCAAAAAAAAAAAAATCAAAACTATTTTGTACATGAAAGTTAATGATCTATACAAAACAGGGTGGCCCAAAGAGGAAGAAGTATCATAACATAAACATATAAAGGGAGGAAAGGAAAGAGGAGCATTAGCCTTTCATTTTTGGTCATATGATATTGATGCATACATGCACACATGCTATGTTTCGGGGGCCATATTCTGTCCTCAATTATACTTACAAAGAAAGGTGGTATGACCACCCAGTGAAATTATGTAGTTGTAACTGAAGGAAGAATATGACCACTGACCAGCCATACACCTCAACTGGCTTTAATGAGGCTGCACTAATTTGTGGTTCAGTTACTGCAAATGATGAGTTGTGAGTGCTCAGCATCTTATGGAATTGGATTTAGGCCACATAATGGTCAATTCTCACCTTTTCTGGCTGATCTTGAAGTGGGATGGAGGCTTTATAACCAAGCTGTAGCAACATCGCTTCTGCTGCATTTCTTTTAGCTATTTTCTTGTTGGGGCCTGTTCCAGTAGTAACTTCACTGCCTATTTTGACCTTTTAAAATGAAACAAAAATATTGATCACAATCATGGAAAAATATGTGGCAGTCTAGTATCACACTGCAACAATGCTGGTGATCCACAGTCCGTTGCATCAGCCCTTTGGACAGAGACGCAACCAAGAAAAGAAAAAAAACCTGAGAAGAATCATTGGAGTAACTTCTTTATCAAAATCTGGGGGTGGGGACAAGGAACTCGTACCATAAACAAGCTTGTGTTCATTCCCTCTGAAAGCCTGTCACGCCAGAAACATCATGTCCATCACTCATACCATAAAAATGTGAGTGTCTGTACATGCCAGTGACTCAGCCTGTGCTTGTGAATATTACGTGTATTGCACTGTGTGCCTCCCACAACTCTGGGTCCCCACAGCCCAGGCTTGTGCCACTTTGTGTCCTCCTCCCTTGTGCTCTGTGTGTCCCTGGCCCTCTTCTCTGCATCCCTTCATATCCCTCTCTTCTGCCTCACTCCAGGAGGGGAAGTGATATAACTTCTAGGTTTTATCCTCCCCTGCAGGAGGTACTGGCTGCAGCCACCTTCCAGAAGCACATCAGCATCATTACGAGCCAGAGTACAGTGGAAACTAAGGGTATCATATGAATAGCCATAGTGGGGCAGACCAAGGGTCCATCTAGGCTAGTATCCTGTTGTCTGACAGCAGTCAGCGCCAGGTGCTTCAGAGAGGAGAAACAGAACAGGCAATCATCGAGTGATCCATCTCCTGTTGTCCGCTCGCAGCTTCTGGTAGTCAGAGGTTAGGGACACCATCCCAGAGTATGAAATGGCATCCCTGATGATCTTGGCTAATAGTCATTGACAGACTATCCCCCATGATTATCTGTAGCATTTGAGTACAGAGACACTACTTACACTGTAGAGTAGTTTCTCCTGTCAGAGTAGGTAATCCCCCCTCCCAGAGAGGCAGTAGCAAGGTCCACAAAAGAATTCATCCATCAAATTAGCAATGTCTGCACTGGTGATTAGACTGGCATAGCTATGTCTCTTAGGCTATGTCTACACTTGGTAATTTAAGTCGACTTTAAGTCAACTTAGTTAAGTCGACTTAGTGTGTCCACACTTAAAAATAAACTCGACTTAAAGGGGAACTTAAAAAGTCGACCTAGAGCGTCCACACTGGATGCCTAGGTTGACTTCTAGGAATTTAGGGGGACCTAGGGGAGGACCACAGGGGCAGGGGGGGGGGACCTCTTGCCCAATGCCAGGGGGCTCAGCCTTTGCCCCATTGTACCTAGGTCCAATGGGGCAAAGGGGGACAGGGATCCTGGCAGGGCATAGGGGCAGGGTGGGAAGGGCTCTGCCCTGCCAGGTGGGGGGCATGCCAGGCTCCCCCTGTGCCCCCCCGGCAGGGAGGGCATTGGTGTAGCCCTGGGGTAGTCCTAAGTCGACTTAGGGCTACCCCACGTCTACACTGGCTTAAGTTGACTCTAGGGAGTCGATTTAAGCCTTAGGTCTACTAGGAAGGTGGTTTTATAAAGTCGACTTAATTTTAATTAAGTTGACTTTATTTTCCTTAAGTTGACTTAAGCAGCTTGCTTAAGTCACCTTAAGGAAACTGTAGTGTAGATGCCGGGTAAATTAAGTCGATTTAAGCAAGCTTAAATCGACTTAATTTACCAGTGTAGACGCAGCCTTAGAGGTGTGGCTTTTTCTCATGTCTGAGAGATATAGCTATGACAATATAAATTTCTAGTGCAGACCAGCCCTGAGAATGGCTTTGTCTCAATTTAACAGAACAAGCATTGCATGTTTTGGGGGAAGAGGGAGAATATTTTTCATCTTTATCTTCCCCACCTACAGGGTAAGAAATGTTGGAGTGAAAATCCTGGAGGTAGGGGGGAGAATTGGACAGGACACAATCCTCTTCTTCCCCTTCAACAGTTATGCCTGTGCCCTTGGATGATCTTCCACCTACAGATTTTCTGGGAAGTTGAGTTCTCATTAAAAATGTGGTCTGTACAACAGAAAGAGTTTCCTGCCAATCATGAAGCCCCGCATAGGAATAAAGATATATTATAAACAACAGATGTCCAAAAAGAGAATATAAGGCGGTAATTTAATCTTTGGGCTCTGCTGACATTCATCAACTGTACAAGCTCAATGCTCTCAGTTTATGACTATTGTCCCTCAACTGTTCTTTATTCATTCTTGGGTCATTCATAATTCTCAATACCCATATTTGGTGGATGCAGTCATTTTATTTTCCAAACCCTATTTCAAATTTGGTGCCTGGCTGCAAAAGTGTATACAAAGAGTAAGGAAGTAATAATCTGTTTTCATAAAACAATGCAAACAAAAATTTCACATGTCAGATGCCCCAAATCTTACTTTTTTTTTTATAAAATTCTAATGTCTCAGCATTTGAAAGAGAGAGAAACACTTTTTAAATAGATAACAAGTAAACACGTTTCTCATGTATTCATTTAACAAATAAAGGCTTATTTACTAAATTAATTTTTTTTTAATTCTCCTGTTTTGGTTTTAAATATCTACTGTATACACAGAAACAAGCAAATACTCTAAATAGCCTCTGCAAACTAAAGGAAGTATGATTTGGCAAAAAGGTCCAAAATTATGGAGAAAAGGAATTTGAGATAAAAGTGAAGTAACTGTTAACTTTAATACCGATCTGCAGAAATCATTAGCAAGTAACCAAGTTGCAATGAGCTTGTAAAATTGAAGAACTTTAATGAGACGAGACAAAATGATAATGTATCGCATAGTGCACAATAATTCAATGTGTTGCCATTTCTCAGACCTGTAAAACTGGTTTAGCTATTATTATAACCTCTATCAAGGATTAAAGGTCTGACTACAAAGAGAGAGCTTTCCGAAATTAACTTTGGGAACAGAACACCAACTAATGTCATCAGAGGTTTTCTTCTGTTTATGTAACGGTCAGGACAAGTAATTGGATCCATTTCATCACATCTTAACTTGCTCTTTGTGTGACAGATAAAAATGAACATATTATCTCTGGATATTTTACTTCCACATTCAATTAAATCAAATGAAAACATTGTTTAAGTAGTTTAAACAAAAAACTTTTTACTTAGATAAGTTTTTTGCATGCAATAATGAATCCACTGGGACTTCTGGTGGGAGAAAAAAAGCAATATAATTTTAGTGTGAAAGCATTAAAAAGCGGGACGAAAAGTCCCTGTTTAGACTACACTGTTCATGAACACCCATAAAAAAGTAGCTAAACTTCAGAATTACTTTGACTCTCCCTATCACTGGAGTCTTAAACAAGGGAATCAGTCGAAAGTTTTTTTCCCCCTCCAACTCAAAGATTTCACTATTAAAGTATTGAGATTGCCTACAAAGCAAATCCAAATTCAAGGTGAAATTATTCTCAAACATTGATCTGTGATCCACAAAACCCTTTTTGATTGTGCACCAAACCATTTCGGATTGAGAACAGCAAGGGCAAGATGGAGGTTGGGAGGTTATAGGATCTACCGCCTTCAAATCCTTACTTACACAATGTGAAAAAAGTTAGAAACCACAGTTCTTAGGACATAATGGAACCTCTCAAATAAGAAAATTGGAGGGAAAAAATAACATTTTAGTTTAAACAGAGTTCATCATAGCATTGAACAAGCTGCTTAAAGAAAGGCTGCTGAATTTTGAGGGCAACCTGATGCAATTCTAGAGCAAGGGGAAAGTGGGGCAAGATGAGAAAACATGAAAGCAGGCTTTTAAATTCAGTGAAACCATAACAAATTTAATGGACTATGACCTATGTTTCCCATTCTTAACCTGCTATTGTGCTGGAAACAAAAACATCATGGTTACACCAAATCTTTCTTATCTTCTCAGTTAAAGATGCAAAGAAAGTCATCAACTGTTGTTCTATTTCTTTGCCACAGCCTTAAAGTGGGTAGAATGAAATATTGTAAAAGGCTATTTTTGTGGAAATTCACATGTGACCAAAGCTAGGGAATAGGTGAACGGCTGATGAGAATCTATTTTTGCAAGATTTTCAGTCCACTGCTTAATGAAAAATTTAGAAAAAGGGGCATTGTCGTCTACACTTTTGCATACTTATTTATATTGCAGTCTCTGATCTTTCAAAATTCATCCATCAGGCATCACAAAGCTTTTGTCAGAAGAGGGTAATGTAAAACAGATGCATGAGCAAACACTAAAGGAAATAAACAAATAGGTGAAATAAAAATAACAACAAAAATACCATATATACATGAAATGCAAAAACACCAGAGTGAAAATAGCTATTACTTTAGAAAGGGATTAGACATCTAATTGGGTTTGTTTCATCTACATAAAGAAAAAGGTCAAATAGACTTTTTTAAAAAAATGGCTAGCAGCACTTTTTGTATTTCTTCTGTTTAACTGTATGATATGTAAAGAGCTAAACAATGTCAGATGGGATCACCTTTACATTCCATCACTATTCCTCATGTACTTGGTCATAACAGAATAAGGAAATCTTTCCTAATATAACAGCTGACAATACCTGCATAACAAACTCCCGGCGACGAGGCATCCCTCTCTCTGAAAGAAGAATATACTCTGGCTCCTTCTCCTTTTTGGCCTGTTGGATTTGAGCCAGGCGGCTAATGGGGTTCATTCCTTGACCATATTCTGGTCCAGTCTAAAACCAGATTAAAAAACCCCCCCAAAAAACAGGTTATTTCAGTGCATGCCAGCAAGACAATTACACTGCATGTTCTTTTAATAAGATTATTTTTCCACGTTGTTCTCTCAGAGTGATATACACAAGTGATATAGACAAGAGAGCATGCCCAAATAAACAGACTGCATTCTGTCACCTGATCATGGGACTCAGGATCAGAATCCTCTGTAGCAAGTGGTGTGTGTCTGCTGGTTGCCTACTATAGCATAGAATGGGAATGTCTAGCATCCGTAGGCGTCCAATCCCCACACCTACTTTTACAAGTCAGTGGATCTGCAACACAGCAGACTCACTGGCCATGCTAGGCCCCTGCTTCCATGCCTTCTCCCCCCTCTCCCAGAGAAGGCCACTTTGCTCATGGACGCTTGCATGGCCCCTTTGTACTCACTTGGGAACTACAACAGGTTAGAAACAGTCTAAGCCTTCCACATCTCCTAGGATTTCACCCTAACAATATTTTTATTTAGTTATGCTAAAAATGGTAAAGAAAGGAAGCTTTGATGGTTAATAAAAACTGCTTTGCTTTTAAAGCAATCCCTCCAATGACATTAATCCTCACCACAGCCTGAGTTATAAGTATTATTGTGGGTGTTAATGTACTCTTCATTCGGTAAATGAAGGGACAGAGAGAGATTGACTTGTCCAAGGTTGCAGAAAGAGCTGAGACTGAAACATTAGATGCCCGAATGTTCTGTTCTAGCCACTGAACCCACTTACTAAGCAATTACATGTAACAGAAATGCTTATTTAAAGCAGTAGATATCAAAAACAATTGTGGAAGTGTGAGTGTATTAGCGTGATATATGGGGAAATGTTAAGATACAAAAAAGTTTATCTAATGTCATGTATAGTTGCTGCATGTGCCTGAGTAGAGAAGTATATAACTCGATTATAAATATATACATAATAGTGCTACTGTCTGAACTGTTCAAGTAAGAATAAACAAATGGTAAGGCTCATAAATAGAGGGGCAACACTTGAAAGAAAAAAAGAGAGAGAGAAGGCATGTCAGGAGAGGCATGCAGTGAATCTTCTATGGTGTATCTACTACTATTGCTTGGGAATCTATAGGTGAAAGAATTAGGGCAATATCATGCACAAGGGCAGTTTCCATGACAGCTGTGTGGGCAGCGAGCCAGGCAGAGGCAAAATTTGGAGTGTGTTAAATAAAACACAAGTGCAAAAAATAGATTCCCAATATGGCAGCTAAAATTGAGAATTGGCTTGTCAAATACCAAGAAGGCAAGAATGTGATTTTGACACATTTCTTGCCTATGTATAGTCAAATAAAAGAAACAGATAAATTAAATGTAGTCATAACTGTAAGCTGTTGCCCCTAGTCACCAGCTGTAGACAGACAGACAGCCATACCCAGATTACGTTTTTATTCCTTTCTTCAGGGGTCTGTTTATTCTCTTCCTAAACAACTCAAGACAAGTATACTAAAAAGCAATACTAACAACAGTCTGGCTACAGACTTGGATCTTCTGGCCTCTAGTAGCTACCAGGTCCACCACTGAGAGGCAATGCTCTGCCTGTTCGTTCAGTTTGTCAGAGAATTTCTTCTCTCCTTGCTTACCCCTGCCCACTTTCATGGCTGAACTCTCCTTTATATTTCAGCTGAGAGTGTGGGCCAGTCATGAGGTGTTGATCAGCTGTGTCAGTCAATTCCCAGCACCTGTATGTTGTGCTTTTCTCCGCTCCCTGTCCCCACCCACACCCAGGCTATTAAAGAGGCAAGTTGCCTTCTTACAACAAGGGTATAAGATCAGGCACTCAAAAATCAGAAGATTCTTAATATTAAGGTTTTTTGACCACACTGCAAGTCCTATTAATGTCTGTATCTACACTGGCTAGCATTTGGCTCATAATTTACCAGCAGTAACCACTAATTAGCTCCATCAGGGATAGCAATAGTGGAAGCAAAAACATGGAGGAGGCTCAGAGATGTTTATAATCATGTGATTGAACCCTACTGAGAGTATACCTAGGCAGTCTGAGCCAAAATGGGAACAATGGTGCCAGAGTCACCTTAATTCTTGGAATTTCCTGGCTTTCAGAAGCCTGACATTGCAGCCCTAACATTGTATAAATGCTCAGTTTTTTTAGGCCATGATCTTCCAAGAAGCCTAAGGGAATTAGGCACCTAGCTCCCACTGAATTTCAATAGGAATCGAGTCTCTGCTTATGTCTGCTGCATGGAAACTATGTTGGTGTCATTATGCTGGTATAGCCCACCTCTGTAAAGATAGCTATCACTAACAAAGAGTTTTTCTGTCAGTTACACTACCTTCCTGAACACTGTTAGCCTATATTGATGGAAGCACTCTTCCATTCATATAGTCGTGGCTACCCTAAGAGTTATGTCAGCATAACTACATCAATCAGGGATATGTTTTTTCACACTACTGGTTGACTTTGGCCTTGACTATACTGAAAAAACTGCGTTGAGATCAATTGAGTGGCCAGTATAGACCTGCTCAATCAATCCCAGAAGCGATCTCCAACCAACTCAGTAACTCTGGCCCTACAAGTGGAGTAACGCTGAGTCAACAGGAGAGCCCTTCAGTCGATGCAGCTGAGTAAAGACAGCCTGGTAAGTAACAGTAACTACGTCGATGGGAGATATGCATTCTGTGGCACGCAGATTGCACATCTCCCGTCAACTTAGCCCCACAGCGTAGACTAGGCCTTAGTTATGTCAGTGTAACTTTCTCGTGTAGACCAGGTCTAACTAACTTGTCTACACTTAAAACAGTAGAACAGAACCCCTGCGATAGCACTTATACACTATCTGTACTGACGGAAGGAATTTTTGTTCGGATTAATTACACCACTTGGGCGGAGATTTTTCACATCTCTGACTGACATAGTCAAACCAATCAAATTTTCTAGGTAGACTTGGCCTTAGACTCAAATCTCAGCTTTCAATTATATAAAAAGAAAAAAATGAAAAGAGGAAAAAATTGTAAAACCAGCTGAAATAAGTGGCGTGCACAGCTACCGAGTTCACCTGGCTTTGCACTCTCTAAGGCCATTTGTTTATTCAGTTTGCGTACATTACGAAGCACTGGTAAGGTGGCTGTTCCTTTAGGTTCCTGTCACTAAAGGCTTGAGGGAATTTTACTTATGTCCAAACCAGATTTCAAATTTCAGACATTTTTACTGTTGCTCTATCTAAATCAAAGCAAGGAATTATGGACAGAATTCATTAAAATGGGAAAAGTGAATTTTTTCTACCCTCACTAAACTCAGAAATATTAGCTGAAGATATGTTTGGGTTTTGTTTAAACAAACAAGGAGTCCTGTGGCATGTTTAAAGACTAACAAATTTATTTTTTGCATGAGTTTTCGTGGGAGAAAAAGTTACCCCAGAGGCAAGCAGAGACCCTTTAATTCCAACCCCCCCACCCCACCCCAATATTTTGAAAAGAAATTATTTGGACGTAATAGTTCTCTGAAGACAGCACTTACTAGACTGTATCTCTGCAGTCTTCAGGGGCTCCTGTTTCCATACATAACAACAAGGGAGTACACTCTATTCAGAAAGGGTCGGATTCTCCATTGCCCTGCATCCTGGGTGTCATTTACACAGTGCAAAATGGGTATGAAATGCTACAAACCAGGATATCATTTTGCAGTCACTTTGCAATGGTGTAAATGATTGTTCAGTGGAGAATCAGGATTTAATTGCTTCACCACACAATGGGCCCCTAACAAAGCCTCTTTCCAAACTGAAGTGCTGACATTTGGATGCTACTAAGGCTAACAAGTAATGTTTCTCCAACAGATGTAGAGAACACCATGTGGCTCCCTTTGTTGGATGAGATGCAAAGCTTATCACTCTAGCTGGCCTCATGTTCAGAAGGAATTTAGGACGATTGCACAAACCAGGACCAGTCACTGTGGACTGGAGCTCATGAATTCTAGAAGCAGCAATAAATCTACTGCCACCAGGAATAAACACTCCACTTAGGAAACTTGACCTTGCAGGAATCTGGAGGCTCTAAAGCAAGCTTCTTCAGTGTAGTAAGAAGAATATTTATATCTTGTGATCCAGGGATGATTGAAATGGAGGGATAGTTCAAATTCAACAAGCCCTTCCTGGGTTTGACCACAAGTTGAGAGGGAACTGGTCTATCTTCTATGGCATTTTCAGGCCTCAAGAATGTTATCAAATGACTTCTAACCTAGATGTAGAGTAGACAGTAAGTAATTATATTGGTTTTCTTCAGAGCATGTAAAGAAATGCCCTTGTTAGTGATGTGAACAGAGCTTTGGACTCTTTCCAAGGTGCTATCTTTGATTAACCAGTGAAACAGCCTGACGCAGCACCCAAGGAACAGTGACTGGGTCCCTGTCAAGCTGAGTGCACTCACAGCGGATTCCAACTTCTAAGGGTGCAGAAAAAACATTACCACCTTACAGTAATTTAAGAGATTTTTCAAGATTGCAAGTTAGATAAATTTAGAGAATATTCATAAGCTGCTACGATCAACTGAACCAGGCTTCTAAGACAGAGACAGACTGCTGCACGATCTAAGACAGCAGTTCTCAACCACTGTGTCGGGACAAAAAAGTGTGTTGCAAAGAGCTGGAAGGTGTGTCCTAGAAAATTGGCAGCTCAGCCTGGAGCTCCTGTCGCCTGCCAGTCTCTGTTGCCCTCAACAGCCTGCTCCTGGCTGCACAACACAGGAAGTAGCCAGGTCCAGATGAGTAAAGAGACTTAGGGGCTGCAACCCAGAGACCCTGGATGGGGTGGGGGGGGAGGGGACCAGCTGCCCAACAAAAATAAACCCGGCCCCATTGAATCAGACTACCAGGGCACCAGCCTGTGCTGGCTTGACTGTGTTCTGGCTTGATTCTGCCCCCACCCTTGTCCCGGAGTGCCATATCCTCCAGAGTGCCGCAGCCTCCCAAGCGCTCCCAGCCCAAGTGCCGCCACCACCGGCATATTGTAGTCTGTCATGCAGGGGGACATCATCATCAAGCGAGTCGCGACGGAAAAAAGGCTGAGAACCACTGATCTAAGGGCCAGTGCTGTGGCTGGAGACCACCTGGCCCTCCCTCACACCTAAAGGATGTGGCTCATGTTTGTTTGTAAATATTATGAATGCATTAAGAGCTAAGTTTGAAGCAGCTGGACTGCTTTATTTTAGCACCCATCACCTTAATTTAAAAAATTAAAAATAAAACAGATGAGCAAAAATAAGACAAAATAATGACTGAGGAACACAGGACACCTAAGTAGCAACAATAATTGATTAAAAGACTTTTTGAGAGAGCTGCTGTCCTATTACAAAAGCAGTCTGGCTGCATGTGTTCTCACAGATACTAGAGGTAACTTGGATAGTAGCCTCCATGGAATCCACACTTTGCTACTGGAGTTATGACACTATACCATTTACTCAGAGAAACTTATCTTAATACATCATATGATATATACAGGAAGACAGACCTGTTCCAGTGCTAGACAAATCTATTCCTCACCTGACACTTGAGTTGAAACAGGTAAAGTGATGTAGCTAAAATGAGAATGAACGTCTTACCTCTAACTTAAAAAGAGAAAAGCATTCTAAGAGCTGCAACTTGTTTTTTCTGTACAGAGGAGACTCTAATATTACTATGATGATATTTGAGTTCTTGATGCACAATTATTTGGGTACTGCAATATTTTGATAGTAAAGATATTAATTGCTAGAGAACAAAGACACCGCTGATGTACTGGACCGACGGCTATCACCTTGAATCACAGTGCGCCATCAACCATTGAGCAAATGACCATGTGGATTATCTACAAAATACTTTAACTCCCTGTACTAAATACCTAAATAAAGCTTAATATGACAAAAATAAAAAACATCTCTATTTTTATAAAAGAAAAATATTTAAAACAGGAGACTAGAGAGATTACTCTTCTTAACAAGAACTGGTCCTTGCAAGGCTGTCTTATTACAGAGAATTATTTTACCACCAGATAGAGGCTTCACTGTGAGTGCTGAGAGTGAAATAGATAATCATTTTTCTGTCTATTGTTAGGCACACTTCTCAGTACATAGCAACATGGATTCTGAGAGAGGAGATCTATACAGAAAGTTAGACTAGATGATCACAATGGTACCACTTCTTGTCTTTGAATTTATAAATCTTGCCCCTTGAAGTCAACAGAACTCCCATTGACTACAGTGGTACATCATCAAACTAACTGGACAACACCTTTTGGGAAAATACATTTGATACTTTTATGGAAAAGCTTTCTTCCTTGTCACAAATGAAATATGACATATGAGAATTATAGCCATGACTACTGAGATTTAGAAAATCTCAAAATACTCAGGCAATTTAATTTTCAAGTTACACCAGTAAACATGTAATCACATGAGCAAGGAAATGGCAGTAGGAAGGACTATTTGCCATTATAGAATAGGTCTTTTCTATATTAAATATTAATAGTATTATGATTTTCTAAGAGATAATTGCTTATTATGACACATGCAGACACCTACCTTTAATATTGTTTTAGGTCTTTTTTTAAAGTAAAGTTTTGGCTTTTCAATAATAGGAAGTGGGGGAAGTTTTTTGAGTTCTTGTAAGACAGCCATTGCAGCACGTTTCTTTGAGAGTTTCTTGCTGTTTCCTTCTCCTTCTGCAGAGAACTCTCCGACTGACACTCGAGTAACAAAACTCTTCATGTGTGGAGGACCACTTTCCTTAATCACCTATTGAACAGAAAATTATTTAAAGTCAAATCATCTTATGAGAACCCAGACCTCATCTTTAACTTTATAATGCATCAACACAATGCAAGATATGACCGTGAGGTGTGTATCACAAGTACAACTTTTCTTCATGCAAACTGGCTTGATGAAGGTTAGATCTGCCTGGGAGATGGGAGTTGTGTGTTCAGAAGAGAGTTCAGTTCTGCTGGTTGTTGGAGGAGAAAGCAGCTAATTTTGTTTTCATAATGCATATTGGAGTACCCAGAGCTTTGGACAGCTACCTTTCTCTATTATTTTCAAAATCAAAATAAACACTTATTTTTTCAGTAGTATGCAACATTGCCCAGCAACATAAAACCATTTGCTGAAGAACAGCAATGCCAAAAGTACATGGGGACTAAGATAAAGGTGCTAAGCACCATCTTAGTTCAATAGCTGCACAGTACTTTTAATGGGTTTAAACCTACAATCTTAATATTATTTCAACATGTCTCGTGTTAAAGTTCTCTTTCTCAAGGTCATGGCCCCTGCATTATTTAGTTCTGCCATTACCCTGTAATGAAGTCTCTGTAGGCATGTATTTCTTTTTCAAACTCTCTTAAGGCAATTTCACATACAAATGCAACAGTCAGTACACACATCAAATAAAAGACACAAAATGAAGATGAAAGACAACTGACTTTTTTCAGAAAAAAAAAGCTGTCTGACAGTTTTGTTAGTGTTAGCTCAGAACTGCCCTCAATCTTTATCACAAGGCAAGAATTTCCTTCCATCCTGAGTCTTTTGGAAAGTGCTGCTTATGGCACAAGATAGAAGAGGACCTTGAGTGAAATCCTAGCCCCACTGAACCCAACGGAAGTTTTACCACTGACTTCAATGAAGTCAAGATTTTACCCCTTGCATTTAACAATATTGCAACTAGGTCAGTCCTTGTTTAAGGCGCACCCTTTCTCCCTTCTAGCATGGTGACAAGGGGGTATCTAGCCAGTTTTCATTCCATTCCACTTCTGAAGTGGCACAGATGGTACATAAAAGGCCAAGAATTCTGACCCATGGTTTCTTTCCTTTGGGACACCCTAAATCTTCAGCAGTGCAGAACTTGTACCACGCAAAGCTGGTAAACTGCACAGCTTGCAATGCAACAAGAGGTATGGTATATCCAGTTCTTAAAAGATTTCAACTTGTTTTTATTTTTAAATTAAGAAAATTAAAGTACAAAACTAAACCTTATAATCTTCAACACTGAAGTTAGCAGAAAAGGGGTCATATGTCTTCACAGCAATAATATCTTCCAGTGTCTTTTAAATGGGTACCTTTAGTATATAACTGGATGTTCTTATATGAATAGTACAACATGAACAGGTTGTGGAACATGTTTAATTCACAATTAATACAAAAACTTTAATAGAGTTTAGTAGTAGTTTAGTGTTTGGTAGTGTTTTCATTTCCCATCTTTTGAGTAATTGAATATCATAATGGATGTAAATACCAATACCATACGTAGATGTTTGTATGCATATATATGGTATAATATATTTATAACACTACTCAAACTCAGACAAAAGAAATATACAAAAATATTTATATTGATCAAATGGAAAAGGGCAAAACTACTGTGGAAGAAACACCATTGTCAAGTTCCTAAAAAGTGTTTTTCAATATAAAAAGATTTTTAAAAAAAACAAACAAACAAAAAACCCTAATGTCTCTCTACTCTTTTCAACTTCTAAATACACTATACATAGAAAATAATTGTCCACAAAGATTCATATGACTTCAGTGCACTTTGAACCAGGTTCAATACCAAAGTTAGGTTCTTTTGCCACAACCATCTTAACCTAGAATCTTTTTTTTTTTGGCTGAGCCCAAAAACTCAGGCTAACATTTTAGACTTCTTCCACTTAATGTGCTTTAAAATATTTTTGCTATAAATTCAAGAATACAGAAGTTTATAACTGAGTTCAATCTTCACTAAAAAAAAAACCCTATCCATTTTAGGTACTAGTCCATTACAATGTTCCATGAGTTGAGAGATTAGGGCTACCTGGAGCTGAGGACCACAATTGATTTAGCAGTAGCACGTGTCTCAGTTGGCAAATTTTGGGGAGAGAATCCTGCATTGTTTGGGTAGAAAATACAATGTGTGAGAGGTTTAGTGTCCATTAAATATTGTCCTTTGCTAGAAATCACAATGAAAATGTCTCCCCCATCCTGTTTTCAGGTTTTAGGACTATCAGATGAGGTGGAAACTCCTAAGAGAATTAACTGATTGTGGTCCTGTCTTTAAGGCATGGCAAAAGACTGTACTAACACACATGGAACAAATTGCTTGAACCAGTTTATAAACCTCTATGCTACAATGGAGGCAAAAGGGTGCAATCTCTCTTTATTCCCAAGCAGGAAACAATAGGGCCAAACCCTTGCTCTGCAGTAACACCTCATAGGGTGAGTGATGACCATACTCATCCTTAAAACCTGCTTAGTAACAGAATCACACAAGTCCTAAAATAGCTGCAAGTTGCTGCAATGGGGGCATGCTATTATCCCTTTGGCCTCTGCATAGCCCTGGAAAACACATACCAGCTACAGAGCTGGACCATAATTCTTCTACTGCAGGATTTGATATTTTAAGACATTTTTTAAAATAACTTCTTTAATACACAGAAACTGTTTTACAAGATTTCTGGACGTTCTTGGGGAAAAAGTACTAGCTTTACTTTATCAGGCAGAGTAAGTGAGATTACACAGTTTTGTAATCCCCGTTAGCCAAACTGCTGGGACTGAATTTTGCCCTGTTCCGCCCATATAACCCCACTGACATCATAGGGCAGAACCTGGCCCCTAAATTGCATTACATACTCTCCCCAGTCTCCAGATATTATGCAAGCCTGAAAAATTGTTTACAGGAAACATTTAATACCTTTAACCATTTGCTCATCTATGTAATACAGCACAACTTTAATATTTACTACAGCTTTGTTAGATGAAGAAAATGCTGACCATTCTTCAGTTATCATAAAGATAATAAAAGTTTTAGTGCTGTCTGGAATAACACAATGATTCTTAAGTACAATCTCATCAGAAACACCATATCCTGCAGGTTATCATAAATTGGTTAGTTATTTTACTGAAATATAAACCATCTTTTAAAAACAATACATAAATTAAGCCTCAATTCTACCAAGGATGTCACATTTACATTTAAGGACACTAAATAACACAAACAGAAAAAAAAACTGCTATGGTTTTGTGAGATAAATTCCCTGTGATTTTGGAAAAATATATATTTTACATGTTGCCCCTTCTAGGTAAACAGACAAGAAACTATTTTTATCATGAATGTAAATAAACACAACAACAACAACAACATCCTTCAGAATATTCTCCTGCCAATAGCACAATAGAGTTTTCCTGTGTCACACATTCCCATCCTTCATCATGCCTTCTTACCTGACGCCACCTATGGCTGGAAACTCCCAAATACACACAAAGCACCATCAATCTTCACCTTCAAAAATCTTCCAAGCCCCCAACTATTGTGCAACTCATTACCCGTCTCCCTATATTTCAGTGTATTGATCTGTATTGCCCTATGTCACAGAATGGATGAGCCCTAGAACTGAAGTTGGAGTCAGACCCCTGGGTCACAGCAGGAGCTCCCATCTGGTCAATTAAGGAGGAGGTACAGCACTGAAGCGCCATAAAGGATCAGGGAGCAATCTGGTAAAAAGGCCTGTCAGAGCAGGCAAGAACAGTCGGAGACCAGGGGAAGTTGAAGGTAGTTCCTTGGAAAAGTGAAGGGAGAGCAGCATAAGCAGTTTTGCCGGCTGACATCCCTAGGTTGGGGCCAGAGAGGGCTGAAGTCAGAAGGAGCAGGAAGAGGAGTTGCCTGCTGGCTCTGAGCCAGAGAGCTGATGGCCAGAAAGGGCTGAGGGCAGGGGAGCCACAAAGGAGCTTACCACTGACATCTCCAAGACCAAAAAGCCAAAACTGTGAGAGGGCCAGGAGGAGTGAGGGATGCTCCCAGCAGAGAGATGTGGGGGCTCCGCCAAGAAGAGAGGAACTGCACTCCAACTGGAAGGGCTGAGGTGGCTGTCCTGGGACAAAGGACAAGGAGAGGACCAATGAAGTCTGGTCATTATACAATGCACCAGTATCGTAGGGCAGTGAGAAGGAGATCTCTTGAATTTCAGTGACTGCTTGCAGTGGGGTGAGAATTGAACTACATGTTTGGAACTCTTGTTATGTGTCCGCAGTGGGTAAAGGATGGGAGAAGGAAGGCTCCTGGAAACTTAAACTGGTGGCCAAAATAATAAACTTTATTAGTCTCCCTCTTTGGGACGCAAAGGGTTAACAGTTGGGCTGCTTGCTGGACTAAACTCAGAAGTCAGCTTCACAGATAACAAGATAGCCCCAGGTGATTACTTCACAGTTTGACACATCATGAGTTACACAGAAATAAACGTTTAGAATAAACCCTCCTCTTGGACTCTTTTGATAATTCAGAGATAAAGTATAACAAGACAGAGTCCAATACATAAACAATAAGCATAACAATAATCCCCAAACCTACACCAATTGTAATACCTAGGGTTAAAACTGAGGTAGAAGAATTATTCACATTCAATCATGAGGAGTAAACGTGGGGGGGGGGGGGTAATTCGGGTTCACATACGTACCATGACTATCAGGCAGGTAATTAGCAACAGCATGACGTCTTAAGGCGGAGGTTGAAATCGACTCGGGCCGGCACTCTCAGGGGAACTCCTACTGCAGGGTGATCAGGCCTGGCAGTTAACTCGAGGAGACTCTCTCGTGCTCCATGCGGCATGGAAGTTTTTATAGCCCAGCCACGGCTTCCTGCCGAGGGCTGTGATTGGCCAGATTTCGCTGCAGCAGGAATTTTGGGGCGAGGGTCTGCCCGGTTCCTCCTGTCCTTATTTGTGCAAAGGAATTTTCACCAGCTCTCTAGGTTCCGGGTCAGAGCCTTCTACACCCCTGGGGGGGGGGGGGGCCAGAGCAGCCATGATTGACTTGCCCTTCAGCAGATGGGCGAGGGGGATGACCCACCCCTTTGGGAGCTGGCTGAGCGCGAATCAGGGTCCGAATAAAGCATGCTGATAGTCACAAGCATAGCAGCCAGGAGTTCTCTACGTGCAATAAAGCATGTTGATAGTCACAAGCCTAGCAGCCAGGAGTTCTCTACGTGCAATAAAGCATGTTGATAGTCACAAGCAAAGCAGCCAGGCGTTCTCTACGTGCAATAAAGCATGTTGATAATCACAAGCCTAGCAGCCAGGAGTTCTCTACATGACCTGGGGGGGCAGTATCTGGTATGTGACCTGGGGACAGTATCTGATAAACAGTTTCTCTACGTGACCTGAGGAGAAACAGTTTCTATGTCTTTATATCACAAGGGAGGTGGCGGCCAGTTTATGGGGTGCTTATAACAGCACCTTAACATTATGGACTATGGTGCTGTAAAAAACCAGTCCTAAGAGTTGTGGAGGGTAGTATTGAGACAAGAAAACCAGATGTCAAGTTATCACCTGAGAGGGAAAACTGAAGCAGATGTGTCTGTCATTCCATGACCTGCAACAGGAGGGTGCTTCAGCAGACTGCCCTCTGAAGCCCTACAGTGGAGCAGCATGTGGCTGTGAAGCATAAGCCCGTCAAGGGTAAGGAACCTGTTATTTGTTTGGCACCATTACTGTAGAGAAACTTACACCTTATAGCACTAGATAAATAATACAACCATTCTAGGTAAGTAACTGTACTTCAGGTGACTAGTCATGTGAATAAAGTTATGCATATCCTTAACTACTGACAGAATTGGGGTGTAAATATGTCAGATTAAGAGAAAGAGTTTGGTCCATAGACAAAATGGAATTGGACAAAGAGAAAGATGTGGAGACTGAAGTATAGACAGGGAAGAAACAAGTGAAGGCATTACCAATAACTCTTTGAGAAGGGGGCATGAGTTGTGAAGTAGGAGCTTTTGTGATGTCTAAAATGTCTTGCAGCATCCCCCAGGATTAGGAGACAAGTCTAGGTTGATTCTCTGAGAGTACTTGTGGGGGACAATATATTGATCAATGTCTTCATTTTATGTCCACAGTTATTTGACAGAGCAGTCAGTTTAATAATAAAAATGACACCTTACATTCAGATTCATTTTCAATTTCTTTTCCTATTTACAATTTGCATGCATTTATTTGTAAGAGTAGTGTTTGTAGCAAATCCCCTCTTCCAGTCCTTTGGCTTTTACTTGTTGTTTGTTATATTTTTATAAATACTCAAAAGATAGTAGACAATTCCTTATATAACTGGCCTACTCACATACATAACACTTACCTCAAAACTGACAGGCATGTTGCGCTTCAAGGCAATTTCAAACACTATGCTGATCTCAGATTTGTTTGCATCTTTTTCTTCTTCCATTTCCTTTCCTGCCTCTCCGTTCTGCATCAAATAAAACAATGTAAGCACATTAAGATGCTTGCTTTCAAAAAAGAAAAATACAATTTCCCCTTTATTCCTCAATGTCTAGAATATATCCCACCAAAATAATGCTGTTATGAACAACACTATTTCATAACTTATTTAACCTTAAAGAGATTTAATATTTATCTATAATTATTTCATAGTATAAATTACAAACTTACAGTTGTTTAATAAAATGTCACATTTACATAATAACTTTTAGGCTCCAATACTCCAGAGTGAAGCTCTTTCTTCTGTTCACCTATTAATTGCTGGGACCTGTCTGAAAAGCCATTACATTTTTTGATTCCTGCAAGTGTTCCTATCTCCATACAAATCATACTATATTATGATCTCAGTAATATATTACCCGACATCCACTTACATGTAAAAGCCACACAAAATGTAGCCATGCTTTATATTAATGGAACATTTATATATGATTTATAAAGGATTAATAAAGAAGCAATTTTTAACAGATTTTAGGCTGATTGTCAACATGATTTATAACCATCTGTAACACATTCTACTGACTGTAACAAGATTATTCAAGTTCCAAGGTGAGCTGTGCTTTTGCCCTCTCTCTCTTCCTAGGGCACCCCTTCCAAATGCTTGGCCCTCACCTGTATTTCTTTCAAGGCAGAATTCCATGATTTATCCGCACTCTCTGACTGAGCCACTTGGTTACACTACCCATCTACCAACCATGCCCTCAGCAGGTCCAGGTGAGGTTTAGCTCCTGCTTACATTTCTTTCCAAGGGCCCACGCTCATCAGGAGTATGAAAATGCACTGACAGAGAACAGTTTCTTCCAAACAGAGTATTATTTAGTTATTCTTAGGACCATACCAACAAAAAATAAAACAAAAGGCCTATAAATATGTTATCCTACCTAAACTTTAGCTTTCTGCTCAAGTTCAGAAGGCCCCATTCATCCCATGCATCCCCTCATATTGGGCTGGATGAGGCAGCCTGCATCTCTGCAGCTTCTGACTCTCATCTCTGTCCCCCAGCCAATGTTCTCCTGTCTCTGCAGAGGTTCGCCCTTTAAGTGATCACATTCTTTGTTTAAGACTTTCCATTTGGAAAGCCTCTGAGGTTTCAGACTAGGATCTTTCCCCATTTTGTGGGTTCTGTTTCCTCATTAGTGGATGTAAACTTCCAAAGATTCAACTCTTACATTGTCTGTTTGGGTTCCAACAGTTAGGGCTGCACACAGCCACTGAGTTTGGTTTCTTCATGGAGTTTCCTGAAGCTGGGAGAGGTTCTCATAGCCCCCGCTAAGAAAGATATATTCAATGCCACAGTACACATATCCAGTTATTAATACAATGTACCCCAAGGTATTAACCTTCATTCAATAAAGTTTAAACTGAGTCGAAGTTTATCTTAATTCCATAAAGTTTATTCAAGATATTACAGGATATTGTCCATTTGTCACAGTATTTAGTTAGTGATACCCACTACCCCTGTATTATAGGTAAATCATACTGTAAGGATGATGTAAGAAGCCCCTAGGTATACAAATTACACCAAATCAAAGAAGTATCCCTGTTAGTTGTAAAGGGAGATGTCTGACCAATCACATGGCTGCAGAAACTCATATCACAGATGGAAAAGAAACAATGGAAGAGGAAGATAATTTTTATTTATTATAAAACAAGTTAAAATTAGCAAAAATTCAATTAACACTTGAGGTCCTCATACAAGACCTTCTACATGAATTCAAGGACCCTTCCTGAAAAAATGTAAAAACCGAAAAACTAAAAGCAGTACAGAACTAAAAAATATATCTCATTAGTCAGATTTCACAGCCTGGGTTTTTGAAGACATTAACCAGTACTTGGGCAGACATAAACTGAAGAGGAGGAAAAGGGAAGGTGATATTTGCCTACCATGTTATAAATTCTCTTAAATTCTCTTTCTTTTTTAAAGACTCCAAACCAAGCCTCTTGAACAACTTGGGACAAATAATATTCACCCTGATCTAGAAAAGGTATGGCGGCAAAACTAAAGGGGGTTAGTAAAATTTTCTTTTACACAGAGTGAAAACTATTCAGGTACAGTGTGTGAAAAGCAAAAATAATAAAAATTACCCAATGCTTTTTTTTAATAAACACAATTATTTCACTCTTAAGTGGTAGCTTAAAACAAACAAAAAGCTCTGTTACATTTTTTAAAATTACTGCTCTTCAGAAGATCTCAGTAGGTACTGTCAAAAAGCAAGTGCACTGTGGCATTTTGTGTCTTCCAAGGATGTGTGTTCTGGCTCAATCCATTTGGCAATTTTGTTGTTATAAACCTTTTCCCTTACTAAATTAATTGTGAGACAGTACTAATTAATTTATTTATTTTGTTTAAATATTCCTTTAAAAATGTGTTGGTGTATTTTAATTTCTAAAGCAATGCAAACCTTGATCCTTACAAATGCAACACTGAAGAAAGCTAATGATCCACTGAGGGACTAACAGGCTGAAAGCCTAAAACCATCTGATAGCTATTCAATAGCCTATTTAAAGTGAGTTCGTGATCTCAGTCAGGTTCCTGATGCATAAGCATTCTCTTCAAAAATGCACATCACCATTTGGCAACCTTGCTTTTATTCTGAAAAATATTTTATTAAATCTTTGAGATAGGGAAAAGTCTTTTTCATAGTCTGTAATACATCTTCTTGGCACTATATAAATAATTTATTCTCAGTGAGGCCATGGATTAAATAGGCATTTGATGTACTTTTGGAGACAACACATTTCTTTCTATTTTGCTTCTTAGCAATTCCTGACAATCTTTCCATTTAACTTTAGAAGAATTATCCATTGTCATAATTTAAGTCTCTTCAACAGTTTGTTCCTTACTACTTCCCTGAGCAACAGGCCTAAGGAGTGAGATAAACTGATGCTCTGACTTTTGACAATAATCTCTAAACACTAATCTGGTTTTTGTATTGATCAGCTGCTTCCATATTTACTATGGTTATTAGGAAAAAATATCCAACTAGTGAATTCAACACTATAAAAATTGAAAACTGAAAAATAAGCTGTCATAGCTTAACAGAACCATATCATCAGTGACCTGTCCCTTTCCTAGAAATTTGTGGATTCTAGGAAACCAAGTGCTCTATTGAAACCAGCCACTACCTATGCCTTCTTACACTAATCACTTCATTTTTAACTTGTTATTTTAAAACAGTTTTCATTCACAGACTGAAATTACATCCTGTTTCTAGTAGTTAAAAAAATGTAAAATAGGATCTGTACATATAAATACTTCTGAGATGGCTGCTTGAGAGAGAATTCTGAAAAAATCCACTCAACTATTTTTTTCCACAACCTTGTTATAGGATATGACCATCCAAATGTGGTATTTGAGTACCCAAGTTTGAAAATTAGGCTTAAGATTTTTTAATCACAAACCTGAGGTAATTTTTCTGGGATAGGTTCATTCTGGAGAGCTTGAAGGGCCTTCATTGCAGCATTGTGTCTAGCAGCTTGACGAGTCTTTCCTTCACCAAAAAACTCACTGTTGCCAACAGTCAATTGAACATAGAAAATCTTAGGCACTGGGCAATGATACCTATGAAGAAACAATGAACACATCCATGTTATGGGTTTAAAACACATAATACAATTTATGAAAATTGAGATAGAAGATGTGTCTTTTTGGTCACAGTAAAAGATTTATATTAACCAAATATATTATGCAAATATATTTCTCATCTAGTCCACCAACACCCTGTTTGAAACTCATGCATGTATTATCTGTAACTCTAACTAATACTTATGTGGACCTGTGACAAGCTGTACTGTCAAGTTAAGGCAGGTCACATGCCCATACTACCCTATTTCTGGCTTCGGCCCAGAGGAATGCTGAGAGCAGTAATTGCTGGGGATGATGAGAGTTGGAAGTACCAGTTCGAGGTGTGGTGTGCTACATATAAGTAGCTCCTTTCCAACACAGGGATAAAGAGATATAGAAGGGGCAGGATCATTGGGTCTGTCCAATGAGGGCCCTGGAAGGAGCCTGAGTAGCTGAAGATATTGGAGACCCTACATCGAGATTTGGATGGCTGGAAAAGAAAACTTAGGAATCAGTCTGCTTGTTAGGGAGATCTTAGGTTTTCTTCACCTACTCCATGAAGTGAAGAATAAGGAGGCATGAAGAGGGTGGAACTGGACAGGGTATTTGCATCCTCCTTTCTGGAGCTCTAGGTCAGAGCTTCCTGCAGAGGCTGGGAAGAAGCTTTCCTCCATTACCATAGTATCTGAGTTCTTCCCAAGTATCAATAGAAGTAGAAATAATAACCACCATTTCTTTTTTCCTTTTCAGCCTGCAGGAGAATTACCTTACTTGGTTCACAGGGTCTGTTTGTGGGTGTATATGGATATGTTTGAGACAATATTGAAGAAAAGCTAAGGTGAAGAAATGAAATATTCTAGTATATAATAGATATATTATATTGTAACCTTAAAACTTTCCCACTGTTGTATCTTTATTCACAATTATCCCACATCTCTCCATTCAATAACAACGAAGCCTGTCTCTTGCCAGGAGAGAAGAAGAGGGAGGTTATTGTTGGTGTTGGGAGACGCTTAAATAGTACAGACATAGGCGCCAATATAAGATCGCTAAAATAAATAGATGGCTAGATCTTGCTGGTTCTATAGGAACAATGCTAGAGTTAGTGAAAAGTACCATTGATTCCAATGATTCAATACATTAGATAAAGATAATTAAAGTCATAATCCCTTTAAGAAAAAATGACTGAAAAACAACTAATGATATAGAGACTTCGGGTCCCACCTCAGACAATGGATCTTCTTGTAAAAGTCTGGACATTACTTTCATGGAAAAATTAACATATATCAGAATTGATTTGTTTTTTAGTATATGACACCTTCAAATAGTTGACTGAGAACGTGAAATGGGTCCACAAAATCCAACAGTTTAGCCACAACTCAGGGACATCACAGCGTACTTAGTATGATTCAAAACCAGAGTGAACTACCAGTACTTATTTTTTCCTTCTCTTAAAAGGCATAGTAACCTATGTGAGAATCCATGTGAAAATTATAACCTACGCTTGTTATATTCTTCCTTCATTTTTATCTCTAGCTATAATGACTTATCAAGATGGTGCTCCTATGTGCCAAGATTTTTTGATTTCTCTATAATTATTAAACCAAAGGTTGGTTACATTTGTTCTCTTTAAGGTAGTGGGCTGGAAGTATAAACAGATCTGAAACAACATCCAAATCTCAATCTTCCTGAACTTTGCGGCTAGTCCTAATGTATCATTAATAGACAGAACCAAAACACTAGATCCAAACAATCCCAACATTTTGCCTCTCAGGCCCATCCCTAATTGTAGTACACTTTGGGGTACGTTAATTTATTATTATCCTTTTCAGAAGGTGCCTGTTTTCTCTTATGCATGATTTACCCTTTCACATAGGTATTTAGACCTATTATGGTTTAGTAATGCTCCTGCTCCATTAATATCTTGGCTTATTCTCTCAGAGTTTGTAACACCCTCACATATTAGCCCAACTAAACCATTTGGAGTGGAAGGGATAAACCCATAATATCTGTAATCAATTATTATTAAAATGATCACTCCGTGTTTCTTTAAAAAGAAATAAGATTGACCAAGTAAAAACTTAGACACAAAAAAATACTACAACTACCTGTTGTTACATAAACAGTTTTCTATTGTTTAATTTTTTTTATTCCGTAGATAATATCATTTTTAGGGAATGTTTAAAATAATAACTTGACCTGATAGAATGTTATGGTCTTAGGGGCTATGAAGGGACTCTCTGACATAAAAGTGCATCTAACTATCCAAAGTGTGCAGCTATTACAATTGCCAATAATCAGTATACATAAGGTATTTACCCCACAGAACTTGCTCACAGTTGACATAGTGTTGTCTGCCATTGGTTTCTCCACTAATGGATCTGCCCTCAGGATTTCTTTAATGGTGTTCGCATGATGTGCAGCTCAGCATAAGGCAGAATAAATTCTGCCATTTGGAAAGGGGAACGTGCAATATACAGCAATAGTTTCCTGACTTCTCACGCCACCGCTAGGCAATACTCCCTTCCTCCCACACCTTCCTTCAAACAAGGAGTTAGTGTAGCATGAAAACATCCCACACAGTTGCCTTACCCTCTACAGCCTTCCATGACCCCTTTGATGCACAATTAGTATGCTCTCTCTCCCCTGCATGCCACACAACAGTGGGGAGCTTGTGATCCTTAGTTTGCTTTGTAGACTCAGGTCCCACAAAATGCCCATTTTAAAAAAAATGGTGTGTTTATGGAGCTATTTATGAGATAATGGGGAAAAGTAATATTCAGCCACTGGCTCTTCTAGAGCTTTGTGCAACTTTTTGGCATCGGTAGAGCGATTAACTTTTACATGGTTTTGATTAAGATACTCTTTCTCTATTTGGTCTCGAGCAGAGCACTGATAACGTGAACACTCTGCCAGGAACGTGTCAAGCACTATATGAAGCCCTGAGGAACTGGATTAAAGCTGTCAGGATCCTGGCTACTCCACAACCTAGAAAAGAGTAAGTAGAGAGAGAGGAGAAACACTCTAACTTTCCAACAAGCTGGAGAGATGAGTGGAAGATTCATGATAGAACAACCAAGAGGTGCACTGTGACATCTACACTGTCTTTAACATGTGATGGTACTGCACCTCAAACAGGGATTATCACAATGCCAACAGCAAAATATAAAGTTAAGAAGTGGTGTCAAAAGATGTGGCTCCCCCAATCTGTTCACCAAGAAATAATATTCCCTAGCACTCCAAATCTGAAATAATCTTGTTATGAAGGACAGAAAACATCAACTGTCAGTACAATGATTTGGGAGGGTTTTGCAACACACAGTGACAATTAACCGGTATATATTTTCTGTTCCCAAGCTGTGCTCCATGAAGTGCTCTCAGGCATCCCATGGATCTACCTCTGTACAGTGGTGAAGCAGTCAGTCTTCAAACAATAACACTTCCTACTAAACTTTGAGAGACAGGGTGCATGTGGCAATATTTTTTTAATTGGACCATCTTCTACTGATGACAGATAGCCTTTCAAAGCTTATCATAGAAGATTAGGGTTGGAAGGGACCAGAGAGCTCTTCTTCAGATCAAGGACATAACTGAGCACCACAGCTGAAAACAGGAGGCGAAACAGTGTGTTATTGTTTAGCATAAGTAGTTAACACATAGTTCAAGAGACCATTCAAGGTGAAGTACCCTGTTAATACCTCTCCAGTCATGCAGTGGGGAGCCTAAATAAATAAATAATTAAATAAACAAACAATCACTGCCCTCTAGAATGAATTTACAAAGAAAAATAAAAGATTTTTTTTTAAAAAAGTATCATTTGTGAGTGACTACTTTCCACAATGCAATCGCTCTATACCTGACCTCTGAGTCCTCATTCTCAAGGAAAATTGCATAATACCTTCAAAAGATGGGCCTTACTTTTCTAAATATTAAAAGTTGCGTGAACAGAGATACTGGATTCATGGCTTATTACAACAATCTATAACCACCCATTCCCCTTCCATCCCCCGTCCCCCACACCTTTTTTGTCATCCCCCCCATGACTAGAGAAGAAGTGAGACACTACTTTACATTGAATGGTCCCTTGAGCTATCCCTTAAGTACTTATGATAAACAATCTGTTCCAACGTGTATTTAACTGTGACACTCTGGATATGTCTTCATAGCAGTTAAATACCCAGGGCTGACTCACGTTTGCTATAAAACTGTGGTGTAGACTTAGGGTTTGGGCTAGAGTCTGAGCTATAGGGCCCTATGGGGGGAGTGTCCCAGGGCTCGGGCTAGAGTTTGAGTTGAAATGTCTACACTGCAATATTATGGCCCTGCAGCTCATGCCCCACAAGTCTGAGTGCTGACATGAGCTAGCCATGGATGTTTAGTTGCTTTATGTACATACCCTCCTAAAGAAGAGATCTGTGTTAGCTTGTCTCTCTCACCAACAGAAATTGGCCCAATGAAAGATATTATCTAATCTACCTTGCCTCTCTAATATCCTGAGACCAAAACTACACATCTCTATAGTAACTCCATAT
>ML685897.1:4747731-4781848 GCA_007922175.1 Pelusios castaneus
ATTAGACTTTAAGTCCAGATTTTTGAGGGTTTCTGATGGCTTTTTTCAACTAGCTAAACTTAAAAGAATAAGCACCCATCTCCATTCTGTGTGGCCGCTTTATATTTTTCTTAGTCACGTTTTTCTTTAGTGTAAATTCAACTCTAATCATATTTAACCCTCATCATATTTCCAGATATCACAAAGTGGAGGAGATAGAACCAAATTCCCAAGTGACAGGTGGAGAGCAGTGGGGACTTCTGACAACATAGGAAGACTTGAGTACTGAAGATAAGATCTTTTAAATGCACTTTGAGAAGAAAAAAATACGATTGCAATAGAAGGGAAGGATTTCACCAAGAAGCCACATGCATCCTAGTACATCAAGTTATTTTAATCTTTGTCTCCGTGATGCTGTCCTAATATTACCTTTATGAATAATTAAGAACCAAAAAAGGACCGTGCTTATGGTACAAGAAAATGAGAGGTTTGGGATCCCTGAGACGATCTCTCACTTAAATGAACTGCAAACTAAAAACACTGACAACTGATAATCTAATAGACTTGTAAATCCAACTAACCCATCAGGACACGAAACTGCAGATAATGTTCTGCAAAGCAGATTTTCTTTATTCTCTGTAGGTTTAATAGAATGAGAAAGGCTCTCTCAAAAAGAGAAGTCCTCTTTGTAGCGACTCCACTAATATCACTTAAGAATGGACAACCTGAAATTGGAAATTTGTTTCTTGACTGTGACCTTGTATGCCAAGTTTCAGTAATGAACAAATGTTTACAGCTGGTTATAAACCCTGGAAATAGGGGTTCATAATAGAAATGCTGACAGACCCTTAACTGAGTTGGTGTGAGCGGGCGCCACTATAATTAAATAAATCACCAAGGTCTGTTGACAATTACAAAACTCATTTTGGTTTGCCACAGAGACAAACAAAATTTCTGTTCATTATAATTTTACTGGAATATGATGTCATAACATATAAGCATACTGAAACAATCTGGTGCTCTTCTGGCCAAAATATTAATTGCATACTAAAGAGCCCTTGGGGCCTCTTCCTTTTTGGCCATCTAATCCACATACACAAAAAGACAAATAAAATATTAGTATATGTTGATAGTGTAGTATAATACATGTTCATATTGCATTTCCTGTATTTTTGTAGATTCTTCCATGGCATAAATATTTTGGAAATGGTAAATATCTTTACATTATCCTTGGCAAAAATAAGTGCAATCTGAAGGTCAATGAAACTAGAATGTCTGCTTAGATTTATCCCCCATTTGACTAAGCAGTGATCCCTGCAATATTTTTTCTTCCAAACACTTTTCCAACTCCTTTTAAAAACTACTTGTTCTATGTATCTTAGCCCTTCCCTTAATCATTCATCCTATTGTAACTTTCTGTGTAAAAAACTTCTGCCAACACTGTCCAGCTCTTCCTTAGGTCCTTTGTTCTTGTGTTTTATTTCCTTGGTTCTAGCATCTGTCCTCTTTATATCCATAAAAAATACATAAGGTTCAGTGATGTTCTCTCAATCTTAATGGCTAATATTTCTATGTCAAAGAGAAAGAAATAAGCTGTCTCAGCTCCAGAAGAGCTGAGGTAAATGGCATACTCTTCCCCATTCTGTAAGTTTAGGATAGGAACAAAGGATAGGAGGTGGTCAGCAGTTAGGGCCACTGAAACATGTGGAGAGCCAGAAACCAATTCTGCAGATCTGAGCTGCCCACTGCTAGGGCCTTTCTCTCCAGGCTTCTCTCTAGCCTCTTCTTCCACATGTCCACATAGCCAAGCTATTAGCCATGATAACATTGACTGCCCAATCTATTGTTACACTGTGGCCCTATATTTCACATATAGCCTTCCTCATCCATTACTGAGTGCAAAGGTAATTCCCTGAAATTTACATTCAATAGCTCTGTTTATACAGCAGAGAACTGTTTGCTCTTTTCCTAACCTTGACTTCCTCTACATCACATACACAGAATAGTGGAATGATTTGAATCATCTTTACTAATCCCACATTACTCCCCACTTCAAGGCCAAAATGAAAATTAAAACTTAACTTTTAAGAATTTATAATCGCCAGTGTGTAATCAATTCTGGGTTTTTTTCCCCCTAGCTATTTCAATGTACCATAACCAGCTTGTGCAATCTGTATTTTTATCTGGTTTTGGGACCCCCATAAGTAACAGAATACCTATGCCAAAAGTTAAAAACAACATTGTGATGTTAAAGTATGTGAACATATAGAAATTTTAAAATATCTTTACTAAGGAAGCTTTCAAAATAGGCAGAAAAAACCAATGATCCTCCACATTTTCTGAAGCATGGAAAAAACCGCCCCACCTTAGTATAGAGAAATTGTTAAGGGAACACTTTAAGTAATCTTATCAAAACCTGAACAGAAGGTACATTTTAAAAGACAGTCCTCAAAGAGTTGTTACCCATATTTGACCTGACTCTGTGCACCAGCTTTTTAAAAACTGGCTTCCAGTTTTGTGGTCACAATTCTGCATCTACAAAAAGCTGTACCTATATTCCTATGTTCACAGTGAACTGGCGGTTCACACATTAGTTTTTAGGAATCTATCTAATTCCATCATCTGCACTCATAAATCTGGTAAACAATTAATAGGTGCCTGCAAATCAGGTTATTTGACATCTAACTACTAATGTTTATGTCTGGTGCGCAAGACTGCCAGCAAATGCCAGATCTTCAGATAGTGTGCACTTGTGTAATTCCTCTTACTGCAGTGGAGCTAAACTGATTTACAACAGCTGAAGATCTGGCTGATATTTTTGGTAGGCACAACTTGCAGTTCTAAAAGGAAAAAGTCCAAAAAGTCTGTCTGTCTCTCTGTGCCTTCACTATGAATTATGTTTAAAGCAAACCACACAGGTCCCTGAAAATCAAGTAAGTATTTAATTGCTATATCAGAATTTAATGCACATATAAAAACTAGAAAATTATGATTTAATTTATATCATACTTTCCAATGAGGAAAAGCTAGAGAGTAAACAAACGAGGCATTATTTAGCATGGAATCTTTTAAGTGATGTTGGGGTAACAGGTAGACAACAATATTATTCTGCAAATATAACCTGTGATAGACAACGGACTGAAATGGAATTTTAATACTGCATACTGCCATTACTTTAGCATTACTCTGATAGAGAAAATAAAGCATATACGTAGGCAATGAGCAAAACCCACCTGGCTCATGACAGCTATCAACAGGACCAACAGAAAAATCATGGACAGTGAGTAGAATACTTTAAAATCACAGATTACGCTAATGGGAAATACAATGTTCGTCTGCCAGTGTCCTGGCACTGGCCATTCATAGCTGTTGAAATGCATATTAAATCCAGAACCCCTGCCCTCCATTTCTCTCCATAAGCTTATTCAGCACATTCAGAAACTGAACGCATACCTAACTCAGAAACTGCACTTTTTGAAGTGGCAGTAATGGCCCAGTGCCAAACTGGATACTATTTTAAAAGCACAGAAAAAAATAGAGCAAGCTGGGGCCAGGGAGGGTGGGGGGAGTAGGTTGGGTGGAGGAGGTGAGAAACGAATGAGATGAAGTAAAAAGAAAGAGTAAGAGAAAACAAAGAATTATGAAATATTGCTTCTAATGCACTGATGAATGAGTGGCATGTAAATAGGATATTTCAAAGAAAATATAGGCATTCCCTATTTAAAAGTTACCTATCCTCCCTCCCACCCCCATACCCTCCTTGCCTAAACTTTTCTAATAGCTGATTGGCAATCTCTCTCTTTTCTGTACTGACACGACGCCTACCTGTCACTTCTCAGTTTCCTGCAAACTTGTTACATAATTTTCTCCTTACTGTGTTTTATGCATATTTCACTGCAAGTTTTAGTTGCTTTTGCTGAGAAGGCCCCAATCTGAACTAAAATTAGAACCAAGGCAGAAGAACACAGGGCACAGAATCATCCCTTCACCCAGTTACAAAAAGTTATAAGTGTGTCCCCATAACCTGGCTAATACCTTGGACATCCTCAAGCAAGAATCCCCACTACCCACCAGCTGCTCTGTCTCTCCTGACATGTAGAGAAAAGACCCAGCAGCTATGGCAGGACACAACATGTCTACATAGTTCCAACAGCCATGATAGGGAAGGACATTTGTGCTGAGAGGAGCAGTATGTGTCCAGCTGCATTGAGAGGAAGCTAGAAGAGTGGCTGAGGTCATTTTGTGAAGTAAGGAGAAGGCTGAGGCAGTGGGTGATGGATGGTGGTAGACAGGAAGCACTCTGACTAAAAAGGATAATTTAGAAGATTAAGGGTCAAAATCTCAACCACATGCAGCTTGCTTGCCACAGTTGAGGTGGGAAGCAGAAGTGACACTAAGATACCTTTCCATCCCTTCCATTCCTGGGGTCAGTCAAATTAGAGGAGCCGCAGATCTGGTCAAATTTACACAATCTGAAACAGTCCCTTAGGGACCATTCTATAGATTCACACTCTATGCATGTCCCCTCCCGTTTCTGACAGCACTCTTCCCTGCCCCCTAAAAACCAAAGGGAATCTTCAGCAACCTGTTTAATGCAGACCAAAAGGGGCTGAGTGATGGCTGAGGACCTTTACTTGAAGAGTGCTACCTTTCCACCTCCAGTGGAATCAATGAGTGTGGTAGCGTTGGAAGAAACTGGTAAACAGTATGTTGCAGTCTGAGACCCGGGAAGGGCGAGGGGATGAACTTGCAGTAGTAAAGGGAGGAGATAATCAGAGCACAGACGAAGGTTTCAGGAAAAGGAGGGTGGGGGGGAGGTTATTAGGGAAAAGGAACCACCCAAAATTAGCAATGGAAATATGAGGGAAATAAGAGAGAGACAGAGAGAAGAACATAACATCAAGGTTGCTTTATCTAGCTCCAGCTCTGGTATTTTTTTGCACATACTGCTTACCGGTAGTTTATTTCCAAAGGGGTAGCCGTGTTAGTCTATTGTAGAAAGACAACAGAGTCTTGTGGCACTTTTAAAGACTAACAGATTTATTAATCGCATGAGCTTTCGTGGGAGAAAATCCCACTTCGTCAGACGCTTTGAAGATAGGTTCCTTATTATAAAATAATCTTTACATGAGATTTTAAAATGCAGGGTTACTCTGCCATTGAAAAATGTATTGATGTAAACGGGGTTGAAGTTACAAAATTCTGTCTCTAAAACCATCTTTACTAACAATAATTGTGTGTGTTCTATGGATTTGAAAAGGGGGAGTGAGAGAGAGAATTTAAAAAGAGTAAGTATTTCTGCCAGGGCACAGAATTCTTATGTCCCTTTAAAAAAAAAAAAAAGGAAAAACCTGAAAAAAAAAGAATCCTTTGTATCATCCAGGCATCTCACTGATCCAGTGGAAGCAATGCAGATTCCTGTGTGTTGTTGAGATATAGAATGTGGATTATACCAAAGAAAGAGCTATCTTTTACATGTGTATTTCATACAGTCATTCTCATTTCTTTCACATCCACCAACAAGAAAAGGCAGGGAGGAAAAAATGCTATAAGCCAAATCCTTTAAAAACAAACTACAAAGCATTGCGCCACAAAAAGCAAATAATGCAGCTCGTCATCACCCAAAACAGACAGAACGCCGCATTTCTTATTAAAGCATAATAAGCAACACATTTATATTTTATCATAATGTGTCTGAAAGTGGTCTATAGTTGGAAGGTTGTATTCCATTTTCACATCTCCTGTGCAAGCCAGAATGTTTTTTAAAAAGCACACTTTGAAGATTAATTTGCAAACCGTCAATCTAATCACCGGTTGAAGTCAGTTATGTGTTCAAAATACTTTATTAATAAACAGCGATTGCTAGTTTTTTAAAACGATCACAGCATCCTTGAGAAATTCACCTAGGAAATGCACAGGTACAAAATTGACAAGCCTAATGCATAAACTGTAGAAAATTAAATAAAAAAAGTACAATGGCTAACTTGGTGATTGTGACAAAAAGCAAGAAAAGACAGAAATCAGATACCCTTCATGGAAATAAAACAAAAAGCAGCACAAAACAGAGTTTTGCCGTTTACATCAATGGGACTAGAAACAGGAACTAAAACTAAACATTCAGTTTTCTGATTTTTTAAAAATTCGTATTAATGCCTTGTCACTGGATTTGATTATTACTAACCGTCTCCAGCAAATCTCCCATTAGTTTTAATGGGAGCCTTTCCAAAGAAAGGACTTCAGCAATGGGCCCCCACTGCATTAAAAGTGCTCAGCATTGAGCACTGTAAAGTTCCTTTAGACCTACAGTTACTACATAAGTATAGGAAAATAGTTCCTTTCATTTACAAACTGATGTTCTGCAAAAGGCTCCATAGCTGCTGATCCAGGTAGCTAATCCAACCAGGACCCAGCCTCTCTCCGCAGCAGCACCTGCCTTCCTCTACCAGTTATTTTATTTCAGTTACACTACAATTTCTGAACTATAATCTAATCTATCAAAATTATGTTACAGAAGGGGTGTCTCTAGTTAGGGTAAGCTCTTTGCAGAACATCTTTCTGCCAAGGTTTGCCACACCCACCTGTAGAAGTAGAGGGCTCTTGTTTTCATCAATAAATAAAAGAATTACATAGCCAAAGGCTGTGAGTGACTTAATAAAGGCATGCTTCATGGTTGAAGAGCATAGAATCATAGAACAATTGGAAGGGACCTCAAGGGTCAAGTTGGAAGGGACCTCAAAGGTCATTTAGTCTAATCCCCTGCCAAAATGCAGGATTAGTTGTGTCTAAACCAGGACAGATGGCTATTCATCCTCCTTTTGAAAACCTCCAGTAAAGGAGCTTCCATGACCTTCATAAACAGTCTGTTCCACTGTCCTACTGTTCTTACAGTTAGGAATTTTTTCTCCTGAGATTTAATCTAAGGATGGCTTAATTCTTATTACAACCTACAAATGAAAGCCCAAATGAAGTACATCTAGCCTCTTGGCAAGGCCTGGTGAACATATCAACCTGCCACAAACTTTCTACATTAGCAGACTTCCTTTCAGTTCAAGAAGGTGCCATACTTTCAAGAATGAGCCTTAATTCCCACAGGACAAGGAACATCCTTTACTTTGTAGGCTACTCCAGTTCAAAAACAGATAATGTCTCCTGTTCTGGTCATACTCTCCTAAAAAAGGTCTCACAGAAATAGACAAGTAATGAAAATTATCAGAGGCATGGAAAGTCTTCCATATGAAGAGAGGATACTGAATCAGGTTGACTGCTGGTTTGATCTAGCATGGTAATTCCTAACTCAGCATTGCACATAAAATTGCAATATCCAGCCAAGCATCTAGTTTCCTTTTATATTTAGCTAAAAATTGAAATTCATGAATAATTCTGATATAACAAATGAATCTTGGCCTAGGGCTGGGTCACAGTTATGCAGTAGATCAACGCTAATCCATTTCCTCCAAAGTTAAATAATAAAACTAACATTCAACATTAAAACACAGAAGAGAATGATTAGGTTCCTTCTTGATTTCTTCTCTCCTGGTGTGCCAAATTCTCAAAAGCAAGATACCACCCAAGATGAATAAAGTCCTCTTTGCTCCTTTTTATTATCCAATATGGAACTATCTGGCAGAGCTGTCCTCAAAGGATTTTCTATGATTTATCTTAAGTTGTGAATAAAATCCATCACAGTGTCTTAAATGTCTCCCAAAGAACTTATCCTTAAAAAGAAGCTGCATGTCCATTTCTTACAAAGCCAGTTCAACTCTGATAGTGAAAGCAATTTTGTGAAGTCAAGTACACTAATAAATTAGCACTTAACAACAGGAACCGAGCATTACATTTACTACTGGAAAACATTCTGTTTGACTGAAGGCTTGCAACAGTGTTAATTCTGCAAATCTTACTGATTCCAACTCTTGGGTACAAATTAGGTAATGCTTGTAGCCAGTTTTTATTTCTGAATTAACTACTTAGTTTGTTTTTAGAGACTGGCTGCATTTTGAAAAAAGCACGCAGGGATGGAAGTAAAAGTACAATCTCATCAATCAGCAAGAGACAAAAATGGGGTAATAAAAGAAGATATGAAGTGATATGATTATCAAAATGCTTGCATGTCTGATATGAGGTGATATGATTATCAAAATGCTTGTATGTCTGAATGAGTGAGATCTGCCATTCCTGGCTCATTACTTGAGTACTTTCGGACGAAAGAAATCTGTTCAGTAGGACCTGAGGTAGAAAAAATGAAGTGGAAAACAACAGTCAAAGTTCAGAAGAGAATAGGCCACAGAGCAAAATCTTGTTATTAGCCTTTGGAGAAGCATTTTTACCCATCAACCAAATAACTAGGAAACAATTAAAATAGTCCCCAGTTGCAACTCATTCTTGAGTACAAAATAACATAAGCAATGTCAAAAAAACAACAGTAATATTCCCTACAGAAGTTGAGGGCAATACAAAATGTCACGGCTATATATAGAGGGGAAGCAAAATACAACGAAAAGAAAATGCTCCCCTCTATGCCACAAAAGTGCAATAAAAGGAAAAATGATAATGAAGCTATAATATAGACTGTATATTTAAAAGCTAAAGCAGACATCTAGAAGAAAAACATCTCAGGCTCTTATCTACTTCAGCTCATACAATTTCCCATGAACTGTATTACTCACTAATCTTTACAAGCATGCAAACTGGGTTACCAAGAATGTCTTCCAAATACTTATTAGAGTAAAAGAACATAAACAATGTTCCATATCTCACTGCAGTATCATGTTCTTCCTACATAAGAAATTCACATTGAAAAACCATGGTACTTGCCAACATGATGACTAAGCAAATTAAAGGATGAAGTGCCTCAATCATTTAATTCCATAATATGTTTACACTGTTAATGTTACATGCAGAAATAAGCTTATACAACTTAACAGAAAATTATTTACAGTATAACTGCAGTAGATAAATACAAAGACAAAAGAAAGTTTGAGAAATGGAGGTCACTCACCTATGGTGCAGTAACTGCAGTTCTTCAAGATGTGGGTCCCTGTGGGTGCTCCGCTTCAGGTCTTAGCGCGCCCCTGCGCTGCAGATCGGAGATTTTACAAGCAGTGCTCATCAGGGTCGTGTGCATATTGCAGCAGTCTCGTCCCAGTCTTTGGCGCCCTTTTGTCTCACGTGCGACCCGACTGCCGTCAGTTCCTTCTCTAGTCCAGAGGCAAAAGAGAGAGCTCTGAAGTAGAGAGGGGAGGAGGGCAGGTAGTGGAGCACCCACAGGGACACACATCTCGAAGAACTCCAGTTACTGCACCATAGGTGAGTAACCTTCATTTCTCTTTCGAGTAGTGTCCCTGTGGGTGCTCTAATTTGGGTCACTCCCAAGCAGTGTCCTACGAGGTAGGTGGGACGTCGGAGTGCTTGTTGATTAGGGTAGAGAGAACCGCGTATCCACAGATGTGTCGGATCTAGCTATGGAGTCTAGAGCATAATGTTTGATGAAAGAATGATGGGAGGACCAAGTTGCCGCTCTGCAAATTTCTTGTAGATGCACATTGTGAAGAAAGGCAGCGGTAGTAGCCATGGCTCTTGTGGAATGAGCATGAATCTGTGCAGGAAGAAGGGTATTGGTCAGTTTGTAGGCCTCAGTAATGCAGCCAGAGATTAGTTTGGATAACCTCTGTTTGGAGATGGGTTTGCCCTTGCATCTGTCTGCTATAGAAACAAAAAGCTTATTTGTGCATCTAAAGGGTTCTGTTCTTTGCAGGTGGAACGCTAGCGCTTGACGGACGTCCAAAGTATGGAGGACAGCATGATTTTGATCGGTGTGCGGTTTTGGGAAAAAACAGGTAAGTTTATTGTCTGGTTCATCTGGAAGGATGTTGAGATTTTAGGTATGAATTTTGGGTGTGGTTTTAGGATGACCGTGTCTTTATGAAAAACAGTAAAGGGAGGGTCAACCATAAGGGTTCCTAATTCACTTACGCGTCTGGCTGACATTATTGCTATTAGGAATAGGACCTTCATAGATAGGTGAGTTAGTGAGCATTTGGCCAAGGGTTCAAAGGGTGGTCTAACTAGTCTGTGAAGGCCCAATGTTAGGTCCCACGGTGCAGCAGGGGCATGTACTTCCGGGTATAGGTTCTGTATACCCATTAGAAAGCGTTTCATAATGGGTAAGGAAAAAAGTGGGGTCTCTGTGTCCTTTACATAGAAAGTAGAAATTGCCGCCAAGTGTACACGTAAAGAACTCATAGAGATGTTTGAAGCTTTCAGAGAGAAAAGGTAGTCGAGTATTTCCAGAATAGAGGCCGCGTACGGTTCTATGTTCTTGGTCTTACACCATGAGGAAAATCTGGTCCACTTCTGTAGGTAAGTACGACGAGTAGTAAGTTTTCTGCTATTTATGAGCATGTGTTGAACGGCCTCAGAGCACTGGAGTTCCTGTTGATTGAACCACTGAGGTTCCACGCTATCAGGTGTAGGCTCCTGACGTCGGGGTGAGCAGTTCTCCCTTTGTCCTGAGTAAGGAGTTTGTGTGTTGTTGGTAGGTGAAAGGGTTTCTCGATGGACATGTGCAGGAGAAAGGGAAACCATGGTTGCCTGGGTCAATAGGGTGCTATCATGATGACCCTTGCCCTGTCCCTTCTGATCTTTATCCATGTTTTGAAGATTAGTGGTAATGGTGGAAAAGCATAAAGGAGGTTGTGATGCCATGGGCGAAGGAAGGCATCTCATAGAGATCTCTTCCGTATGCCTGCTCTTGAGCAGAACAGGGGGCATTTGTGATTCCTTTCCATGGCACACAGGTCTATTTTTGGTTGACCCCCATCGCTGGAATAGGAGGCTTGTGATGGATGGGTGGAGTTCCCATTCATGGTCTTTGGAGAATGTTCTGCTGAGATGGTCAGCCAAGATGTTGTGGGTTCCCAGCAGGTAAAAAGCGGAGATCATGATATTGTATCTTATGCACCATTTCCACAGTTTGATAGCTTCGATGCAGAGGGAGTTGGATCTGGCGGCTCCTTGTCGAATGATACAGAACATGCATGCGATGTTGTCTGTCATAATTTTTACACTTTTTTTGATGATTTGATGTTTGAAATGTTGGCACGCTTTGCAAACAGCACGAAGCTCTAAAACGTTGATGTGGAGAGTAGATTCGTGACATGACCATTGACCATGGGCAATCATGTACAGGAGGTGTGCACCCCATCCAGAAAGGGAAGCGTCTGTCGTGATCATTATTGTTGGAGGCTCCACAAAGTATGGGACTCCTGATAACAGGTTCGTTGGTTCTGCCCACCAGAGGAGGGAGTCCTTGATTTCCTTTGGTAACGATAGAATCTTCTGATTTGGGTGTTTGTTGGGTCTGTATGCTCTGGCAAACCAGAGTTGCAGGGGACGAATATGAAGTTTGGTGTGTTGTACCACCAATGTGGTTGATGCCATACGTCCCAATAATTGGAGGCAGGAAAGAGCGTTTGTGGTTGGGGACGTACGAATTGTGTGTATCAGTTCTGAAATCATTGTGAACTGTTGGATAGGAAGGTATGCTCTCGTTGACTGAGAATCTAAAAGGGCAACAATAAATTCTATGGTTTTTGTGGGTTGCAGAGTGGACTTGGATGTGTTTATGAGAAGTCTGAGATGTTGAAATAGGGACATTGTGTAGGTTAAGTGTTCCATGGGCTGTTTGCTTTTAGAAGGCAATCGTATAGATATGGGAATAATGTGATGCCTTGTTTGCGGAGGTGGGCCATTACAACTGACAAAACTTTTGAAAACACCCTCGGTGCAGTTGACAGGCCGAAAGGTAGGACAATATATTGGTAATGTTCTGTGTCAACAGTGAACCTGAGAAATCGTCTGTGCGATGGATGAATGGATATACAGAAGTATGCGTCCTGAAGGTCGAGGGCCACATACCAGTCGTTGTGTCCCAGAGCCGGAATAACTGTAGCTAGGGTAATCATTCTGAACCTTTGTGGGAGAATATGTCGGTTCAGTTTCCTGAGGTCCAATATTAGTCTCCACCCACCTGATTTCTTTTGTGTCAGGAAGTATGGTGAGTAAAAACCTCTTCCCCAATATTTCATTGGAACCTTTTCTACGGCTCCGATGTTTAATAGTGTTGAGCCTCGATTTGCAACAGCTGTACGTGAGTTGTGTCCCTGAAAAGGGACGGGGAAGGGGGGGGGTGTTTTGGTTTTGACAAGAGTGATATGGCGTAACCTGTGCTTATGATTTCTAATACCCATTTGTCAGATGTTATCTGTGCCCATCGAGGGCAGAAGGGGCGGAGTCTATGCAAATAGGTTGCAGATAGTAATGGCTCTGGAAGAGGTATGATGTTTTGTGAGCCCTTGACCATACCCTCAAAATTGGGGTTTAGGTGGTGGACCCTGGGGGTTTGAGGGCTGGCTGGTAGGTTGTCTTCTGTGCTGGGGTCTTTATCTACCTCTATATTGTTTCTGTTGCCGATTGTTAGTTCTGTAGGACTGCTGATGGTATTGATACCTAGAATTATATGGGTGGTATCTATATTGACGCCTTCTAATGTATGGGGTGTAAATTCCGAACAAACGTAAAGTTGCTCGGGAGTCCTTTGAGGTGTGCATCATGTTGTCACAGTCTTATCTGAAAATAATTTCCTTTTTTCGAAGGGTAAGTCTTCAGTTGTCACCTGCAACTGCCTTGGGAGGTCCACCACATGAAGCCAGGAAGCTCACCTCATCACGACCCCGGTGGCTATGGTTCGGGTGGCAGTGTCGGCTACGTCCAAAACTGCTTGGAGTGCTGTTCTCGAGATTAATTGGCCTTCACGGATAACAGCTAAAAATTGCTGTTTACTATTATCTGGAATCTGATCAATAAAGTCCGCTAGTTTTAAGTAATTGTCATTGTCGTAGTTTGCAAGCAAGGCTGAGTAATTAGAGATGCAAAGCTGTAGGGTGGATGAGGTATAAACCTTTCTGCCTAATAAATCCATCTTTTTATCCTCCTTGTCCTGCGGTGTGGATCTGTTGAACATTTGCTTATGTCTGTGGTTCGCAGCCTCCACGACCAATGAATTGGGGGCTGGGTGTGAAAAGAGATATTCTGAACTCTTCGCTGGGACATAATACTTTTTGTTTGCCCTTCTGCGGGTTGGTGGGATTGTAGCTGGCGTTTGCCAGATCGTTTCAGCTGGTTCCATTAATGCCGAATTCATGGGAAGGGCGACTTTTGCAGAAGATGCCGTTTGAAGTATCTGGAGAAGTTTGTGTTGGGGTTAAGCTATTTCCTGGAGGGAAATTTCCAGGGAATCAGTGACTCTTTTAAAAAGGTTCTGAAATTGTTTAAAATCATCAGCGGTGGTTGGTGGGGATGGGATAATAGCCTCATCTGGTGAAGAAGATGAATTATGAGGTGGTGATGGAGAATCTACGGTGTCACGGTGTATGGTGCTCTCTGTTGGTTGTGTTAGTCCGTGATCAGACGTTGCTTGGGTGCGTTGCTTTGTAGCATGAATGGCAGATCTGCTACGAGACGAGTAAGGTGAATATGGTTCCCATCTGTGCCTTCCGGAATGGTAATGGACATGGGGGCCATACCATTGAGGGCCATGCGAGAAATGTGGTGGTAGGTCCCTATAATGTCGTGATCTGTGCCTCAAACCGGGAGTAGACTACAGTTGAGGTGAGAATGGCACTTGTTTTGTTTTTTCCTTTAGAATAAAAATGGGGTGAGTCTTTTGAGGTCTGTCAGGGTTTTTCAACGTTATTCAAAATTTTCTTCAGTCGACGAGCGAGGTGGAGAGAGAAAATCCGTCTGCAGCCGCGGATGGTTGAGAAGGAACTGATGGTGGTCAGGTCACGCGCGAGACAAAAAGGCGCCAAAGACCGGCGCAAGACTGCTGCGATACATGCGCGACCCTGACGAGCACTGCTTGTAAAATCTCCGATCTGCAGCGCGGGAGCGTGCTAAGACCCGAAGTGGAGCACCCACAGGGATACTACTCAAAGGAGAACTTTTCATCTGCCAATCAGGCCAACTCATCAGCACAATGTAAGTCTACATAACTGAAATATACTGGGGTAAATTCTGTTCCCACTGACAGGAATGCAAGCCTACAGATTTTGAGAGAGATGCATTAATTTGAATGAGAGAAGAAGTTGGCCCATCATCTTCAACTTAACTGTGTAAGAACTGTAATTTGCACCCAATATCAGTTTTTGCCCTGAATCTCTTTACTGTTTATGCCGGGAAGGGAATTTCATAACCCTGAGATATGGCCAGCCTTGTCCATAGGAAGTGGAGAGTATCTCATGCTGCACAGCACTGATTCCACCAACATGTTCAAAAATGGCACTGATGGGCTCCAAAGGAAGCCCCATCCACTTCTGATTAAAAGAAAAGAAATTAATTGCCATTGTTGCAGACCTGAAAGAGCACAAAGAAAGGAAGCTGGACAGATAATAGTAGAGTCCCTCAATAACTGACTCTTTTTCATATGAAAATTTAGAAAAGGTGATAATTCTTATAGCTTTTCATGTACAGAAGATAAAAATAAAATTCTAATTTCTACCTCCAACCTTACAATTTTCAAATTCTAGTAGGCATAGGTTGGAAAAAATAAGAAATTGTTGATAACATTTGCAGATGGCACAAAGATTACTAGAGGCAAATGATGACAAGAACAGGTCACTTATACAGAATAATCTGGATTACTTGATAAACTGGGCACAAATTTAACAATGTGTTTTAATACAATCATATGCAAGGTCATACATCTGGGAACAAAGAATGCAGGGCATACATCCAGAATAATCAGGGACTATAATAATAGTCCAGAATAATTGTCCAGAATAATCAGGGACAGAAGTTTCCAGATCGCAGGCCCTGGTTCTCATCGGGGACTTCAATTATCCTGACATCTGCTGGGAGGGCAATACAGCAGTGCACAGGCAGTCCAGGAAGTTTCTGGAGAGTGTTGAGGACAACTTCTTGGTACAAATGCTGGAGAAACCAACTAAGGGCCTTGCACCCTCTACACCTGCTGCTCACAAAACAGAGAAGAATTGATAGAGGAAGTAGAAGTGAATGGCAACCTGGGCAGCAGCGACCATGAGACGGTAGAGTTCAGGGTCCTGATCAATGGAAGAAAGGTAAGAAGCAGAACACACACCCTGGACTTCAGAAAAGCAGATTTTGGCTCCCTTAGGGAACTGATGGGCAGGATCCCTTGGGAGGCTGATCTGAGGGGGAAAGGCGTCCAAGAGCGCTGGCTGTATTTTAAAGAAACCCTGTTAAAGGCACAGGAAGATATCATTCCGATGTCCAGAAAGAACAGCAAATGTGGAAGGCGCCCAGCGTGGCTTAGCAGAGAACTCTGCATTGAGGTGAAACATAAAAGGGAAGCTTACAAGAAGTGGAAGCTTGGACAGATGACATGGGAGGCATATAAAGATATTGCTCGGGACTGCAAGGATAAAATCAGAAAGGCCAAAGGAAAACTGGAGTTGCAGCTAGCAAGGAACGTGAAGGATAACAGAAAGGGGTTCTACAAGTATGTCAGTAACAAGAAGAGGATCAGGGATGGTGTGGGTCCCTTACTGAATGGGGCAGGTATACTCGTGGTGGATGATGCAGAAAAGGCTGAAGTACTCAATGCTTTTTTACTTCAGTCTTCACAGGGAGGGCCAGCTCCCAGGCTAATACATGGGGTAACGCAGAATGGAGAGGAGGAGAGCGGCCCTCGGTGATGGAAGGTCAGGATAGGGACTATTTAAAGAAGTTGGATGTGCACATGTCTATGGGGCCAGATGAACTGCATCCGAGGGTGCTGAGGGAGTTGGCTGATGTGATTGCAGAGCCGCTGGCCATTATCTTTGAAAACTCGTGGCGAATGGGGGAGGTCCCGGAGGATTGGAAAAAGGCAACTATAGTACCTATCTTCAAGAAAGGGAAGGAGGAGGATCCGAGGAACTACAGACCCGTCAGCCTCACCTCAATCCCTGGAAAAATCATGGAGCAGGTCCTCAAAGAATCCATCCTGAAACACTTGGAGGAAAATAGAGTGATCAGGAACAGCCAGCATGGATTCACCAAGTGCAAATCGTGCCTGACCAACTTGATTTCCTTCTATGATGGGATGACTGGATTTGTGGATGCGGGAAGAGCCGTTGACGTAGTATACCTTGACTTTAGCAAGGCTTTTGATACAGTTTCCCATAGCATTCTCATCGCAAGTTAAAGAAGTATGGGTTGGATGAGTGGACCGTAAGGTGGACAGAAAACTGGCTAGATCAACGGGCCCAGCGGGTAGGAATCAATGGCTCGATGTCTAGTTGGCAACCAGTAACAAGTGGAGTGCCCCATGGGTCGGTCCTGGGGCCGGTTCTGTTCAACATCTTCATTAATGATCTCGATGACGGGATAGATTGCATGCTTAGTAAGTTCGCGGATGACACAGGGCTAGGGGGAATGGTAGACACGCTGGAGGGCAGGGACAGCATTCAGGGAGGCTTAGACAAATTGGAACACTGGGCCAAAAGAAATCTCATGAGGTTCAACAAGGACAAGAGCAAAGTCCTGCATTTAGGATGGAAAAATCCCATGCACTACTACAGGCTGGGGACCGATCGGCTAAGTAGCAGCACTGTAGAAAAGGACCTGGGGGTTATGGTGGATGTGAAGCTGGATATGAGCCAACAGTGTGCTCTTGTTGCCAAAAAGGCCAATGGCATATTGGGCTGCATCAGTAGGAGTGTTGCCAGCAGATCGAGGGATGTGATTATTCCCCTCTATACAGCAATGGTGAGGCCACATCTGGAATACTGTGTCCAGTTTTGGGCTCCCCACTACAGAAAGGATGTGGACAAATTAGAAAGAGTCCAGCGGAGGGCAACAAAAATGATTAGGGGGCTGGGGCGCATGACTTATGAGGGGAGACTGAAGGAACTAGGCTTATTTAGTCTACAGAAGAGAAGATTGAGGGGGGATTTGATAGCAACCTTCGACTACTTGAAGGGGTGCTCCAAAGAGGAGGGAGCTAGGCTGTTCTCGGTAGTAACAGAGGACAGAACAAGGAGCAATGGTTTCAAGTTACAGCTGGGTAGGTCGAGGTTGGATATTAAGAAAAACTTTCTCACTAGGAGGGTGGTGAAGCACTGGAATGGGTTACCTAGGGAGGTGGTGGAATCTCCGTCTTTGGAGATATTTAAGTTTCGGTTAGACAAAACCCTGGCTGGGATGATTTAGTGAGAGTGGTCCTGCATTTAGCAGGGGGTTGGACTAGATGACCTCATGAAGTCCCTTCAAGCCCTATGATTCTATATCTCCTCTATCCCGCCCCCCCCCTCCCAAAAAGCAATACTTTGAAAAGGGCGTAGTGGCATAGTGAAGAACCATGACTGGAGTGCTCAACAAGAGCTCCCAGGGAAATACTACATCAAAAAGGGCTATCATGATCCTAGGTTGAAGAAACGGAACTGTTAAGTAAAAGTAGTGGGGTATCTTTAATAAAATTGTTAATCTTGAATTAATGTTAACCTATCATCCCACAATTCAGCAACTCTCTTCCTTCTGTTTCACCTACATTGTAACCAGACCAGATCCATGCTCTCCCACTTTCGTTTAAAAAGGGATTTGTTATGACAAAGAGACTCAATCAAGATTAAGAGAGGACTCTGTCCAGAGCTTAACCTGCTCTATGGCCACAAAGACCTAGAAGTCCACAAGATGAAGGGTTGCAGCTGCAGTTTGATAAACTCTTCACCCAAATGAATTTCAGTGTCACAACTCAGAATCTAGCCAGTCTTCACTCTGACAATAGCTACTGTAAGATGTCGTTTCAGGGGTTGGAAATGCTGGGAGCATCCTCGGGGAGGAAATACATTTTCTCAATTGTCTTCAAGACAAGACAAGACAAGAGTTGACTCAAAAGATGGCTTTCGCAATGAATTTTGTGACTTTTGTTGGTTTAAGTCCTTCCACCATGGGAGCTGGCTTTTCAAACCCTAAATACTTTTCGGCACATTTTTAGGATGTAATAAACTATCAAATTAAAATGTTGCCTGTCAAAAATTTTATTACAGAAATAAATAAAGCGCTGCCCTTTTCTGACAGACTTGGGCAAATGTTTTCTACAGCAGCCTGTCCTAATCACCATTATCTAATCTCTAAGTGATAACTACTGACAAGAGCAAACCTCATCACCTGCAGTCTCTCCATTGTCACTGTATTCAATGGACCACAACTGTAAGGCAAACAGATGTTTCTGCTATTTTAAACCAACAGGAAATAGACTGAATTTTTCCCTTTTTCTTTTCTAGAAGCAAATACTAGCAAAGAAAAATACTGGCACAGCTGCACTCAACACTTTCCTTATAACAATGTCCCTGTTTGGGAGGCACAGGAGGATTGCAAATATGGAAACAAACAGGCCAAGGGAATGAAATGTAGTATGCAGGAAAATGACAAAAAATAATATACTAAAAATCATAAAATGAGTTGACAGTATATTATGATGTTATTATTGAATTAGAGGTGGACTAAATTACTCATGGGACTAGCAATGGAGCATATGAAGGCCTTAGGTCTAGATCACCAGTAAGAATCCTGTCTTGTTTGGTAATGTCCAAAGGCTTATATAAAATGAGTTGGGGACCACAATCAAATTTCAAGTCAACAAACATCCACATCACCAAAAATCTCCACCACAAATGGCACCGTCCGATGTCAGGGTTTTGAATGGAGCATAATGACTAGATTGGAATGGACTCAGTGGCTAAATTATAGTCTTTTTATTTTAAGGTGGTCTCTCCAGATCAGGGCTGAGACACACAAATGAAATATTCAGAGGGGTAGCCGTGTTAGTCTGTGTACAGCAAAAAACAATGAGAGTCCTGTGGCACCTTAAAGACTAACACATTTCTTCGGGCATAAGCTTTTGTGGGCTACAACCCACTTCGTCATGCATCTGATGAAGTGGGTTATAGCCCACGAAAGCTTATGCCGAAGAAAATCTGTTAATCTATAAAGTGCCACAGGACTCTCGTTGTTCTTTACAAATGAAATAGTGTGAGGAAGCTCATAATGTTGCCTGTTCTGAAATTTTTCTGTGAATAAACTAGACTTCAGTTTCCACTGCTGCTAAACTGGCACCTTCCACAAACACCCATTAAAGGAGGAAAACGTTCTTGAATTTACGGCATTACAATCTCATTTATTAAAGGGAAAAAAACTTTGAAGAAACCATTACAAGAGAAAACACTGCAGCAAACCCATTTTAACTGCTGCATGTGGAGATTATGAAATTATACTATAAGAAATAAAAGCTTCTACTGTAGTGAAAACTTTTTTTTGGATAGTGCTTTTGCAGCAACATCCATACACTGACAAATTCACATTGCCCCCTGGTGGTCTAAAAGTAATATTTCTAGCTGCATTACTGAATTGTTCATTTTAACCATCATTCTCCTAACTATCCATGGGTACGGTCACTGTGCCCTCCCCTAACTTTTCACCCTCTCAAAACCTTGTGACAGCCCTCTTAAGGGACGGGATTTCACCATGTGTGCGCAAACTGAGTAACTATGTGACACTGCTTACTTCTTTAGGGGTTTCTTGTGGATACAGTGGTTCTGGGTAGATTTATGTCAATGCAATCACATTTGAAAATGTGGCTTGTAGCGTTTCATTACTCTATTCTTGCATCCTGGTTTTCTTTTCCCTTTTCTACTTACATAATTTCCACAAAATAAATGAAGCTTATTGAATGTTAAGGTTGCATTTTTAAGCGCTGAAAAATCTGGCAATGATGCCAAAATTAGGAAAGCGCACTCAATGTTAGCTTTATCTCCTTGGAAGTATACAGTGGGATAGAGTCTTTAACTGCAAGATCATGCAAGATACACCCTTTTAATATTTTTTCATTCTTACACTATAAAGTTACAATGCTCCAGCAGATTTAATTTATTTTACACAATAGGAACTTTTCTTTCTAATTAAATCTACTGACCAGTAGGGAGGCAGAACTATGCCTCTGCCCTGTCGCTTTTGGGATGGCTCTGCAAGTGGCATTGTTCCGGAGCAATCTGTAAGTTCAGGGAAGCAAGGGAGCGTGGTGGTGAAGGGGGAGAGATGGACAAAAAGGAAAGTTCCTAGAACCCCCCCCCCCCCCCCATCTAGTGCAAAAATATGCCCTTTAATCTGTTGTGTGTGATATAATACAGGAGGCAGTAATCCAAGGGAGTGGATGAAAATGCAAAGTGTACATAACGTCATTAAAGGTGTATGTTAAATTAATTTATCCCATGGACATTACCACCTTATGACACATACACTCAAAGATGTCACATCACATGAAATTCTTCATAAGTAAATTAATGCTGCTTTAATTATCTTCCTTTTCATCCTTTTATATGCACATTGTTCTGCATGTTCTTTGTTTCTGTACTTCACAAGAGTTTTTAATTTCCAAAAGTTTCTTTCAAGATTTTCAAGCTCCTTGTAGAGTGGCGGGACAGTTTTAAGGAATTTTGTATTATAAGCAAATCACCTAAGGATTCTTCCAAAGGAGAGGGAATGTACTCTGCAATCCCTTTGACATGGGTCAGTGTTACAACATCAAAAGCGGGTGTTCAGTTTCTAGTAGCTTTTATTTCTTGTCTAAAAGCATGTGGTTTGGATGCATTTTTAAGATATCATCTCTGTTTTGTTATTTTACAGACTCCTTGTCACTGAAAATACTAGAACACAAACTTCAAGGAGGTTCTTTTCAAATCTAACTAAAGACAACACATTATGATACAAAAAAGTAATCAGATGGAGACACACAGATGAGGGAAGCTGAACAGACCTATGTAGCTGGAACTCAGTCAGATCCTGTTTTATTTTTCTCTATTCTCATTTGATTGAACAATTACATTTTTATCTTTTTTCTAATTCTGTAAATGAACTGAGAGCTCATGAAAGTGAAAGATTAATAGCACTGGCAGGAGAGAGACATAGCATGTGTGTAAATTTACCACACAGCACTGCCAGTATTAGTCAATCCTGACCTGCTATTCCAACTCCCGTCTTTTTCTGAACAGTTTCTACAATTCTACTGATTTGTACAAAATAATATGAGAGTAGGGGTTTGCCATGATGCCAAATGATACCTAGGATAAGACCTAACTCTCCAAATTAATTTACACTCATGCTCACACAAACCACTCACAAGCATACTGCACTGAGAGATTCAGAAAAATTCACTCACATACAGGCACTCTCTCTTTATACATATAATTAATGTTTCTTTCAGATATGAAAAGCAGTATGTTAATTTTTTGGCCATGAGCAGCCTTTGTCAAAGAAGCTCACAAAACAGTTCACTACTGGGTCTAAGTATCTTTAATGTACAGAGGTGATATCAGTGTTTGAGCAAATGTCGTATCTGCTAAAAGGTTAGTGAAATAAATAGAGTAATCTTAATTCTGTTGCCCAAAGAGCATTTTCTTATATATGAGTTGAGATCTGTAAACTTCATACTGCAAAACCCCCAAGAACTTTGTGAGTTGAAAGAGAATTGATTTGGGGAAACAAGCAGCTTCTTCCTGAAAGTCTAAGAGCTATTTTCCTTCCGTTCAAGTTTGGAAAGCTCTCTGGAAATCCATATGGATAAAAGGAGCTATATATATGCAAGATAATCACCACTGTCTGTTTTGTACACAATATATATTGCTTAGGGTTAAAAGCTCACAAAAGTGTAGGTTAACTGAAAAACTATTCAAAAGCTCAAAATCAGAGGCTACCAGCTATATAAAGCTGGTGAGATTGCAAATGCCAGGAGAGGTCTTTTTCTTGGATTATAAAATCCTCTTTTTAAACAACATAAACCTTTTGCACTTATATGGAAGCTGACTTACTAAGGGCATGTCTATATTGAGAGCAGCAAATTCGCTGCTGTCAGTTCGAACTTCTGGGTTCGATTGAGGGGTCTGTGAAGACCTGTTCAGTCAATTGGGAAGTCAATCACTGAAGTCTACCCCCTCAAGTAGAGTAATGTTGAGTTGAATGGAGGGCATTTCCCTTCAACTCAGCACAGTAGAGCCACCAAGGCAAGTGGACGTTAGGAAGTCAAAGGGAGATATGCAAGTTATTTTAAGTAACTTGTGTATCTTCCTTCGATTGCTGCCGAAAATGGTGGCAAGTGTAGACCAGAGTTTAGTGTGCTAATTTATCTATCTTAAACTCAGAGCAGAGTACGTTCTTAAGATTTCTATTTATCACAACAGATTTCCAAGCTTTTCATTGACCAGAAACTTGTGGACAATATTTAGATATAGAAATTCTAAAGACAACCTAACTAAGACTTCTCAAAATGAACATCGTAGGACTCTGGGATGCATTACCTTTGCCTTCAGGAGGAAGCTCTTCTCTTATGCTGAAGAGCCCTCTATTATCAAAATTTAGTTCCACGCCATAGGCACCCACAAACTGATCAAGTCACCCCTTAAGCTTCTCTTTGTTAAACAGATTGAGCTCCTGGAGTCTATCACGATACGGCATGTTGTCAAATCCTTGAATCATTCTCATAGCTCTTCTCTGAACCCTCTCCAATTTATCAACATCCTTCTTGAATTGTGGACACCAAAATGGACAAAGAATTTTAACAGCAGTTGCATTACTACCAAATACATAATTATAACCTCTCTATTCCTCCTGTAAATATTAGCTAAATAGTTTTTAAGATTCCTATATTTAAACATTATAATGTGCATATTTATTTGGATCTTTAATAACATTTATATTCCATGATCCTACTGTTAAAACCCTGCAGAGAATCCCAAACACAAAATGTTACAGAACAGCAGGTCTTTTATGCTAGAAACAGCATAAAATACGATACAGTAGTAATAAATTATAATTATGTTATTGTAACTTGTATATCACAATTTCCTGTGGGACCTTTGCTTGTTATCAGTGGACTAAATTGTAACTCTAAGCACAGCTCTGGACAAGCAGTGGTGCAGAAGCAGTTATTACCCAGAAGTAGTTCCAGTAGGCACTGAAACTTGACGACACTGCTTTGAGTCATTGTTCCTCCCCTGCTTTCTCCTTCATGTGTGCAGTAATTTACATTTGATCCTGAAAATTATTAACCATCTCTCCCCTACGCTAGTGCAGCTACTCTGCCCAGCGAGAAGAGGGTGAAATGGAGCATCCACCTATTCACATCCTTCCCTTCCCACCTGTTTTGGGGAAGAAGTAAGCAAGCAAGCAGCCCTGGTTATTCCTACACACCTAATGCTTCCAAGTCTGGGTAGCTCATGTAGGGACGTAGGGAGGGTTCTTGTACATGGAGCAGCACACAACTCCTGCCTTTGGGTAACCTGGACAGGGTGGGCACTGGTGTCCAGAACGTGGCCTTACCCCTACTCTGCTTCTCCCTCTGAGGTCCCATTCCCACTCAGCCCCTGATCCACCCCAGGTCCCACTCTTGCTCAGCCACCTTCCCAAGCCCCTCCCCACCTTCCGCTCATGCCTCTTCATCCTCACCCTCCCATCACTCATGCCTCAAGGCAAAGAGGCACAAGCAGATGGTGCAGGAGGGAGCAAAGAGGCAAGAGCAGCAGGCAGGGAGCCTCAGGAGAGGGGGCCAACCAGGAGTGAAGCGTAGGCAGGGTGGCGAGGTGGAACTGGAGTTTCTGAAAGTGGCTGTTTCTATATCTGCTGCCTATGTTGTTACAATATGCAGGTACACAGTCCTAATCAATCTAGTTGTCCCCACCTCCACAAAAAAAGTCAAAAAAGTTACTAACCTTCCCTAGCTTGTTTTTCAACAAATGTTGCTCATGTCCATTTCATATTAAATGAGTGTGTGCCACATGTGCAATTGGTGGTGAGTTTTCCCTCAGTGGTATCTGATGTTAGCACCCTCTGTTGTCATGTGCATATGTACTGGTAAAAGGGACGCTGCCAGCTCTGTGCTCTCTCAATTCTCTTTTGCCAGTAACTCCGAAGGGGCAGAAGGGCAGGTTATGGAACGGACACGAGTAACACTTCTTGAAGAAAAAGTTATGGAAAGTTAGTAAGCATTTTTTCTTCGAGTTCTTTCTATATAAAAGGCAACAGCCTGCCTAACATCCAATGTATGGAGCTAACCTTCCTCAGCAGTCTTGTTACGTTTTGGGAAGAAGATGCTAGAAAAGATGTCCTGTTGTTGTGGAATTGCGACACCACCTTTGGTAGGAAGGCCAGATGGGCACAATGACCTGTCCTTGAAGAACAGCATATAAGGGGGTTCTAGCGTAAAGGCTTTGATCTCACAGATCTTTCTGGCCAAGGTGATCACAACAGGAAGGTGCCCTTCCAAGAGAGAATCAGCAGGAAGCATGATGCCAATGGCTCAAAGGGAGGTCCAATGAGCCTCAACAGGACTAGGTTCAAGTTCCAAGCAGGGAAAGGTTCACAAACCTGATAGAAGAGCCTTTCCAGCCCCATGAGAAACCTAACTGTCATGAGAGAATACTGATCTGCCGTTCACTGGAGGGTTGAAGGCTGAGATAGATGCCAAGGGAAGTTAATAGACTAGAGAGCCAGTGGAGCAGATAGTCCAAGATGGTGGACACAGAAGATAGTGATGGAGAGAGATTCTGTTTGAAGGCCCAACAAGTGAAACATTTCCACTTGGCCAGCTAAGCAGCCCTGGTGGAAGACTTTGTACACCAAGCAAGACCTGTCAAACCTGATCTGAGCCGGCCTGCTCTTCAGAGTTCAGCCATGCAATCATGTGTAGGGGGGTGAGATTCAGGTGAAACAATCTGCCGTGGTCTTGTGAAAACAAGTCCATGGGAGTATGAATGGTGCTGCCACTGAGAGTTCAGAAGTGTGCTAAACCAATGCTGGCATGGCCATGCAGATATTATCAGGAAAACATTTGCCTTACCCCGTTTGATTTTTAGAGGAACCATGTGAACCAAAAGAATCAGAGGAAAAGCATACAGTAGATCAGGGGTTCTCAACCCCTGGCCCACGGGGCTTTTTAAAATGCCCCACGCAACTGGGAGCCCCGTTGCAGCCACTCACCTCCCCTCTGGTTCCGGCCAGGCCAGCGCGGCATGGCTGGGGCGGGAGTATTGGGGGAGGGGGCGCCTGTGGGCCAGTGCAGCATGGCTGAGAACAGAGCAGTAGCCCGCCTCCCCAAAGCCACAGAGGAGTGGTGGGAAGAGGAGTCATGTACCAGGGGAAACCCCCAGGAGTTCCAGTATGGCGAGTACATCTGTCAGTGGCCCGCTGGCCCTTTGCCAGAGCCAAAGTCCAGAGGCACGTAGGCTGGGTGGCAGTGATGTGCCCTGGACAGAACAACAACTTCTCCCTCAGATTCTGAAAAGGAGCCAGCCCTTCTTCTGCTTTCAAGCAGCGCTGGAGATCTGGGGACCAGTGACAAGTCAATGACCACTATGCTGGGACTGTGGCTGGTTTTCCCCTTGAGAGAGCCATGGGCGTCAGTTCCGGGAAGGGGCCCAAGGCTCCCTATTCTCTTCTGCCTCCCGTTGGCTGGGCTAGCTGCCCTCTCGGCATTGGCAGGACCAGAAAAGAGAAGAGGTCCTTTACACTTGGAAGGCCTCCAGGGTTGAGGAGACCATATGACCGCTGGTACTGCAGCCACTTCTGGGGGTTAGCAAAGGGTTCTGCACCGGACTCAACTTCCTAAGTGGAGTCGACGGTGCCACTGCTGGTTTGGGGAAGGAAGAGTGACCCAACATGGGTCTCGCTGTTCAGCATCTTTCCACTGGTCTCTTTTCTGCACCAGTGAGCACCCTCTCTCCATGCACTACTTCCTCAGCACCAGACATGGTGATTGGTGCCGGGAAGAGATTGCTGTCAGAGGAGCATTTTGCATGGATGCCAAGGTGCTTGGTGCTAATTTGGAGTGGCTCAGCTTTGAGACAAGTCTGAGGGTTGCTTACAAGGGAATAGCCTTCAGCCGAATGTCCCTGCAGATCTGACACCTACCCTGAATATAAGTTTACTCCAGACACTTTAAACCACTAGAGTGCAGGTCATTCACTGGCATGGGTTTGCCACAAGAGGCACATGGCTTGAAGCTCAAGGACTGGTGCATGCCCAGCCCTAGAGTGAAGACAACTAACTATTCATACAATGAAGACAACTATTCAACGACGAAGACAACTATTCGCACTATTATATATAGTGATACTAAGAACTATATGCACTAGCTACAAAAACTATACAAATATGACTAGAGAGGAGTCCAAAACATTGGGAAAGCCTAGCCACTGCAGGAAGGACTTTTCAGCAACTGTCAAGGGTGGTAAGAAGGAACTGAAAAGGCACAGAGACAACGGTGGCCTTTATACTGGCACATATACACATGACACCAGAGGGAACTAGAGTCAGCCCAATGAGAAAAATATCTCCAGCAACTGTGTACATGGCACACACACAGTTAGCACGCACTCAAAGAAGAACTGTGCTTAAAGAGAGGTTTACTCCCACAAAGAGCAACTTCTCATATGCATAAAACTGTCAAATTCTGCGGTCAAATTTTCATTGACATCTCTCAGAATTTTGCCAATAAGGACTGCAGGACTGTCAGAGGCTGAAGGGTTACTAGTAATTTTCTCATAAGTCATTTTTACAGAAATAGCTTGTTGTCACAAATCCAGTGTTACTATTTCATAGCGGGAACCTAAAGAAGAAAAGTGAGACTCCAAGAGAAGAAGTCCTAAGTCAAACACAAATATCTAAATGACAAAGTCAAAAAAAGTGTGTACAAAGTTATTCTTCTGAAAGTAAGGAAGTTCTTCTTTGAAACATCATATGGTCAATCACGAATTTGTTTTAAAAATCTGAATTAGGATAAATACTACTTGAATGAAGTCTGTGACATTTCTGTGAGTTTCCTCAATAAAGAAATAAATAACTTTACACAACTCTTATCATCATGTAATAACAGGAATAATTGTTGTGGGCTGTTCTTTTACGCAGGGGCTTCAGTACACTACACCAGGAGAAAATACCTACAATTCCACATTCTAGATTTTTTCCTATATTAAACTTTTTTTTTTCTAGTCTCAATAATACCTTCTGCCAGCCAAAGTAATTTTTATTGTTTTTTTTTCTAGTAATTGTAGGAATAATAAAATATTGAGCAATGGTATTAATAAAAAAGTTAATTTCAGCCAACATAGCCATTTAGCAAAACCAGGAAATGTTACAATACAGCGTATCCGAGCAATGATTGAAAACATAACAGAAACAACACAAACAACTAAGATAGGGCTTTCTATCATTGTACAGAAAATTCCTTTGAACAAGTCAGGAGTGTTAGCCAAACCTTCAACCTTTTTTAATCCATGAAGAGAGCTGGTATGATGCAATTCCTTTCAGAATAAAGAAGATAAAGATGAACATGGATTCTTTGCATATGAAATCCAGTCCAACCCCATAAAGAAATCTTTAAGTTTAGCCCTAACTACTAATTCTCATGAGCTTTCAGTCTCAAGCGACCACATTACATTAAAGCAATCCTGCAACAGCTCAGATATCAGTAATGAAAAGCAATACCTTTATGTAGAGTTAGTCTGATTTATGGCTCTTCTGAATAGACTGAGTTTAGTCCCAATCTACATTTAAGAAAAATCAAAACGTATTTTACACATGCCTTCATCCCTCGGTACTTTGATATCTTTAGAGCACTTGTCATTTTAAACATGTCTTGCTCACCAATTTATGAATGTTTCTATGCTGCACTGCATGTCCACTCTTTGGTAAGAAATTTATTTTTTTACACTGCAGTAGCCTATAAAGTTTAAAGAAACAGCATTTGTTTAAGCAATGAAGAAGGAATGGCAAATAACAGAAAACATACAAACCTCTGATTGTACATGCCCCGGAAGTTATAATTTGCTCTATAGTTTGGAATTGGCTTTGGATCCAATGGCCTGTAGATGGCAGGCTCTCCCCTTTTCATAGCCAGACCATTCAGCTCCACTGTTGGAGTTATACTGCCTGTAAAAATAAAACTACATGTATGACACTTCAATGGTAAATTATGAAAGACATGTATAGTGTTGCAAAAAAAAAAAAAAAAAAAAAAAAAAAAAAGTGGTAAACACTGATTTTCCTACTAAACTCAAAAAGCAAAAACGAAAAAGCTGCTTCAAATTTCAGTATAAAACTGTGGTACAAATCCAATTTTAATCACTGAATGTAAACAAGCACTTAAATAGGCATCTTCGTGTATCTCCTTGTCATTTGGGCAGACCACATTGTACAGATGAGATTACTATGATTAAACTGGTTAGTCACTTTGAACAATCTCAAGAATGCCCATGATACACTAAAAAAATTTAAAAATTAATACCAGTAAAAGGATCATGTCTCTTTCTACTGGATGCCATTATATAAAATGATGAAAACCAAAAATACCTTATACAACAAATTCACAGATTTTGAAACAAAACCCCAGTAGCATATACCACTGTATTTATTTAATAAAAATGCGATAGAAGTCAGGACTAAGTGGTTTATTTTCAGGAGATGAGAGGTTAAACCTATGACTAAAATTAAAAACTTCAATTTTAATATATTATGAAATGGAGATTAAGCTCATTGAAGTTTAGTGCCACTACAGCCATCTCCTGGTCAAAAACTGCAAAACAGACAACTGCCTCTGTCTGTGTAACTATTTACCCTCCAAAATGTCAAATGTGAGGCTGCAGTACTCCATTCAATGCCCTATTTCAAAAGCAAATGCTTTGAAGGAGTAAAATCATTTAATATCATTGTCTTGTTATTCACTGGGGGAGGGAGAGAGGGACTCTATCAAATTATAAACCAAGGTATGCCCCTCTTCTACTTCAAGGAAAAAAATCCAAACTGAGTTTATTATAGGTGTATTCCATTATCTAAAATTAAAATCAGATGTGTAAATTAATCCAGCCCAGAAGAGCAATCTGTGACGCTGTCTGGATTTAGGGAACCATTTATGATATTCTTTTGTACTAATATTTTATAATTGTTATAATCCATAGGAACTATGCCATGTTTGGTGTCAACAGAAAGGTAGTAATTTGTGGGGAATGATTATATAGTTTATGTGTAGGATTCGTATTCATATTAGAAGTTAGGAATATGATTGTTATATTTTAACTTGTGTGAGACTGGGGAAATTTCCCAGACTGAATGTCTACCCAGCCATTGTCCCCTTAATGGCCCATTAAGGAAGCTCCCCAGTACAATGGGCCGAAGGAGAAGCCTGTTGAGCCACTAGGACTTGAACATGTGACTCAACTCCATTTTGATTGGAAAGAACTACACACAGCATGGAGAAGGCCAGAGATGATAAAAGGCAGCAGCCCCGACTCCACCTTGTTCTCAAGTCCCCAGTCTACAGCCAACACCCATCTCTGGAACTATTCCTCTGAGACTGGACAAAGGATTGAGGCCCACTCGGGTGCCGGGTGTTTACCAGAGGAACAAGCCTGCAAACTGCTTTTCATGAACTTTAAATCATTTGTATGTATGTGATTTGCTTTGACCCTTTAACATTTCTCATACTTTGCTTCTTTTAATTTTATATTAAACCTTTAGTTGTAGTTGCTAAAGGATTGGCTATCAGTGTGGTATTTTGGGTAAGATCCAAACCTACATTGTTCTGTGTGATGTGGCTGGCCCTTTGGGGTCAGGAGAACCTATATCTTTAAGGGACCGTGCAACTAGGTGGGAGCCACAGGAGCTGCAGTGCAATAAAGGGAGCTGTTTCTATTTTGGGCAGATTTCTTGGTACCTGGTGTGGGGTGCCAGAAGCCCATTTGTGACTGATAGGGAGACTGATTTAAGTACCACCCATCAGTGTGTGAGGAGTTTGGCTCCCAGTTTTGCAGCTTGCCCTGATTTTTGCACATCCAGGAGGGTATCCCAGGAGGCCCCAGTCACACAATCATTATTATAATAATAAACCAGTTATTCAGGTTTTATGTGCCAATGCTGCAGGTTTTATGCAGTACTCAGGCAAAACTAATACTAACCACAATTTTGAGATTTTCCTCAAATGAAGGACTGTAAGGACTGCAGAACTGGATCCCACATGACTATGAATTTATCTATACAGTAAAAATACAGGTAGTCAGTAGATCAAAGATAAATGTGCTTCAAAAGAAAAGGCCTTAAAGAAATGTGACAGCGTGATATGAACTTCTGCAGTCAATGGATATTTCAGCTTCAAAGTAAATTCTTATTATTTCTTTAATTATCCATTTTTCAATTAAAAATATAAAAAGAGGGGTAGGCTAAAACTCCTATTACCTGCCATACCTAGAGCCAAATCTGGGGTCGTCCCTCTCCAGTAAACTACACCTGCTTCTAAACATCAGAAGTCCCACTGACTTCCTAGAATCATATAAGATTAGACTTGTAAGGGAAGTCAGGAGATCTACTCCAACCCTCTGTTCAAAGCAGGACTAAACCCAACTAAATCATCCCAGCCAGGGTTTTGTCAAGCGGGGTCTTAAACGCTAAGCATGGAAATGACCTCTTTCGGAAACCCATTCCAGTGATTCACGACCCTCCTAGTGAAAAAGATTTTCTTAATCTCTAACCTAGACCTCCCTCATTGCAATTTGAGAACGCTGATCCTAGTTCTTTCATCTACTACCACTGAAAACAGCCTAGCTTCACACTCTTTGGAACTCCTTTTCAGGTAACTGAAGTTATCAATCCCCCTTCACTCCTCTCTTCTGCAGACTAAGTAAACCTAGTTCACCTCAGCCTCCCCTCATAAATCATGTGCTCCAACTGCCTAATCATTTCCGTTGCCCTTCGCTGGAGTCTCTCCAATTTGTCAAATCTTTTCTGTAGTGGGAGTGGATGGGGGGGAGGGCGCGCGCCAAAACTGGACATAATACTCCGTATGTGGCCTCACCAGTGCCACATAGAGAGGAATAATCACTTCTCTCAATCTGCTGTCACTGATACTACTAATGTAGCCCAATATGTTATTAGGTTTCTTAGTAACAAGGGCACACTGTTGAATTATATCCAGCCTCTGGTCCACTGTAACCCCAAGATCCTTTTCTCCAGAACTGCTGCTTAGGCAATCGGTCCACAGTCTATAACACTGCATGGAATTCTTCCATCCTACGTGCAGGACACTGCACTTGTCCTTATTGAAACACATCAGATTTCTCCAATTTGTCTAAGTCACTCTTTATCCTACCCCTACCCTCCAGCATATCTACCACTCTTCCCAGCTTAGTGTCATCTGCAAACCTGCTGAGAGTGCAATCCACTCCATCCTCCAGTTCATTAATGAAGATGTTTAACAAAACTGGCCTCAGCACTGAACCCTGGGGCACTCCCTTGTTACTGGCTGCCAACTAGACATCGAGCCATTGATCACTACCTGTTGAGCCTGATGATTTAGTCCAGCAGTTTTCAACCACAGTGTCGAGACACAAAGGTGAGCCGTGAAGAGCCGGGAGGTGTGCCACAGAAAATTGGCAGCTCAGCTTGGCGCCAGCTTGGGGCTCCTGCTGTCCGCCACTCTCTGCTGCCCTCAACAGCCCGCTCCTTCTGCATATCACAGGCAACAGCCAGGGCCAGATGAGTAAAGGGACTTAGGGGGTGTAATGCAGAGATCCTGGGCTGGGGGGAGCACTGCCTGCCCCACAAAAATAAACCCAGCCCCATCAAGCCAGACCACGAGGGCATTAGTCTGCACTGGCTTGACTCTGCCCCCCACCTGAGTTCTAGAGCACTGAATCCTCCAGAGCGCTGCAGCCTCCCAAGTGTTCCCAGCCCAAGCACCACCACCACTGGTAGACTGTAGTTTCACGCAGGTGAATGTCATCTGTCAGGTGTATCGCAATGGAAAAAAGGTTGAGAACCACTGATCTAGTCAGCTTTCTATCCACCATATAGTCATTTCATCCTACTCATGCTATTTTAACTTGCTGGAAAGAATACCGTAGAAGATTATACCAAAAACTTTGCTAAAGTCGAAGTATATCATGTCCACCGCTTTCTCCAGATCCACAGAGCCAGTAACCTCATCATATAAGGCAATCAGGTTAGTCAAGCATAACCTGCTCTTGGTGAATCCATGCTGACAGTTCCTGATTATCTAACTTCCTCTCCTCCAAGTGCTTCAGAATGGATTCCTTGAGGACCTGCTCCATGATTTTTCCAGGGACTGAGGTGAGGACTGGTCTGTAGTTCCTTGAATCCTTTTCCTTCCCTTTCTTAAAAGTGGGCACTATATTTACTTTCCTCCAATCATCCCGGACCTCCACCAATCACCATGAGTTTCCAAAAATAATGGCCAATGGCTCTGCAATCACAACAGCCAACTCCTCAGCACTATTGGATGCATGCCATACTAGCCCCATGGCCTTGTGCACGTCCAACTTTTCTAAATATCCTGAACCTGTTCTTTCAGCACTGAGGACTGTTCACCTCCCCATACTGTGCTGCCAGTATAACCTGGGAGCTGACCCTGTCTGCCGCTAGTCTGCCTCCCCCATTCTGTAAGGTGCCCACACTTTTCCTGACTTTCTTGTTGATAACCTATCTGTAGAAACTCTTCTTGTTAATGATCAAATCCCTTGCTAGTTGCAACTCCAATTGTGCTTTGCCTTTCCTGATTTTACCCCTACATGCTCAAGCAATATTTTTATACTCATCCCTCTGTCATCTGTCTAAGCTTACACTTTTTCTCAGCTTCCTTTGTATGTTTACACTCACCAAAGATTTCTCTGTTAAGCCAAGCTGGTCACCTGCCATATTTGCTATGGCAGGTGATCAGCTTGTGGAACAGGATGAGAGGAAACAGGATCAAGCTCCAAGCCAGCAGGGTCTGGCTGGGTTATAGAAGTAATATGCTCAGCCCTAAGGGAGTGAGAGATGGGGGCAAAAACCTCACATTATTCACAAATTAAACCTTCTCAACAAGGCTCAGGTCACTACTGACGGGATCTGAAAAAAAGTTTGTCCAGTTTTTTTCAGCCAGAGTGTCAATGCAAAATGAACCATTTTGAAAATGGTTGAGAGAAAGGAATGAGGAAAAGTTTTAAAAGATATTAAGGGATCTTTTTCCATTTCCTTAATTACTATTTTATCAGAAAAGAATAGGTCATTGAGCAGGTGACTGAGATTCAGAAGCATGGAGGAATACATTTCCTGCTTCGGTATTTTATTTTCTCACGTACTCCAGCATACATTGTATAATGGAGGACTGTGTAACACACATGTAACATTTCCAGATGAAAGTCACATGAGTTCACAAATGTCTTTCTGATTAATCTACTATTTAAATATACAGAACCAACTGGAAGAAATAATTTAGGTTGCTTCAAAGGAAAATCTACTAGGCAGGGAATTATGCAGTGCAGATTTTGTGCCAAATTCTACCACGATTTCTACTTTCATTTTCAACGGCACCGCAGATGGAGTAAGTCAGATAGAATTTAGCCTTTTCCCTGAAAAGCCAGTTAAAATATTTATTTGACAGCTTCAACATTTTTTCTATTATAAAAATGGTCAGTTCAATCTTGTTACTTTTGTGCTTGGTTACTGTTGACCACATAAACTTTACCTTCAGAAGTAAGTCTTGCAGAAATAACTATTCACATGCAGTTCAGCAACTTCTGCTACAGCAGATAAAAAGAATTATCATGCATACTCACTGTAGGTTTCTTAATTATGTAACATTACTTTACCCTCCGGCTCTACTTACACCTATTATAAAATTCTCTATAAATCTTTGTAAAGCATCTAAGCCTGTTATTCCATGCCAAACAAGAAGTTTCATCTTTTGGAGGGAAAGGAATAAGCGAAATACCTGGGTTATTATTAATGTTATTTTTGGGTGGTCTAGGAGTTGGTTTGGGAAGAGTCGTTTTGTTCAAAGCTTTGCTAGCAGCAGCATGTTGAGCCTTTTTAATACTGCTCCCTTCAGCTTCCCATGTCTGCTCTCCAAGATTCAGCTGCACTGTGAACATCTTCAAAAACAAAGAACAGGTAAATAATGGCAAGGTTGTCACCAAAGTGAGTTAGAACAATCTAAGTGAAACACTACCCAGCTGCAGAGGAACTGTGTTCCTTTTTACTGCGTTCCTGATACTTTGGGCCAAATTCAGATGTATAGAGAGGG
>ML685898.1:0-70336 GCA_007922175.1 Pelusios castaneus
TGAGCGCCACATTGGGGTCTGTATTCGGCTGCTAGCCGGAGATGCGCTTCGGGCGTCGCGAGGGGGTGGCGACGACCTGGGAGAGCCCAAGTCCGATCAAGTACCTTTTCATGTTCTGACTAGCTCTGCCCCTCTCGTTCTGGCGGGGTACCGCGGGGACATCCGCCTCTGTTCGGCATCCAGATGTGGGAGAAACGATGCTCCCTTGGGCTCCAAAGCTTTGCTTTACTGCTGTTCTGTTTGTCTCTTTTTTCCTGCTTTTTCTAGTATCCATAATGTCTATCTTTTCCCCTTCAATTTTATACACACCCTAACTGACCTTTACAATACATGAGCTATTTCTTAGCTACTCTTCTGTAACAATCAAGTAAATCACAAAAAGATCTTGTATGAAAAGTAGCCAAAACGTGTAACCATCTACTATTAGAGATCATATTTGGACAAAACTCATAGGCTATTTCTACACTCACTAAAATTAGTTCAAATTAGTTAGTTCGTACTAACTAATTCGAACTAATTTTAGTTAGTTCGAATTAGCTTAATTCAAACTAGAAAAAGTTAGTTTGAACTAAGCAAGTGCCAGTCATGGCACTTGCTTAGTTTTAAATTAGCGATCCCCATTGATTTCAATGGGCCAGTTAGTTCAAACTAAGAAATTAATTTGAATTAACATGGTCACATTGGTTAATTAGAACTAGTTAGTTCGAATTAAGCCTTATTTCTAATGCCCTATTCCAAGTTATTAGTTTGAATTAAGATAGCCCTTAATTCGAACTAATTAAAGCCTAGTGTAGCCATGGCTTTAGTTGGTTTGAATTAAGCTTCCTTAATTCGCACTAACTTGCCAGTGTGGACATAGCCATAGAGAGTTTAAGAAAATCACCTTAATTAAGATTGTAAACTTCAAGATTTAAACAAGTTCAGGTAATTGTAGAAAATCTAGAGGTGCTCTTCTGAAAGAGCTTTAGAAAAATAGAAAACATAGCACTGTTAAATATAAAAGTGAATATAAGAAAATGAGAGGTGACTTCATCACTTTTTTCTCTATCTGTCCTCTATATCAAAAGAATTCCTTTTTTTCAGCTAATCAAATCTTATAGAATCCTTAGCAGGGTTCCCACCATGTACTTAAGTCTAGTTTTCTATGTCATTTTTACCCTTTGAGAGGAAAGCAAGCACCTTAAAGCTTTGCATTAAAATGTGAGAATGATGTTCTCTTCAGATCCCATAATGTATTTTAATTACAGATGAGATTTTTTTTAAAGAATAATATATTTAGGATTTTGAACAGAAATATTTAATATATCTTTACAATCTTAAACATTGATATAAATGATGGAGAGCTAAACAAAAAACTTGCAATGTGCAGTATTTTCTGCGGCAGTGGGTTTCTTTTAACCCTGAAATAATAGATTTAAGAAATATATGAATATTTCTATATCCATAGCCAGAATCTTAACATTCCACTGCCCAGGAAGACTTTTCTTCCTCAGGAGACAAGCTATTAAATTACTAAAATCCTGCGAACAGATGTACTTCTTGAAGGGCAGGTATAATTTTAAGGTACTCCTGGTGAAATCCCGGTCTCACTGAAATTCTGACTTCAGTGGTGCTGGAGTTTCACCCTCAATTGTATTTCAGTGAGATGTTGTCTCTTAAACCCAAAGATGGTGCTTTAAATCATGACACTTCTAACTGTTTTGCTGCTGATCATTTTAGCAGAAATATACAGTGGATGTTTTTTATGTCACAATCTCAAACTGCTTCTCCCATCTATCCAGGTACAAGAAGTACGAACTGTTCAACATCTGGCTGTCAAACTTCCAGCTTTATTCTTTCTATGTGCAATAACTTTAGCAGTGCATTTATGCATTGTTAATACACAAATCTGTGGCACGCTGAAAATTGAAAATATGGGCAGACTGAGTGAATTTTAATATTAAGGGAATAACACAAGGACTAGCATACTTGATTATATTATTCACTTTCTGTTAGTCCGTTTCAAATTAAATTTGGTAAAAAGTACCTGGAGAAAATATGACACTGATACAGAATTTCTACACTCATTGTAGTGCCACAGACATGAAATCTAACTCTGTGTAGAGTGAATGGAGCCTTTTGAGTAGGCAAGGTCTCTCACAAATTTGTTTTGAGGAATGAGACTGAAAACATGACACTCTTCTCCATCTCATATTTTACTAAATTAACAATGTGGTTAAATCCAGTTTAATATTAACAATGTACTTAAATCCAGGGGAAATAAAGGTTAAAGTTAAACCTCTGCTTCAGTGCTTTAATCAATTGGAGTAATAGTGCATATCTAATTTATCTGAAGTTGGATGATTCTCAGACCCAAAAGGAAAGGATAAGAAGATAAGTAGAGGCACTAGTACCCTCCTAGAAAAGGTGGTTAAATGGTAAGGGATATTGAATAATGCAAATGTTTGGTGACTATTTGGGTACAAAGAAATGTGAAACTCTTATCTTTTCTCTATCATAGGAAGGTAGTGTAGATCTGATTGACTCTTTTGTATGTATTAGATGGGTCTCTTCTGGAAGGATGCATTCCAGGAACATATGAGTGGTTTATTTGGCTTCTCTATATAAAATATCTCCAGTTGATACATTGTCAAGTAAATTATGGATTGTTCTAGTGGAGAAACAATCATGCTGTAAATGAAACCATAGAGTGATGGCTGAAAGAAAAGAGTATTCAGAGATATGGGGGAAGAAACATAGTTAAGGTTGACTGGAGACACCAAACTCTGGATACCCAGACATTCAAATGTTTAACAGAACTTCATAGTCTTCAAATGTTTGGATTGCATTTTAAATAACCTGTGTTTATTTTCAACTACTAATCCCTGATAACCTTAGATTAATTGTGAGATTTTTGGTAACATTTTAAGGGTTATTAGAAGGAAATCTTAAAACATTGAGAAGTGAAACTATACTACAATATGTTCTCATCTCAGGGACTATAGTTGAATAAAATTTTATTCCACATGGAAACAAGACATATCACTTAGTTAAACTCAATGTAGCATAGTATAAAAATCTAATACTATTCCTTTGGAGCCTATAACCTATCTGAACCTCAGTGTCTCCTCTGACTGCCTTTATTAACTCCACCAATATAATCATACAGTGGTGGGGCATAAATTATTTGAGACCAGTAAGATTTGTAAATTAATACTTTCCCTTTGGCTTTTGTGGAGTTGGATATCAATTATTTGTAAGTAACATGCAAAGATTTTAAACAGTGCAGGAACTAATAGAGTCTGCATAAATTTCATAGCTATTCTGTTTTATCTAGGCTCCTAGCTTGTGACAATCAGCGTATCATCAATAAATGTTAAAGTGGTAATGCTATTTCAGACATCTTAGACTCTTCTTATATCATTCCAGTTTGGCTGTAGATATCTACAATGGCATTTTTTTCCTGTGTGTGTGTGGAGTGTAAGGAGGCATGCACCCATATTCATGCAAAGCGGTTAGGAATGTCAAATAGATATCTGTGCAATAGCTAGGATATCTTCTGGCATTATTGTCTTTTTCTGATTATGTAAATCCCAAACTTACTAAGTACCAGAGAGACAAGGTGGGCAAAGTAATTCCAATTACTGGGCAAATATCTATTGGTGGGAAAGACAAGTTTTTGAGCTTATACACAGCCTTCCTCAGGTCTGGAAATTTATTCCATGTCACAGCTAAATACAAGGTGGAACAGATTATTTAGCATAAGTAGCTATTATATTTCAAAGGTGAAATAATCCATTGACAACTCTCCAGTCACACCAGGGAAAAGGGGAATGTGGAAGGCCTATAGACAACAGTATACAAAACAGCACAAGACCTGCCAGAAAACAGCTGCAAAACCTGCAGACATATCGCCCCTGCTACAATGATCAACATCACCCTTCATAATACCTTCCAAGATCCATGGACCTTATATATCCCTATCCCAACATCTAGTGTACCTCACTCAGTGTACTAAATGCCCCAATAACAACTATATTGCGGAGGGGGGGGGGATGCACTAAATGCATTATGCACTAAAATGAACTCAGGAAAATAAGACAAAACCACCATATCTTTGGGTGAACACTTTCCACAAAGGGCTCACTCTATATCTGGCCTATCAGCCTTCATCCTCAAAGGAAACCTACACAACATTTTTTTGAAAGATAAGCCTGAGAGTTTAAATTCATAATTTGCTAGACTAAAAATAATGGATTTATGGCTTCTCAACAATCTGTATCCCATTAACAACCTCCTCCCATCTGCCTTTCCCTCCCTGTGACTGGAGAGGGCTGTTGACGGACCCCTTCCCCTTGAATGGTTCATTAAAATATACATTAACTATTTATTCTGAACAATCTGCTCCACCATGCATTTAGTGGTGACACTGAAGCCTGGTAAACAGTACCAACCTATCAGTATAATGATGTCGCTCAGGGATGTGAAAAATCCCCACCCAAGAGTGACTTTGTGTTGTGGCTGTGCTGGAGAGCTGAGGCCAGTGGAAGATGTGATGGGTCCAGACAAAGCTGAGGAGGCCTACGTGTGAATGTTGAGAGAGAGTAACAGAGCACAGGCTGTGGACTGGGCTGCCCACTTGAATTATTCCCCAAAACAACAACAGGAGGTGCCTGTCTGGCCATGAGTGCTGCCAGCCCATCACATCTCAAATCAAGCCTGCTCTGACAAGAGTCTCACTCACAGGCTCTCATTGAAAAGCCTGTTTAAAAGTATAATGTTCTGTTTTTCTTCTAATATTACCACTGAGCTATTAAAAAAGGAAATCTCAGTCTTTATGAAAGACTGTGAGTAACCCACCTCAATTTCCTTTCCTTGCTTTTTATTCAGATGAGTGCCTCCATCTTTGGAATCTTATCCTTAAAAGCAGTCTCTAGAGCTTTCCTTATTTAAAGCTACCACTCATTTCTGGTGAGATTTCAATCAAGCAGCTGGTGCTCTGTAACCACTGCTGAACACATTGCTAATAAATATTTCCATGCTTGCCTTGTGCTCCCCCTCAAATCTATTTGTTGCACCCACCTGTTTTCTTGTCATACTTGGATTGAAAAAAAATTTGAGACAGGGACTATAAACTTGTGATGTCTTTGAATAACTTCTAACATCACAGAGCTAGGAGCCTTTAAGTGCTTCCCCAGTTTAAATAATAATAATATTTTAGTGATGTATATGCTTATTAAATGAAAGTACTAATATTCACTCGAGTCTAGCATATAAAAATTATTCAAAATAGTTAAGTCCAAAGCTGACTATGAAGATTTACACAGTGATCTCACAAAAGTGGGTTATTGGTAATAAAGTAACAGATGAAATTTAACAATAAATGCAAAAGTAATATACTGTGGAAAAAATAGTCTCAACTACACATATGTGATGAGTTCAAGTCAGCTGTTACCACTCAAGCAATATCTTGGAGTCATCACAGCAATTTTAAATTGGAAGAGACATCGATAGGTCATCTAGTCTAATACCCTCCACTGAGTCAGTGTGAAGAATCGAGACAAGGGGTGGAGGGTAATAAGCATCTATATAAGACAAAGTCCCAAATATTGGGACTGTCCCTATAAAATCAGGACATCTGGCCACTCTAAGGTCATGAGAGACTTTATCAAAAGCCTTACTGAAGTCAAGACGTATCAGATCTACTGCTTCCCCCCATCCATAAGATTGGTTATCCCTTCAAAGGGGGGTGTTAGGTTGGTTTGATGTGATTTGTTCTTGACAAATCCAAATTGACTATTACTTATCACCTTAGTATCTCCTAGATGCTTACAGATTGATTGCCTGATTATTTGTTCCATTATTGTTCTGGGTGCTAAAGTTAAACTGACTGGTTTATAATCCCCTAGGTTTTCCTTATTCCCCTTTTTATTTGGCACTCTATTTGTCCTTTTGCAGTCCTCTGGTGTCTCATCCATTTTCCATGAGTTCTCAAAGATAATCACTAATGGCTCAGAGATATCTTGAACCGGTTCCTTAAGTATGCTAGAATGTATTTCATCATATTTTTAAACAATCCTCCAGTTTGTCTAACTCATTCTGTAGCCCATTTCTACCCTTCAGTGTATCTACCACTCCAACCAGCTTAGTGTCCTCTACATACTTGCTGAGGGTCCAATCCACCCCATCCTCCAAATCATTAATAAAGATGTTGAACAAAACTGGTCCCATCACTGACTCCTGGGATACTCCGCTTGTTTCTGTCTGCTAGCTAAGCAGTGGGTCATTGATCAGTACCTACTGAGCCTGATAATTTATCCTGCTTTCTATATCCCTTCTAGTCCATTCATCCAACCCATATTTCTTTATCTTTCTGATAAGAATACTGTAGGAGACCATATCAAAAGCTTTACTGAAGTCAATGTATATCATGTCCACTTCTGTCACTGTGTAGAGAGAGGCATTCATCTCATCATAGAAAGCAATCAGATTAGGCATGATTTACCCTTGGTGAATCCATGCTGACTGTTCCTGATCACCTTCTTCTTTTCCAAGTGCCTCAAAATGGAATCCTAGAGAACCTACTATGTGATTTTTCTGGGGACTGAAGTGGCTGGTCTATACTTTCTTGTATCCATCGTTTCTCCTTTTTTGACCATAAGCACTATATTTATCTTTACCAAACACCTGGGACCTCCCCCAGTTGCCATGATTTTTCAAAGATAATGGCCACTGACTCTTCCATTACATCACACAGCTCCTTCAGCACCATGGCGCTTCTGGCCCCATGGACTTAAGCATGTCCAACCTTTTTAAATAGTCCTGAACCTGTTCTTTCAGCAATAAGTGCTTTTCACCTCCTCCCCATTTGTGCTGCCCAGTTTAGTAATCTGGGAGTTGACATTTTTTGTATAAACAGAGGCAAAAAAAGAATTGAGTATTTTAGCTTTTTCTACATCATCTGTCACTAGGTTGCTTTTCCCATTCTGTAAGAGGCCCACATCTTCCCTGACCAAGCTTCTGGTTGCTAACCTATCTATAGAAACACTTCCTGTTACCCTTTACATTTCTTGCTAGTTGCAACTCCAGTTGTTTTTTGGCCTTCCAAATTTCACTCCTGCATGCTTGAGCAGTATTTTTATACTCCTTCTTAGTCATCTGTCCAAGCTTCCACTTCTTGTAAACTTCTTTTTTTTTTCTTTTTTTTAAATTTCAGCTTATTGAAGACTTTGTTAACCCAAGCTGGTCACCTGCCATATTTGTTATCCTTTCCATCCTGTGAAGAAGCCATTTCCTCCTCCCCTGGTGGTGCTAATGCAGTTCTCTCCAGCTAGATTGCTTTCTCAGCATGGATTTCATAACTGGGAAATGCAGGCCAAGGGTAAAAGGTTGGGTGATGGTGTGAGTTAGAATATGGGGTTCACCAAAACAACCTAGTGAAATCAACATGAATTTGTGATTTATTTTTTTTTTTGGTATATAAACATTTAGTTCAAAAATATTTACCCAGCTCTAAACTTAAAATATTGAAATTACTATTTTAAACATCTGAGAGGCTTTTTTAAAACAATGATTATTTACAAAATCTCTACATATTTTTGTATTTTTTCCCTATACAAAAAAGAAAATGTATAACTTTTTGATAAACTCATCGTTAGACATAGTACCCAGTAGTCTTGCAAACCATCCCAATACACTAGTCGTTGGTATCTTTTAGTGATTAATCTTGTCAATGATAAGGACTGTCTTCTTTGCCTGACAGTCATAGTTTATCTTTTCAGTAAATGCATTTTCTCTTTTGGAAAATTGACAAGGAGAACATTCCTTGTAGCTAATGGCTGTTATCACTCCAGCTTTACAGATGATAGATTTTCTTCTAAATCCCCTCAAGGGTGATCTTTACTGTCAGTGTCTACTTTGCTGACATCCCCTGAATTTGGATATGGATGATAAAATTATCCTAATGTAAGATATGAAGTTTCTTTGCATTCTTTCAGACAATTTACTTTAGATTGTTTTGAGGATGACACCTTATTTGGAGTAGACAGCAATGTAAACCAGGCATTTTGTATGAAATTGTTAAACATGAAAATGGGAAGAATAAAGCCACTGTAATCTACTAAAGAGAACTTCACTATATATAGAACCCACTTTTCTTTTCAAATATAGAAAAGGAATTTCCCTTCCAAGTTACATTTGAAGTATTGTCTCTTGTTTTTTATTTATATCTCTAGTGACTTGTCCAACATTATTTCTTATTATCCTATTAATACATATTAAAAAAATCATAAACTGTTGAAAATTCCCATTTATCCTGGTCAGAGGATTACCAGTACAATAATTCCTAAAAATTCAAATGGAAAATGTATAAGTATTCATAGTAGTTCAATTTAGCAGCAGAATCAAACAGGGGAAAACCATACTACTTCCCAGGTACATGGTACTTCCCACCCCAGGTAATCTACAAAGCCATTCATTTGTTTTATGGGGAGATAAGAATGTGGATTAGGCACATAAATCTATAGTTTAAAAAACAAAAATTTAGAATGGTTTGAGCTCTTGCTTTGGCCGAAGAAAGCTTGGACGATAATACGTCTTCCATATAAAGAGTCCTGTGGCACCATATAGACTAATAGATTTTCTTCGGCATAAGCTTTCATGGACTACACGAAAGCTTATGCCGAAGAAAATCTGTTAGTCTATAAAGTGCCACAGGACTCTTGTTGTCTTTTGCTGTACAACAGACTAACACAGCTACCCCTCTGGAAATTTCTTCCATATAGAATTGCTTTCCATGAGAACATTTCAAACTGCTTTGTTAACATTACTGAATTTAGCTTCTGCACAGTACTGCAACTCTGCATAGTTAGTAATATTCTATTACAAATGGGTTCCCAAAACCAAAGGATTTTAACAATACCCATGTGGCATGGGAAGAAACCCAGATATCCTGTACCTTTCAGGTCCATATATTATCCTATCCAAAAGATCACCTTTCCTCAATGAGAAGTGCAGACTACTATTTCAAAGTTAGACTTTGTCCCTCATGGTGGGGTAAAGTTCAGCAGGGAAATTTGGATCTACTGTGAAAGAGGAATACTAGTACTTCTCTTTCAGAAGAAATGTCTTGAGAGGGTGGTGAGACTTATGCTCAAGAAATTGTCTCTTGGAATTTTCAGCTTCCCGTTATTACTCAGGATCTATATTTGCAGGAAAGCTCTATAGAAATCAATAAGAAAATACTTCTGTTATAGTTTTCTTAATGTTCTTGTGGAATACAGAAGAAAATTCTATTCTTTTTATTGTATTTAGTAGGAAGACTAAGAAAAAAATTACAGAAAGGATATGTATTTTTTCTATCGAATTATTAACAATCACATTGAATACTACCACCATACACCAAATATGACTATGTATGATACGAGAATCATGACTTTGTGAATGAAGCCCAGGGCTGGGAGCCAGAACAAACACTTCTGAACTGGTATCGGAACTGTACAAGTCTTGAATCTTGGTCCTTGTGTGAAGAAGAACTTCCTTTTATTTGTTTTGAACCTGCTACCTATCAGTTTCATTTGGTGACCCCTGGTTCTTGTATTATGGGAGTATTTAAACAATTTTTCCTTGTCCACTTTTTCCACATCAGTCATAATTTTATATACTTCTATCATGTCCCCCCTCAGTCTCCTCTTTTCCAAGCTGAAGAGGCCCAGCCTTTTCAATCGTTCCTCATACGAGGCACTCTCCAAACCCCTAATCATTTTAGTTGCCCTTTTCTGAACCTTTTCTAGTGCTAGAATATCTTTTTTGAGATGAGGAGACCACATCTGTACACAGTATTCGAGATGTGGGCGTACCATGGATTTATATAAGGGCAATAATACATTTGCAGTCTTATTTTCTATCCCCTTTTTAATGATCCCTAACATCCTGTTTGCTTTTTTGACCGCCTCCGCACACTGTACAGACATCTTCAGAGAACTATCCACAATGACTCCAAGATCTTTTTCTTGACTCGTTGTAGCCAAATTAGCCCCCGTCATATTATAGGTATAGTTGGGGTTATTTTTTCCAATGTGCATTACTTTACACTTATCCACATTAAATTTCATTTGCCATTTGGATGCCCAATCACTTAGTTTTGTGAGATCTTTTTGAAGTTCTTCACAATCTGCTTTGGTCTTGACTATCTTGAGTAGTTTAGTATCGTCTGCAAACTTAGCTACCTCACTATTTACCCCTTTCTCCAGATCATTTATGAATAAATTGAATAGGACTGGTCCTAGGACCGACCCTTGGGGAACACCACTAGCTACCCTTTTCCAATCTGAGAATTTACCATTTATTCCTACCCTTTGTTCCCTGTCTTTTAACCAGTTCTCAGTCCATGAAAGGACCTTCCCTTTTATCCCATGACAACTTAACTTACGTAACAGCCTGTGGTGAGGGACCTTGTCAAATGCTTTCTGGAAATCTAAGTACACTATGTCCACTGGATCCCCCCTGTCCACATGTTTGTTAACCCCTTCAAAGAACTCTAATAGATTAGTAAGACACGATTTCCCCTTACAGAAACCATGTTGGCTATTGCTCAACAGTTTATGTTTTTCTATGTGACTGACAATTTTATTCTTAACTATTGTTTCAACTAATTTGCCCGGTACCGATGTTAGACTTACCGGTCTGTAATTGCTGGGATCCCCTCTAGGGGATTTACCTGAGGAGGTTGTGAAGGCTGGGACTATAACAATATTTAAAAGGGAACTGGATAAGTTCATGGGGGCTATGTCCATAAATGGCTATTAGCCAGAAAGGGGTTAAGAATAGTGTCCCTAGCCTCTGTTTATCAGAGGATGGAGACGGATGGCAGGAGAGTGATCACTTGATCATTGCCTGTTGGGTTCATTCCCTCGGGCACCTGGCACTGGCCACTGTCGGTAGACAGATACTGGGCTAGATGGACCTCTGGTCTGACCCAGTACGGCCTTTCTTATGTTCTTATGTTCTTATGTCCTGCAAAAACTTGTTCCCCAGCTAGTATCACTGAAGTAAAATACGAACTCTGTATTTTAAATGTTTACTACCAGAAATAATGTTTACTCTCAAAACTAGTCCCTATTAATTTTAATGGAATTAATCACAGTAGCAAGCAATGTTCCCTCTAAGGTTTGGCGGCTTGTGTGCAAAATTTTCAAGCCGTGTGCAAAACATTTTCTGAATAAAATTTTTGTGTAAACTCACCTGACAGAAATTATAGGCACTAATTGAAGTTAAACTGATTGTAAATAGAATTAATTAATTGTGTTTAATTGAATTTGAATGAATTTTGAATTGAAATTTAATTTTTAGAAAGGTTTTTATTTAAAATTAATTTTTTTTAAGTTTTTTTTTTAAGAAAGAAAGAAAGAAAGAAAGAAAGAAAGAAAGAAAGAAAGAAAGAAAGAAAGAAAGAAACCAAGGCCGCTGGCATGAGGGTCCTGACCACGGCCCTGGGAAGCTGCCGGTGTGGCAGAGCAGACCCCAGCCCCGGAGGCTGATCCCGGTCCTGTGCTGGGAGGCTGAGGCCATCGGAGGAGCCCAGCCCCAGCCACGGGCCGCGAAGTCGAGGCGGTTGGCGGGTGAGAGCCCGGGAGCCCGTCCCAGCCTCAGCCACGCAACTGCCCCGGCCGCGTGGGGCAGGAAGGCAGGCAGGCCCACGCACCTGCCCTGACCCTGAGCCTGCCTGTTCCACCTTGGGGGGCGGGGAGGGCCAGCCCAGAGGACGGGAGCAGGCCAGGTCTGCCGCAGCAAAGCTGCAGCCTTGGAGGTCTGGAGGGTGCAGCAGGGGCTGCCAGGCTGCGCGGGGGTCCCTCAGTGCTGTGCGGGGGGTGCGGCAGCTGCTGTGCGGCCACACATCTGTGCAGCTTAGAAGGAACACTGGTAGCAAGCACTACACATAGCAGTAAGCATTGACAAGCTCACAAGTGAGTAATTAGAGTAGCCACTTGAATGACAGCAATCATTTTGCAGTTTGTTTGAATGTTACAAATATGCCAGTTACTGATCAAATGATTTCACCAGCCTATGAGTGCATCTACACTTACAAGTTAGGTTGACTTAAGGAGGCTTAATAAATACTTAATAAAGTCGACTTAACTTTTCAAGTGTAGACATAGACTATGGGATCTGGTCTCCTAGGCTGCATCTACACTGGTAAATTAAGTCGACTTAAGCTTGCTTAAGTCGACTTAATTTACCCTGAGTCTACACTACAGTTTTAAGTCGACTTTAGCAGCTTGCTTAAGTCAACTTAAGGAAAATAAAGTCAACTTAATGAAAATTAAGTCGACTTTATTAAACCTAGATTTAATTAGACTTAAGGCTTAATTCAACTTTTTAAAGTCGAATTAAGCCAGTGTAGACGTGGGGTAGCCTTAAGTCGATTTAGAGCTACCCGAGGACTACACCAGTGCCCTCCCTGCCGGGGGGGGCAAAGGGGGAGCCTGGCATGCCCCCCAAAGGGCAGGGCAGAGCCCTGTGTGATGCTGTCTGGATTTAGGGAAGCATTTATGATATTACAATGATTGTATTCCTTATGTCCTTAATGGCTCATCAGGTTACTCCCTGGGCCCACTGTACCTGGCAGCTTCCTTAACATTAAGGAGACAATGGTTGTAGACAGCCTGTCTCGGGTGTTTACACAGAATCACACAAGTTAAAGTATAGATATAACGCCAAATTCCTAACTTCTAATACAAATAGAATTCCTATACATGAACTATATAATCATTCCCAGCAAATCACTACCTTTCTATTGATACCAAACATGACATAGCTCCTATGGATTATAGCATATATGAGATATGAATAGGAAATAATATCATAAATGGTTCCCTAAATCTGGACAGCATCACACCCTGCCCACATGCCCTGCCAGGATCCCTGTCCCCCTTTGCCCCATTGCACACAAGGGGTGCCCCCCCGCCACCGTGGACCTGCCCAAGGTTCCCCTAACCTCTAGAAGTCGACCTAGGCGTCCAGTGTGGATGCTCTAGGTCGACTTTGTAAGTTCTCCTTTGTCGACTTTAATTTTAAGTGTAGACGCACTAAGTCGACTTAGTTAAAGTCAACTTAAAATTACAAGTGTAGACATAGCCCTAGGGTGCGTCTACACTTACAAATTAAGTCAATTTAAGCTTGCTTAAATTGACTTAATTTAATCTGCGTCTACACTACATTTTCCTTAAATCGACTTAAGCAGCAGCTTAAGTCGATTTAAGGAAAATTAAAGTCGACTTTATAAAACCTACTTTAAAGTCGACTTTACTGGCTAAGTCGACTTTATTAAGTCGACTTAGCCAGTGTAGACGCAGATTAGCCCTAAATAAACTTTAAATCGACTTAAAGGGCTCCAGGGCTGCCCCACTGTCCTCCCTGCCAGGGTGGCTGGCACAGGCAGAGCCTAGCATGTCCCCCCCCCACAGGGCAGGACAGAGCCCTGCCGACCCTGCTCCTATGCCCTGCCAGTGTCCCTGTCCTGCTCAGCCCCCATTGTACCCAGGTACACTTGGCAAGGGGTGTCCCCCCTGACACCGTGGACCAGTCCCAGGTCCACCTAGCCCCTAGACATCGACTTAGGCATCCAGTGTGGATGCTCTAAGTTGATTTGGCAGGGTCCCCTTTAAGTCGACTTAATTTTTTAGTGTAGACATGCTAAGTCGACTTATTTGGCCAAGTGTAGTCATAGCCCTATTGAGATATATGCATAACTTTCATTAATGATTATGAGAGTTCCATATGTACTTCAAAGAAAAATAACCTACCTCCTGTTTGTATTGGTTTTGACAGCACAGCTTAGAAGAGGTGAAATTCTACCTGTTTAAATGTTTTAATGTCTGAAATTACTTTGAAATCAAACCAGTTTGAAACTGATATAGAATTGATTGGAAATATAAACTTCAGAGGGCTTAGCATAAAAATGACCTTGAAAGCATAGAAATGAATAAAGATATCAACAAATTAGTGCAAAAATAAGAAGTCACAAAATAAGATGCTTAGGATATCTACATGGGGAGAGATACAACAAGCTTAATGGCTGTATGCAATTCACAAATATTATTCAGATACTGTCATATAAACTATTGAGTTAAATTAGGTATTTTAGATGAAACTCAGATTTTACGTATTCTGTTATTTAAAGGAAAACTTAAACACATTTTTCCGCAGTTCACATCAAGAAGAGGACAACAATTTAAAAAAAAATGATTGATTTATGTTACTGCCTGTAGAAGAGAAAGTATTTGGATCATTCACATATTGAATAATTTTTACTTCACCATTTTTTGAAACATATTGCCTGACTCTCTGAAGGACATTTAGAAACATTGTACAAAAATACCATATTTCACCATATCTGGATTTATCTCTCTACTAGATAATGCAAAATTGATGGAAATTCTCTGCAGAATTTGGCACTCAAATGCTTGCCATTTTATTTTGGTTACTTTGTGCAGTTTAACCCATGGCATTAATGAAAAATAGCATTTCACATGCAAAACTTCAAAATCACATTTAACTGGCGAATGGAAGCTGTTTATCGGCAATGGGCTAACTTTTCTTAATTACTCAAAACTCTCAGATATACGAACATTTTTGTGAGTATTTGACAAACCTTTGTCACCATTACTATAGGAAGGAGGGGACAACTGTAAAGAGACATTTTTTTCTTTAAAAAGTCTCACTAACTCTTGACCTACTATTAGGCCAACTTTTTTTTTTTTTTTTAATAGTCCCAGGTTACAGGATGCTTTAACTTTATAACACTAATTTGCAACTCAAACCTACATTCAGTTCCTTGCTCTGCCACAAACTTACTGTGTGACCTTGGTCATTGTGCTTCAGTTTCTCCACTGTACTATGTGGATAATAGTTATTTCCAACCTCACAGGAAGAGAGATTTGTGGCCTATAATTGTGGGTACCTCAAGTTGTGGGTGTCCAATCTGAGACATATATGGTCTAACTTTTTTTCAGAGCTACTGAACACCTGAATCTTCTATTGATTTTAATGAAAATATAATGGTTCAGAATGTCTGAAAATCAAGATGGACGTATCTTGAAAACTTTGATCTAATGACTTGTCCAACATCACATAGGGAACTTCTTGGAGAATCCAGTTTTCCTGAGTCTGACTCCAAGACCTTTAATCACAATCTTTTTTTCACTTTCTGCCCCTTCATAATTCATAGCTTTCAAATATAGAGATGTTCAACTGTTAACACTTCTCTAAGTTGTAAGCATTTACTGTTCATTTATTTTCTCATCATAGATTGCCTATTTTTAAAAATATATCTATGTGATATATATTATGCTAATCACTATGAAGATTTTACTTAACTATGGATGAAGGATATGATTCCTTCCCATCTGTTCTGTAATAAATCCATGCCAACTCATAATACACACACAGGATGTTAACCCAAAATCACATAAGGGTGAAGCATAGTACACTAGGAAGATCATGGCAGTGTATGCAGTTTTGAGAATGGTCAGACAAACAAATGGAACTTGCAGCATTTCACTTGGTATAAATCTCTTTCATGCTTAGTAGATTAAAACCACTCTGTTCTTTTGACAATCTTAAAACTGTCATGTGAACAGGGGTACTCTTCCAACTTTTCCAATCACATTAAAATCTTTCATGGCAATTATAACACATAATGGATTAAAACTATATGGAAATAAATTTATTTAACAGATTCCTTTGTAAAATGCAAAGAAAAATGGCATGGAATTAATCTATTCTTATGGCAGTTGTAAGACCATAGTATGAGGAAAACAGAGTCAGGGAGAAAATATATTCATTCCCAAGACCAAGTCTGAAATGAAAAAGGGAATGGGTTTGAAATGAACCCAGTGTCATAATACTCAGGTTGTCATCTGCTAACTCTCTTCTGATGCCAGACATTAGAGATCAAATGAATGGATTTCCATATGTAATTCCTTCTTCCTTTTGATGTGGTTTATATTTGTAGTCTACTAGACTATTAATGTACTTTTACTCTTTTGGCCCTTCATTTGGTCAGGAGACCTTTTTTTGGTCATGGAGCATGTTGAGGAACTAAAACTAATTACTGGTGAAGTCTGATTATATAGAAAGGAAAATGAAGAATTCTGGTGTCATGTTCTCACCCTGGTTTCACAACATTCAGCTGATGAAGTGTGAAATCCCATAATGTTAGTTTTAAAAGCTACCCTTAGAAGGCTTGTTGTTGCAGAGAAATTGTTTCAAAGGAACTGATCCCCATGGAGAGTGAATGATTGAATTTCTTGATGTGCTGTAATACAAAATGGGAGTTAGCAGTCTCTAAAGCTCCAAATGCCCATTAAAGCACAACTAGGAGAATAGCAATATCGAAATAAGTTGTTTACAAATGTGTTAATTTGTATAACAAAAAGTCACTTGGGTTTCTATTACTCAAAAACATTGTATAAGTAATGTAAAGCTATGTGAAAGCCAGACTCAACTGATGCTGTTTTCTTTTTCCTTTTTTAAATAAATTTATTTCATGATACAATTTGCTTTTTAAATCCTAGTTTGAAATGTTGTTATTTGGGATATTCACATCTTCTTGAATAATAATTCATTATTTTTAAATCATGCTCAGAAGAAAGTTTCTATCTCACATCTAAGAATGTTTGGCTTCTTCTCTAAGAGGATAGCTTGCCTAAAAACTAAACCTGCCACTCTAATATTTTCCTTTATTCCTCCATTTATTTTAATGTTATATATATATATATATTTTCATTTTATTTAAATTTGTAATCTCTTTTTTCACAGGGAATTTAATAATGAGTTTTTTTTAAAAGCTAACATTTTTACAGCTAAACAAATTGTGGTTTTGGAAAAAGAATAAAAAAGCTGGCAGAGAGGGGAGGGTGAGGGTCAATTGTTTTCAGTGAACATTGTGTTGAATCAACCAAGGTAGGTCATAAAGACATCACTTTAGTCTAGTCCCAATCTGTTCAGAATGTAGATAAAGCAACGACTCATGTTAGGTAATTACTTCAATAGAGATAACTTTTGGGTTACCTAAAAGGAAGCTTTCAACTGATAAATTTTAAAACAAAGTTTGACAGGCTTATTTCTGCTGCGGGCAAGGGTAGTTTAAGTCACAGCAAAGATAAAGAAGGGGAAAAAAACTGTTAAATTGTCCTAAGTGATAAGTATAAACTGGATGCACTTTCTTTTTGACACCATTCTCATTGGAAAGATTTGTCAACACTTGTACACTATATTCCTTGAAAATAAACTATAGATAATGGCATAATGAGTAATTTTAATATATTTAATTGTTCAAGCCTTGTCTAAAGGAAATTAGGACAGTATAACAATGTTGCTCAGGGTATGAAAAATCACCCCTGAACAAGAAAGTTAAATTGAGCTAATCCTGGGTGTACAGAGTTCTAAGTCGATAGGAAAATTCTCCTGTTGAGCAAACCACTGCCTCTAGGGGAAGTGAATTACCTAAACAAATAGGTTCCAAGGGGGTAGGAGTGTTAGTCTAGTTCAGCAAAACAAACAAGGGCAATGTCTACACTTGCACTTTTAAGTCGACTTTAACTAAGTCGACTTAACTAAGTCGACTTTAAGTCGACTTAGTTAAGTCAACTTAGTGTGTCTACACTTAAAATTAAAGTCAACTTAAATGGGAACTTACAAAGTTGACCTAAAGCGTCCACACTGGATGCTCTAGGTCGACTTTGTGGGGTATGGGGGACCTTGGACAGGTCCACGGAGGTGGGGGGAAAGCACCCCCTGTGTACAATGGGGCAAAGGGGGACAGGGACCCTGGCAGGGCAGAGCCCTGTGTGTGACACTGTCTGGATTTAGGGAAGCATTTATGATATTATTTTCTATAGATATCTCATAAATGTTATAATCCATAGGAACTATGTCATGTTTGGTATCAATAGAAAGGTAGTAATTTGCTGGGAATGATTATATAGTTTATGTCTAGGAATTCTATTTTGATTAGAAGTTAAGAATTTGATGTTATATCCATACTTTAACTTGTGTCTTTCTGGAGAAATGTCTTAGACGGGAGGGTGTGAACAACCATTGTCTCCTTAATGTTTAGGAATTTTCCAGGTAGAATGGTCCCAGGGAGTATCCTGATGAGCCATTGAGGATATAAAGAATACAACTATTGTATCCTTAATGGCTCATCAGTTTACTCCCTGGAACCATATCAACCTGGAAAATTCCTAAACATTAAGGAGACAATGGTTGTTCACACCCTCCCATCTAAAACAAGGAGTCTTGTTGCACTTTTAAAGACAGTTGATGCCCCTGGCTGTGTTTGGGGTTGTGCACTGGGTAACTCGAAGGGTGGAAGGCCACAGTGTCGATGAATCCCCTTCGCTCCAGACTCAGACACAGCTGGGACATAACTGGTGCCCAACAATCCAAATAAAAGAGCTTTGATGTTTCCCGGTTGCAGGAACTGATAACCTGTTCCCCATAATGAAATAATAGTATCAGTCTCAGCCGGTTTCTGCTTGTAATAATAACACAGCCTTGAAAGTTTGGTTTTCGTCCAAGGAGAAGAGAAGGGGGGTAGAATCCTTTTACACACACAGACTGGGAAATGCTGACAGCCCAGGTCCAGCTAGTATTCAACTATATAAAAGCAATTGTAACCAAAGGGGGGTTGCGCATGATTTGAGACGTGTCTGTCTCCGTGTGCCTGCTTGAGATCTCAAATAAATCTTAGTGGGCTTCTCCGCCCTGGTGTGTTTATTGGTGCTGCGCACTCCGGGCAACGAACCCACTGTTGCTAGGAGCCCCTGCCTGTCTTCAGCTGTCCTACCGGCAACAAGACCAACACATTTATTTATTGCATGAGCTTGCATGGGGGAAATCCCACTTTGTCAGACTTTTGAAGATGGGGACTTACAGAATTGGAGGGAAAATAGATGCAGGGAAGTGTAAGTGTAAGACATAGGATCAGGTCAGACCAGGAGAACCTTTCCCACTGGCACCGATAGCCTCTTTACTGAAGCACTATATGGTACTGCTGCAGCATTTTAAGGGTAGACAAGCCTTAAACTTTGTCATATGAAGAGAAAGTGTTACAACATATATTGGAGAAGCAGTCCTTAACAAACACTAACGCTAGATACAGAAACATATAGAAGGCATTAGTCTACTAAAAAAAAAAAGCTGAAGAGACTGGCATATGGGGTGGAAGGATGGGTTCCACCTCAGGTCCAGAACCACAAATAGGAAATAGTTTGTCACTGTCTAAAGAATGGTCTTTTCAGTCTCTCCCGCAGCTAGCATTTGTGATGGCAACTAGAGTGTCTCCATTAACTTTCAGTTTAATAGTAGATTTTATGGTCTTTTTCTAACCATTCCAGGTTTATATTAAAGTAATATCAATTTTTTTATGAGAGATTTGGACAGTACTATGGTCCTGAATGTTGTGACTGCTTAAACCCTTTTTATCTCTTAATCTAAGACTTGAAGAGAGAAGGTCATTATTATAAAAGATAATATTAGATCTATGGAATATAAATTAATGGCTAGTCAAAGTCACTGAGTCTAATTACTTGAAAGGTAACAGGATTTGACCACAAATATGTGTGAAATTCTAATGGGTGAGCCTAACTGATATTTTGAAATGAGTTGTCATTCTATATGGTGATTAAAACCTCTTTAAAACTGATGTGTGAATGTGTCCTTCACTAAAAAATAGCTGTAAGTGTTAAGGGGCAACACCTTAGGGTTTGTCTACTCTGCAATGTTAGACCAGGGTCAGTGGAAGGCAAATCAGCTGAACCTGAGCTAAAGAATCTAGGGCTTGAGCATCTACACTGATTGTTAACCGTAGGTTAAGAATTTTCTAACCTGGGTTGGAAGCAGGTCCTCTGTCAGCGTGCAGACCTAAGTCAAACCAATCATAGCTTAGACTCTGTAGTGCCCCCCTGAAATCAGGTCATTATAGCCATTTTTAACCATGGTACTCTGTGTGGAAAACTTGACTGTCCATCCTAAATATTATAGGACGTTTGACCCGCCTGCTGAAGAATTACTTTTTGTCAATGCTCTCCTAGCTACTGGATCCAGCAACATGGAGGAGGCAGTGGGGGGGGGGGGGGGGGGAGGGAGATTCTCTTTCTTGTTCTTTCACTCCTGTATCAGGAAATGGATAGAGCTTCTGTGAGGCACTGACAGACATTCCCGATGTGTTATCTGACACACCAAAAATGCTTACCACAGCCTTTGTTTCAAGGGAAGTCAGAGGGGGCAGCAAAGGTGTACCATTACTCAGGCATGGCAAATTAAAACTGTCTGCTGCTTCTCAGAACCCCCTATGTAAACCAACACTTCTGGAGCAGGTCCATAAGCACAGATTTGAGGGATCACATCATGCAGACCTGGGATGACGAGCAATAAAGTTAACGTGATGTTTCTGGAATTTTTGTTAATGTAAAGACACATCCATGAGGCCACCTCTGCAGATCTAGAAGTGCATTTCAAGAGATGTATGGAAGCTGGCTACCACAGACTACTACAGGTTCATTGCAAACCAGTTTGGTATTGGAAAGTTGACTGTGGACTAAAGTTATGGTGGAGTTTTCTGAGGCACTCATGTGTGTAGCTTACCCCAAGGTGGCAGTGGAATGGTGGGCATAAAATATATTCCTGAGGTAATAGCTGTCTGCATTAGTGTGGGATATTGTGGTTATTTCTCAAATAGCTCAGTGCAGGAGCACAGAAACAATCTGTGGAATTTTGAGAACATAAAATGATACTTTCACAAACTGAACTTCAATTCAGTGTGAGAAGGCTGCTTCTGCCTGGACAACACTTGGTTAATCATAGCAAAAGAACTGAGGGCACAATGGTAAGTGAAAAAAAAACAAAGCTGTGCTTTTGGCTTTAGAAAATTGCAAAACTACTTGAGTTTGGGGGTGAGGGAGGACACTGCCATTAATGGTCATGCTACAAAAGTCTTCCCCATGTTTCCAGACCTTCCATATTCTGGAGAAGACATAACTGTGCTTGTGGTGCCCAACTGACAAAGCAGTTTTTATTACAAGTTGTTGGTGAGAAACATGAAGTGTATGCAACAGAACTATTCAATATACAGTGAAACAACAGCACATCTGTGAATGGTACAGGCTGGTCAGCTACCAAGGAGGCCCTAAAAATGACCACCTATCAGGAGTTCCTGCTTTCGGAAAAGTCTGCAGCTATCAGTACCCAGGATAGGATCAGAATTCATAAGGGAATTAACAGGATGATATGCTATTTTCCAGATGGCTTCCCCAGTTTTGACTTCATGAAAACGTGCAGAACTCCTTAGCCTTTCTCCAAACCTTCTCTCCTCTGCCACCACACTTCTGGATAAATTTTCAAACCCCAGTGAAGGTTGGCAAAATTATTGTCACCTATGGACTGCATGGACCACCTGAAACTAAAATGAACTAAATTTGTAAATGGAACACATTTCCAGCTCCACCCACCACAGTTAACTGCTTCCAGACATCTTGTTACACTGTTGAGTTGTTAGAGAACTGCATACTTATAAGCATAGCAGTGAGGTTGTTAATTTAAGAAACAGGAAAGGCCCTTGCAGAACTCAGTGTGCCTTTCCAGTAAAAAGCCTCCTTAAAGATGTTCTTCACTGTTCATATGTCCCATTCATCCTTTTGAACTCCATGTGCTGATGCAGGGAGCCACACTGCTGGATTACAACCCACCATTAGTGTGTATACACTGCTAGGCGAGGTATCTCATAACTTTTGTATTGTATTTTTATAAAGTGGAAAATCCCTCCCATTTCTGTATTAATAAATATTAAAATGTAGCAGAAACTTGCTGGGCTTAGGGCAGCTTCTGTTCCATCTGTGTCTGCTGCCGGCTAATCAGTGGCTGATCCTCAGGGAGTTCATCAGCTCCTCCACATATGGACCCAGATTGTGCTGCTGCTGCTGCTGTTCCTTCTCTAAAGCTTGCTCTGGAACCAGTTTCTGCAACAGAATCACTTCATTGTCCCTCAGCCTACTAGCTCCCATCAGTTCCCATGCTGGATTCTGGGTCCTGACTAGCCAGGTCATCATACAGCACAGTTGGCTTCATGTTGGGTGCAATGCCCAGCAAATGCCCTGGTCAAATTCCTCCTAAAACAGGCATGGTTTTGGCAAGTTACCGGACGTGTGATTCTGATCCCTGTTTTTCTGTGATTCAGTCGAGCTGCTTAGTCTGCTCCCTGAACTAGTCCTGTATGTTGGCAAAGCTGCCAGCTTCTTTGCTATTTTCTAGTATGCATGGTCATTTCTGGTCCTCTTATGGAAGTTCCATGTTTGCTGACCTGACACCAGTGATTCACCAAAATCAGGCTCTTCTCCTGTGTCCATGAAGCACTGCACTTTGCAAACTGCTTATTCTGTTCAGTCTCCATTGTGAACATGGAAGGCTCTCCGATGGTATGTTTGGAGCTCCGAGGTCAGAAGTGTTAATGCTGAATGGGGCAGGTATCCTCGTTGTGGATGACGCAGAAAAGGCTGAAATACTCAATGCTTTTTTCACCTCAGACTTCACAGGTAGGGTCAGCTCCTAGGCTACTAAACTGTGTAACACAGAATGGAGAGAATGAGAGCGGCCCTCACTGATGGAAGGTCAGGTTAGGGACTACTTAGAGAAGTTGGATGTGCACAAGTCTATGGGGCCGAATGAACTACATCCGAGGGTGCTGAGGGAGATGGCCGATGTGATTGCAGAGCCGCTGGCCCTTACCTTTAAAAACTCGTGGTGAATGGGGGAGGTCCCAGATGATTGAAAAAAGGCAAATCAGTACCTATCTTCAATAAAGGGAAAAAGGAGGATCAAGGGAATTACAGACCAATCAGCCTCACCTCAATCCCTGGAAAAATCATGGAGCAGGTCCTCAAAGAATCCATTCTGAAACACTTGGAAGAAGTGCCTGACCAACCCAATTGCCTTCTATGATGAGGTGACTGGATTTGTGGATGCGGGAATAGCTGTTGACATGATATACCTCGACTTTAGCAAAGCTTTCGATATGGTTTCCCACAGCCATCTTGTCGGCAACTTAAGGAACTATGGGTTGGATGAAGAGGCTGTAAGGTAGATAGAAATCTGGCTAAATCATCGGGCTCAGCAGGTAGGAATCAATGGCTCAACATCTAGTTGGCAACCAGTAATGAGTGGAGTGCCCCAAGGGTCGGTCCTGGGGCCGGTTCTGTTCAACATCTTCATTAATTATCTGAATGATGGGATAGACTGCACGCTCAGTAAGTTCATGGATGACACCAAGCTGGGGGGAATGGTAGACATGCTGGAGGGCAAAGACAGGATTTAGGGAGACCTAGACAAATTGGAGCATTGGGCCAAAAGAAATCTCATGAGTTTCAACAAAGACAAGTGCAAAGTTCTGCACTTAGGACAGAAAAATCCCATGTACTGCTGCAGGCTGGGGACTGATCAGCTAAGTAGCAGCACTGTAGAAAAGGACCTAGGGGTTATGGTGGACAGGAAGCTGGATATGAGTCAACAGTTTGCTCTTGTTGCCAAAAAGGCCAATGGCGTATTGGGCTGTATCAGTAGGAGTGTTGCCAGCAGATCGAGGGATGTGATTATTCCCCTCTATTCAGCATTGGTGAGGCCACATCTGGAATACAGTGTCCACTTTTGGGCTCCCTACTACAGAAAGAAAGTTGACAAATTAGAAAGAGTCCAGCAGAGGGTAATGAAAATGATTAGCGGACTGGGGCACATGACTTACAAGTAGAGACTGGAGGAACTAGGCTTATTTAGTCTGCAGAAGAGAAGAATGAGGGGGGATTGGATAGCAACCTTCAACTACTTGAAGGGGTGCTCCAAAGAGGAGGGAGCTAGGTTGTTCTCAGTAGTAACAGAGGACAGAACAAGGAGCAATGGTTTCAAATTGCAGCTGAGGAGATCAAGGCTGGATATTAGGAAACACTATCTCACTAGGAGGGTGGTGAAGCATTAGCATGGATTACCTAGGAAGGTGGCGGTATCTCCATCTTTGGAAACATTTAAGGGCCAGTTAGCCGAAACCCTAGCTGGGATGATTTAGTGGGAGTGGTCCTGTTTTTAGCAGGGGGTTGGACTAGATGACCTCATGAGGTCCCTTCAACTCTGTGGCTATGTCTACACTGGGTAATTTAAGTCGACTTTAACTAAGTCGACTTAGTGTGTCCACACTTAAAATTAAAGTCGACTGAAAGGGGAACTTACAAAGTTGACCTACAGCTCCCACACTGGATGCTCTAGGTCGACTTTGTGGGGCTAGGGGGAGATAGGGCAGGTCCACGGGGGCAGGGGGGGCACCCCTTGCCCTATGCCAGGGGGCTCAGCCTTTGCCCCATTGTACCTAGGTACAATGGGGCAAAGGGGGTCAGGGACCCTGGCAGGGCATAGGGGCAGGGTGGGCAGGGCTCTGCCCTGCCCTGCCCTGTGGGGGGGCATGCCAGGCTCCCCCTGTGCCCCCCCCGACCAGGAAGGGCATTGTTATAGCCCTGGGGGTAGCCCTAAGTCGACTTAGGACTACCCCATGTCTACACTGGCTTCAGTCGACTCTAGGGAGTTGACTTAAGCCTTAGGTCTACTAAGAAGGTGATTTAATAAAGTCGACTTAATTTTAATTAAGTCGACTTTATTTTCCTTAAGTCGACTTATGCAAGCTGCTTAAGTTGACTAAGCAAAGTGTAGTGTAGACGCAGGGTAAATTAAGTCAATTTAAGCAAGCTTAAGTCAACAATTTACCAGTGTAGACGCAGCCTATGATTCTATTATTATATGACTCACTGAACTGCTGCAATACACCATGGGTAGTTGCTTACAATATAGTAAATTCAAGATTCTTGGGATAGAGAGGAGAAATGAAGTTGGTCCATGGAATTGTGGGATAGTTTTTGGAGAACTCCCAGGATATGAGTCAAGTAGGGCTGTGGCTACATTGTAAAGCAATAGGGCTCAAACCTCAGGTCAAGGCTTGACATGGTCTTAGACCCTATAGCCTTGTAGAGTCCTCAGTTTGAGTCCTGGGTCAACATGATTTGTGTGTGGATGGAAAAGGGGGTTAGGCTGGAGTCAGAATCTGATCCCAGGCTTACACTGCAGAGTAGACATACCCATAGCATCAACCCAGAGTAGTACCATGTGTAAAGAGAGTTCCTTGGGGAGGGTGGTTGGGTGAGTGACAGAAAAAGAACTGAGATGTGATTGTTTTGTTTCTCATCCTGCGTTAAGAGCAGCAAAATCTTGTGTATTCCTTGTAAATAAAAAGAGTACATCAAAGAAAATACCAGACTCCAGTTTCTACAGTTTCCATTTAAACAACTTTAACATAGAATCATAGAAACTTGAAGAGACCCTGAGAGGTCAACAGTTCCAGTCCTCTGAACTCTAGCAAGACCAAACATTCCCAGGACTCTGGAATTTGATATCTGCTTAAGTCAAGAAGGAACAAAAATACATATAAAGCAAAAAGCACATTCCTTCCTTTTAATATGGTATGTTTTGGAGTGTAGACACTACATTTTATGTGATGACTGTGCTGAAGTTTTTGCAGAGAGATAAAAGAAACAGGTGCCTGATGTCCTTTTGTAAGAAAATTGGTGAGGCATTGCATGGGCTATTTACCTTACAGAGGTAGTATTAAACAATGTTATATGTCTAAATTAGGGGAAAAAAGTTGCCCCCCTGAATATTTATTTGGCAACTTGTATATTTAAAAGTAAAGTGTGGAATTTAATTCTTATTTAGAATCTGGGTACTCACCTTTAAATTATTTTGCATTAGTTAAATGTTTAATAGTACTGTCCCTATTAAACAAACTACAGTACTGTTTGCTATTATAAGTCTACACTTGTTTGGCTATGTCTACACTTGCACTTTTAAGTTGACTTTAACTAAGTCGATTTAACTAAGTCGACCTTAAGTTGACTTAGTTAAGTCGACTTAGTGAGTCTACACTTAAAGTCGACTTAAAGGGAAACTTAAAAAGTCGACCTAGAGCGTCCACACTGGATGCTCTAGGTTGACTTTGTGGGACTAGGGGACCTTGGGCAGGTCCATGGTGGCGGGGGGGGGGAGCACCCTCTGTGTACAATGGGGCAAAGGGGGACAGGGACCCTGGCAGAGCAGAGCCCTGTGTGTGACACTGTCTGGATTTAGGGAAGCATTTATGATATTATTTACTATGGATATCTCATAAATGCTATAATCCATAGGAACTATGTCATGTTTGGTATCAATAGAAAGGTAGTAATTTGCTGGGAATGATTATATAGTTTATGTCTAGGAATTCTATTTTGATTAGAAGCGAAGAATTTGATGTTATATTCATACTTTAACTTGTGTCATTCTGGAGAAATGTCTTAGACGGAGGGTGTGAACAACTATTGTCTCCTTAATGTTTAGGAAATTTGCCAGGTAGAATGGTCCCAGGGAGTATCCTGATGAGCCATTGAAGACATAAAGAATACAACTATTGCATCCTTAATGGCTCATCAGTTTACTCCCTAGAACCATATCACCTAGCAAATTCCTAAACATTAAGGAGACAATGGTTGTTCATACCCTCCCATCTAAAACATTTCTCCAGAATGACACAAGTGAAAGTATGGATATAACATCAAATTCTTAACTTCTAATCAAAATAGAATTCCTAGACATAAACTATATAATCATTCCCAGCAAATGACTACCTTTCTATTGATACCAAACATGACATAGTTCCTATGGATTATAGAATTTATGAGATATCCATAGAAAATAATATCATAAATGCTTCCCTAAATACAGACAGTGTCACACTGTGCCCACATGCCCTGCCCTTTGGGGGGCATGCCAGGCTCCCCCTGTCCCCCCCTCTGGCAGGGAGGGCATTGGTGTAGTCCTGGGGTAGCCCTAAGTCGACTTAGGGCTACCCCAGGGCTACACTGGCTTAATTCGACTTTAGAAAGTCGAATTAAGCCTTAGGTCGAGTAGAAAGGTGGTTTAATAAAGTCAACTTAATTTTCATTAAGTCGACTTTATTTTCCTTAAGTCGACTTAAGCAAGCTGCTTAAGTCGACTTAAGCAAAGTGTAGTGTAGACGCAGGGCACATTAAGTCGACTTAAGCCAAGCTTAAGTCGACTTAATTTACCAGTGTAGACGCAGCCTTTGAGAGCCATCCCACTAAAATGGCTGTCTGGACATATTTTGTGTATCTAAACCTAATTAAAATGTTTTCCACGCTTCATTCCAATGGACTTTACGTAGAGCACCATGGCTATGTCTACACTTAAAGTTAGTTTGAATTAGTTAATTCGAACTAACTAATTTGAACTAATTTTAGTTAGTTTGAATTAACTTAATTCAAACTAGAAAAATTTAATTCGAACTAAGCAAGTGCCATTCATGGCACTTTCTTAGTTCAAATTAGTGAATTGCATTGAGTTCAATGGGCCAGTTAGTTCGATCTAAGCAATTAGTTTGAACTAACATGGCCACATTGGTTATTTCGAACTAACTAATTTGAATTAACCCTTAGGTCGAATAGCATATTCAAATGTATTAGTTCAAATTAAGGAAGCCCTTAATTCGAACTAATTAAAGCCTAGTGTAGCCATGGCCTACGTTAGTTCGAATTAAGCTTCCTTAATTCGAACTAACTTGCCAATGTAGACATAGCCATGGGACTGGACCTTGGGATGGAAAGGAGCAGTCAAGGATGTTGCACAGGAGAGGGAGAAGATGAAATCTGGTATGTTACCAGAACAAACTACTGTTTTGTCAAATTCATATATCTTCTATATCCAGACATGACAAGAGCTTCAGTCCAAGATTTTTTAACTGGTGTTTCAGATGAAAATTGAAGCTATACATTAGTACACTTCTCTTTAAGACTAACTCCTTTATTTGCAGAACAAGTATAAGTCAAAATACTCACTAACTCCTTTATTTGCATTACAAGTATATGTCAAAAGACTCACTAACTTGCATATCCCTGAACTCAATAGACTGAAGTAGAGCTTGTGTAGAGGAAGAAGAGCCTTTTTCTCTCTTCAGTGTTATCTGTTTCCCCAAACTGCGGATAACAGAAAAATTAGTATATTGTGAATTGTATAACACTTTTTGTTCAAAGAGAGGCAAAATCACTCTTAGTTTTGCTCATCTTCCATTGACATGGCTACATTAAAATACAAGTGAGTTATGCAAGGAGACAGAAAATAAGTACCTGGTCCTGAATCAAACTGAAGTCATCTGACTCATGTACAAATGAAAGCCTTATATATCACAGACAAGTCAACCACCTATGTATCTTTTCCTACCTGTGAAACAGCCTATATTTCCACTTAAACAATTGGTGGGTGAGCCTGAGTAGCCCCATTTGTAGAATTAAACATACAAATTTAAAGCAGTTTTTCTAAAATACTATAATGTAATGGATAAAACACAGCTCTATTAAGAATGGATACTGTTCTTAATTCTGCCACAGACTAGGTGGTGTTCTTTACTTGACTAATATAGACAACAGAGTCCTGTGGCACTTTTAAAAGTGCCACAGGACTCTGTTGTCTTTCTACAATAGACTAACACAGCTACCCCTTTGGAATTTGACTAATATACTTATGCTTTTCTCAATTCACCTGTAAAGAGGGGGTTAATTATATTTATTTAGGGGTAGCCATGTTACTCTGTGTAGAGCAAAACCAACGAGAGTCCTGTGGCACCTTAAAGACTAACTCATTTCTTTGGGCATAAGCTTTCCTGGGCTCCAACCCACTTTGTTAGATGCATGAAGTGGAAACTATAGCTGAGAGGTATATATACACATCAGGATGAAGGAGTGCAAGTGTTAGCAAAGTCAATTCATTTAGGGTAGATGAGGCCCATTCACACCAATTAATAAAAAAGTGAGAATATGGAACAGGGACAATTATTTTTCGTAATGTGCTAACCATTATAAATTCCTATTCAGGCCCAGTCTGATTGTGTCAAGTTTGCAAATCAGTTCCAGCTATGCAGTTTCACGCTGAAGTCTGGTTTTGAAGTATTTTTTGTTGAAGTATGGCAACTTTCAAGTCTACTACTGAGTGTCCAGGGAGTGTTCTTTTTCTGGTTTATGGATGTTGCCATTTTTGATGTCCAATTTGTGTCCATTTATTCTTTTGCATAAGGATAGTTCGGCTTGGCCAATGTTCATGGAAGAAGGACATTGTTGGCACATCATGGCATATATCACATTAGTAGAAGTGCAGGTGATTGAGCTCCTGAAGGTGTGGCTGATGTGGTTGGGACCTGTGATGTTATCACTGGAGTCGATGTGTGGGCAGAGTTGACAACGGGGTTTTTTGCTGGGATAGGTTCCTGGGTTAGAGTTCTTATTGTATGGTGTTCGGTTACTGGTGAGTATGTGCTTCAGGTTGTGGGATGCTGTCTGTAAGCAAGGATTGGCCTGCCTCCCAAGGCTTGAGAGAGTATGGGATCATCTTCTAGGATAGGTTGTAGATTTTGATGATGTGCTGGAGGGATTTGAGCTGGGGGTTGTAGGTGATGGCCAATGATGTTCTGTTGTTTTCTTTGCTGGCTCTGTCCTATAGTAGGTGACTCCTGAGTCCCCATCTAACTCCGTTGATCTGTTTTTTGTTTTGTTTTTTCACTTCCTCAAGTGAGTACTGTAGTTTTAGGAATGTTTGGTAGAGATCTTGTAGGTGTTTATTTCTGTCTGAGGCATTGGAGCTCATTCGGTTGACTCTTAAGGCTTAGCTGTAGACTATGGATCGTGTAATGTGTCCAGGGTGGAAGCTGGAGGCATGTCAGTATTTATTGCAGTCAGTTGATTTTCTGTATAGGGTGGTGTTAATGTGTTCATCGATGATCCATCGAGAGTAAGATCTATGAACAGAGTATATGAGATGATAACCTGTTACAAGATAGATCTGATCAGTTTTACTCTATTTTTTCCTGTCTCTTTCATTCTTCTCAATTCAATGGATGGAATTTAATAATTCACAAGTGTGTGTCTTTACAGTTAATTTGTTTTTAGGAGAGCTGGTTTTGTTTTTTGGCTGTGTTATGGTGTATAAAATATTTCTTTCCATGTATTATAGAAACATGTCAATGTAGAAGTAAACATTACTGCTGCATATGAAATCAGCATGTGAGCATTGGGAGAGAACAAAATGCTCTGTTTAATGAACTGACCTTATTATTGAACAAACTTTCTACCTAGGCCTCTGGGCATAATCTGATACAATTTATTATAAAGCAAATCCAGATTGCTTTAGTTTTCTGCCTCAGTATGTAATTCATTAGTGTGACTAACAAAGGCAGGGAGCTCAAAATAAAAACTATATACTAATAGGTTTTTGCACAAATTAAAACACATCTCATTTCTCAGAGGTAGCATAAGAATGCAACAATAAAGCTGTAACTCCCCAAAGTGACTGAAATAAATAACACATAAATGATGCATAAATAGATAAGAAGCAGGTGGATTACATCTATGAATGCACTGAAGTGCAATGTTAGGACTGACTATGACTTATTCACGTTATATACTCTTCTGTGGGAAATAGATTCAGTAATTCTATAGAGTAATATTCTCTTACAACATCTGTGAGTGCCTGAAAAGCGATGTTTAAGGGTCAGCAAGAGGGTGTTCCCCAGTAGAAGCCCTTAGAATTAATTTCCCCAGATTTTCAGGCAGGATAAAATTCACCCCATGTGCAGCTTCAGCACAATCCTATCACCACATAAGTTCCACTTTATGTCCATTAAGTGGATCCCATGGATAGAAACTTAGATCTTATAATCTTTTAGTAATTCACTTTTAACTCTGCATTCATTTTCAAAAATTTGGGAGGCAAAATTAAGGATAAATGGGTGATTGATATAAATCTTACAAAGTGGTGGTAAGTCTTCTCTAGCTGTTAGGGATTGTCTAGATATGGACAGTTAAGGGATCCAGACTCAAACAGAAGGGAATTATAAAATAGTTTGTCCCCTATGAAAACTCTTCCTAACCTACATGAGTTAGAAATTGATTTATGCCCTGAAGCATGAGAGTGTAGGTCAATTCCTAATTAATCTCAAGGGTTTTTTTTAATCCTTATTTAAAACAAAAAACAAAACAACACCATAGCATTGCAACTCTGGATATTCTGTAGATCCATTTGGTTTCTATGAACATGTGAAGCACCTGTAAGATATTCTGTAAATGGAAATATGTGTTTCTGTTTCCACACAAACATGCCTATCCACAAGAAGTTTCATAGAACATGAATGTAAAGTCATATAGCATTAATGTTTGTTCAGAAAATGTTTTATACATTCCATCAATCAGGGACCAGAAACAACACCATGTAAATTATTAGGCTAATCACAACTAAGCTACAGAGTTTGAATGGCAGGAGCAGCACTGTATGTTCAAAGTCAAAGATAATATAAAAATTTACTGGGTATTTTTTAAGTGAAAGGTTAGTTGAGTAACCCAAAGTGCCATTCAGAGTCCCCAAATTTTTAATTCATTTTAATGAACTAAAATCTTTAAAGAAACTGTGATAAGAAAATCTGCTATTTCAACTCTCAAATCAAGTGGAACATATATAATTGCAATAAATATATATAAACAAACAGAAAAATAAAGACAGCTTTGTTTTTAAAAACATATGTTTTAATTGTATATCTGCAACTGGCCTGATTCCAAAGTCAATGGGAAATGTATGTGTTCAGCAGTACCTCTTAGGGGCTTGTCTGTCTGTCCCTATTTAAAAAAAAAAAAAAAATACACTGGAAATATAATAAAAGCATCCTTCTGGGACAATGCGAAAGAAATCTATAAGTTTGTATATCCAAAGGCTGTTTAAGAAGATTGTAATTAATGGGTACATTCAGACCATCTGAGAATAACCCCACCATGAATTAAACATGAGAAGTAGCTGTTTAAAGTTTTATTGGTATTGCAATAGAAGGTTGAATGGTTACTGGGTAAAGTATAAGGGACCCCAGATTATTATACACAAGCAGGCTGGCTAGACCCCAGTAAAAAAATACTAGACCTTAATACAAGCAGATAATATGACTCAGAACTTTTTTCTAAAGCATTGCTATAACTTTTAGAATAATGACACTATATATACTTAAATGTAATTCAGAACTTCTGATGCCTCAACTCTATGGCCTTGTACACACTGCAAAGTTATTGCGCGATAACGCTCTTTATCGCGCAATAACAGGCACAGCATCCACACACAAATCCATGTTGTTGCGCAGTAACAGACGTCTTACCGCGCAACATGTAAACCACCAAAATGAGGGTGGTAGTGGCTACCGCAGAACAGCTGTTCCACGATAGTTCGTGTGTGTATGGTTGCCGCGCAATATGAAACCTCCGGATATGTCCCAGAATTCCAATTCCATCCCTTCTGCACTCTGTGGCTGTGACGTGACTGTACGTGCCCTCCCATCATTTCCGGGAATTTTTGAATTCTTCACTCTTCCTGTTTGCTTGGTGTGGAGTGCAGCTGCAGCTGTGTACTGCAAAAGCAATGGCGGCTCAGCGCAGCAAACGTGCTCCAGTCTGGCCCACAGCCGAGGTGCTTGATCTCATAGGCATCTGGGGAGAGTCTGCTGTTCAGGCACAGTTACCTGGCAGCAGGTGGAATTTCGATATTTTTGGCCAGATTTCTCGGGCCATGGCAGAGAAGGGGTACGAGAGAGACACTCTTCAGTGCAGGTCGAAGGTGAAGGAGTTGCGGATTACGTACCACAGAGCCAGAGAGGCAAACTGGCGCTCCGGCTCAGAGCTGGCTACATGCCGATTTTACAAGGAGCTGGAAGCGATCCTGAGCGGGGATCCCACAACCACCCCAAAAGCTCCTGTGGAAACGTCAGCACCCCCCCATGAAAAGGATACCGGAGCAGACGGTGACGAGCAATTCGTCGATGAGGATGTGGAGGTGGAAGATGACCTGGAGGGTGAAAGCGGTGTAGCCGACCTAGGGAGCCAGGAGCTGTTCTCCATGCCACCTGACCCGTGCTGCCCAGATTCCTTCTCCATACTGTCTTCGGAGGCAGTAGAGGGGAGCTCTGGTAAGTTTCATCAGAAGTGGCTTCTATGCTAGCTGGATAAGCTTTGCAGGCAAATGAAGAGCGGGCAGGAAATAGGCGTTTTGAGTTTCATCCTTTCTTTTCTTTTTTGGATGGGGGGGGGTCTACCCCACATTACATGAGCAGTGCATCAATGCATGCTGTAATTGCCAAGAAATCCTCTCCATTGAGATCACTGAAGGTGTCCTCGATGTACTTCCACAGCCTCCTAGCTAAATTTGATGGGAGAGCAACTGTTGCCCGTCCCCCATAGACGAATACTCTCCCTCGCCAGTTGCAAAGCACAGCAGTGGGAACCATGGCTGCGCACAAGCCTGCTGCGTACGGTACTGGCTGAAAACCAGACACATGCAGGATATGCATTCTGGCTTGCAGAGGCACTCTAAGCAGCGAGATATCGGCTTCCATGGCAGTGCCGTATGTGAACTAATCGCCCAAAGCACTGCAAATAATTCACGGAGCTGTGTGTCTTGTCTCGGCAGCCTGAACCTCCCTTTGCAAAAGCCCTTTCAGTCCCCGGCAATGCCCTGTCCCGTGGGCACAGCAGAATGTGGTGGGAGAGCATATTACCGGCTCCTTAACCAAAGTGAGAACAATAGCACTACTTATGATGTTTCATTTTTCCTTAGAAACAACTTCGCCGATCGGTGGTCTGCGCCAGCTGACCGGCTGAGACAGATAAGGAGGAGGCCTCGCAGGAGCATGGAGGATATCTTCCAGGAGCTGATGCAGTCCAACGAGGCATCAGCAAGGGAGACTAGACAATGGAGGCAGGAGTGCCGGCAGGAGCGCAAAGAAAACAATGTGAAGAGGCAGAAGCAGAAGGATGCCCTCATAAGCATCCTACAGGAGCAGACCCAACTGCTGAAGACCATGGTTGGTCTGCAGACCCAGCTTCTCCAGGCTCGCCGCCCCCTGCAGCCACAGCAACACTTTCCGTCTCCCATGTCCCATTCTCCCTCAAAGCAGTTCTTTGAAGCCCAGGGACCCTCCTGGTACAATGTTACATCCACTCCTGCACCAAGCTATGGCATTGAGATACGCACCTACACGCATCTATAGCACCTTTTGCAGGCACTGCTTACTGTAAATATTTAATGTTTTATAATAATAAAATTGAATCACTTGAACTTTGCACAGTGTCTTTATTGATACACAATAAGATTAGTTGTTGCATGTTTAGTATTCACTCATTCGAGCATAGTACAGTACAAGCCCACCGGCACCATCCCTCCACCGCCAATCAGCACCCAATAGTGGTTGGGAACACTACTGCACAGTGATGCAATGCATCCTATGAGTTCCCATCACTAAAATGCACCCTAAGTGCCTTCCTTATGTGGACAGCTCTCAGGTGTGCCCCCCTGATACTCCTAGTGGCTGGCTGCTGGAAGGCAAACTCTAGCCACTCAGCCTCCACGTCCCATGAAGGGGGAAATTTCTCTCCCCTATTTTCACAGAGGTTATGCAGGACACAGCACGCCGCAATGACGGCTGGAATGTTGTCCTCATTTAAGTCTAGCCTCCCGTACAAACAGCGCCAGTGGACTTTTAAGCACCCAAAGACGCACTCTACAGTCATTCGGCACTGGCTTAACCGGTAATTGAAGCGCTCCTTGCTGGGATCCAAATTTCCAGTATTGGGCTTCATGAGCCAAGGCATCAGTGGGTAGGCTGGGTCTCCTATGATGACTATGAGCATCTCCACATCCCCAACAGTAATTTTATCATCGGGGAAGAAGGTCCCTGCCTGCAACTTCCAGTACAGACCCGTGTTCCGGAAAATGCGAGCATCATGCACCTTACCCGACCACCCTGCATTTATGTCCGTGAAACGCCCCCTGTGATCCACGAGTGCCTGAAGCACCATGGAGAAGTAGCCCTTCCTATTAATATACTCAGTCGCAAGATGCTCCGGAGCGAGAATAGGGATGTGCGTTCCGTCTATTGCCCCTCCACAGTTTGGGAATCCCATGGCCGCGAATCCATCGATGATCTCCCGCACGTTGCCCAACGTCACTGTCCTCCAGAGCAGAACACGATTAATGCCTCTGCACACTTGTGAAAGTGCTAAGCCGACGGTCGACCTGCCATCTCCAAACTGATTCGCGACCGAGCGGTAGCAGTCTGGAGTCACCATTTTCCACAGCGCGATTGCGACACGCTTCTCCACGGTGAGGGCGGCTCTCATTTTGGTGTCCTTGCGTCACAGGGCAGGGGCTAGCTCCTCACACAGTTCCATGAATGTGGCTTTCTGCATTCAAAAGTTCTGTAGCCACTGGTCATCATCCCACACCTGCAAAACGATGCGGTCCCACCACTCGGAGCTTGTCTCTCGTGACCAGAACCGGCGGTGCACCGTGTGCAGATGCTCTGTGAAGGAGCTCAGCAATGCGGTGCTGTTGTTCTGCATGGCAGTCACCAGCCCAGGGTCATCCGAATCTTGGTCTGATTCAGAGCTGAACGCATTCTGTGCCACCAGCCGAGATGTATTCATTATGCTGAAGGCGACAGTCGAGATCAGACCTGGATCCATGTTGCTGCCAAAGGACTTCCGGGAAGCAATGCGCTACTGTTGAAAATGGGCGCGAGTTGCTAGTAGCAACTCTCGTGACGCAAGGGGAACAGAATGCACCATGGGAAACCAAGACTTTACCCATGGTGCTCAGCGCTACTCTCCTTCTACCCAGGATTCTTAGCACCAAATCAGGATGGATGGAACTGTGGGATAGGTTCCCACAATTCAATTGGGTTTCTTGTGAAATCGCGAATTGCAGGGGGGGCTCGGTTCCGTCACAAGCGGCAGAGTGTGTACACAATCCTGCGCTACAAAAACCACATGACTTTTAAAGCGCAACGGGCTTGTTGCGCGATTATTCCTGTAGTGTGTACATGGCCTATCTGATCACCTTCCTGGCTGCCCCAGCATCAGCCAGTTATCATCCTCCACCAGACAAGCTTGGCTCAAGGACTCCATTTTTTTAAAAAGCATTAGTCAGTCATGCAAATATAAATGCTTCCATTCACCCTTAACAGCCTTGTTAATAGCCTTGTTCACAGCTCTCAGGTGATGGTGGAGCACTGCAGGCTGACTGACAGGGAGGCTGCCTATAGTGTACTGGCTGTGCAGAGTGCAGTCTGAAATTCGGGGCATACTGTAAAAACTGGGGGCTCTGTGGGGTGGGGTGCCCCCAGCAGCTGGGGGCCCAGAGCAAATGTCCCATCTGCCCCGTAGCTAAGACCACCTATGATCAACACTCTGTTACATATACACATATATTCATAAAGAAAGAAACCCTGTTTCAAAAGAAAACATACAACTATGGGAATAGCAAAAATATAATTGGCTCTTTCCCTTTATTACATTTAAGAATTGTTCATTCATCACAGTAGTTAAGATAACTTAAAGTATACAGTTAAAAGAAATCACCCCTCTCTCTCAATAGTCTCTTCTCTGCAACCAGTACCTCCAGACTTCCCTGCTGCAGGGTTAACAATGTCACTAACCTAAAGCAAAATGCCTCAGAGTTGGGAAGAACAGCCTGCTATCTGCATCTGGCTCAGCTTCCTCCCTTGCACAGAGCATCTGCTCTGATTGCTTTCTCTCAGACATCTGACCACAGCAGCAGCAGGGAACCTTGTGGAGCATGCTCAAATGCTACCACTCCTTGTTTCCAGATGTTTCTGGATCTGGGTAGCTAATCTGCCCAGTAACAGTAACCCACCCTCAGTAGGTCTCTCAAAGAGGTAGCCTGTTTTAGGCATATGAGTTACAGTTGCTCTAATAGTAAGATGGAGGCCAAATGGCCTCACAGAAGCCACATGACACTTCCAGCTTTTAGAGGCCCCTCATAATCTGAGGCCTTAAACTGTAGCCAGGGCAGCCCCTCATGCCACAGTCGCCCTGCTGACTTTGGCACCCAGCCAAAGGCAGCGAGGCGGGGTGGGGTAGGAGGGCTATGCCTGGCCCCTGGGTTGGCCCTCCCCGCCCCCAGGGCGGAGCAGGCAGGCCCAAAGACAGAGCACGTGGGGCCCATCCTCTGGGCCGGCCTGCCTCACACAGCCGGCTCCCTCCCCCACAGTCGGCTCCGGCTCCACCCCCCCCCCCCCCCACACACAGGTGGCCTCGGCCTCCCGGCCAGAGCCACCTCCCACCTTCCTCGGTAGCACAGGGCATGGTTCACCTACCAGTGAATTCTCTTAAATCATGATTTAAGGAGGTAAATAACTCAGACATAGGTTGGTGGCCTATTGCTGGAGTGGGTGGGTGAGGTCTTAAGGTCTGCATTTTGCAGGAGGTCAGACTAGATGGCTGCGTCTACACTGGTAAATTAAGTCGATTTAAGCTTGCTTAAGTCGACTTAATTTACCCTGCGTCTACACTACAGTTTCCTTATGTCGACTTAAGCAGCTTGCTTAAGTCGATTTAAGGAAAATAAAGTTGACTTAATGAAAATTAAGTTGACTTTATTAAACCTAGATTTAAGTAGACTTAAGGCTTAATTCAACTTTTTAAAGTCGAATTAAGCCAGTGTAGCCCTGGGGTAGCCCTAAGTTGACTTAGGGCTACCCCAGGACTACACCAATGCCCTCCCTGATGGGGGGGGGCACAGGGGGAGCCTGGCATGCCCCCCAAAGGGCAGGGCATGTGGGCAGGGTGTGACACTGTCTGGATTTAGGGAAGCATTTATGATATTATTTTCAATGGATATCTCAAATGCTATAATCCATAGGAACTATGTCGTGTTTGGTATCAATAGAAAAGTACTAATTTGCTGGGAATGATTATATAGTTTATGTCTAGGAATTCTATTTTGATTAGAAGTTAGGAATTCGGTGTTCTATCTATACTTTAACTTGTGTGATTTTATGGAAACGCCCCAGACAGGATGTCACCAACTATTGTCTCCTTAATGTTTAATAATTTTTCAGGTAGAATGGTCCCAGGGAGTAACCTGATGAGCCATTAAGGACATAAGGAATACAAGCATTTATCTTGTGCCTAAATCCAGCACTGGCCACAGAAGGGTTACACACATTTCTGAATCTTAAGTAACAGTGGCTATATCTACACTTGGAAATTTAAGTTGACTTAGTGACTCTACACTTAAATTTTAAGTCGACTTTGGGGGGAACTTACAAAGTTGACCTACAGCATCCACAGTGGACGCCTAGGTCGACTTGTAGGGGCTAGGGGGAGCTAGGGTAAGTCCACAGGGGCAGGGGGGCACCTCTTGCCCAGTGCCAGGGGCTCAGCCTTTGCCCCATTGTACAAGGGTATAACAGGGCAAAGGGGGATAGGGACCCTGGCAGGGCATAGGGTCAGGGTGGGCAGGGTTCTGCCCTGCCCTGTGGGGGTCATGCCAGGCTCCCCCTGTGCCCCCCCCCCCCAGCAGGGAGGGCAGTGGGGGAGTCCTGGAGTAGCCCTAAGTTGACTTACGGCTACTCCAGGTCTACACTGGCTTAAGTCGACTTGAAAAACTCGAGTTAAGCCTAAAGTCGAATTAAAATGAGGTTTAATAAAGTCGACTTAATTTTCATTAAGTTGACTTTATTTTCCTTCAGTCAACATAAGCAGCTTGGTTAAGTCGACTTAAGGAAGCTGTAGTGTAGACGCGGGGTAAATTAAGTCGACTTAAGTTTGCTTAAGTCGACTTAATTTACAAGTGTAGACGCAGCCAGTGTGTGGTAACACTGTATGGCAAAGGTTGGGGACATGCTGACACATCCTGTTCTGTTGTGAATGCCCATTTGCTCCCTAATGGTCCCAGTAAGTGTAGTGAATTTTCTGAGATATATTTAGGATCTCTCTTCACCTTACTCCCTAGAGAAGATAGTGGAGAGGAGAATAACTAGTTAGTTAGAATTCCCAGAACACATTCAATTGTATAGAGGAGGACTTTCCATGAGTCTGCTTAGCTCATTATGGGGAGTTTGTCTGGGATCAAAAAAGAAAAGCAAGAAATCTTCAGTGCTTCCTTCTGATCACCTGTGAGTTTATTTCCAATTACCTTGAGCACTAGATTTCATAAAACTCATGTAAAATCCCAAGTGCCTCACAAAATCTATTCATCCACTGAATGAATCAACATCTAATAAAATGAATCATTTCATATATCTGGCACACTACACTATTTATCATGGTTTGTACTTCAGTGTCGCAACTTTATGTCCCAAGAGACATATGTCTCAGTGGAGAGGAGAGAAATTGATTCTTTCTCTGTACAGAAAGAGGGGAGATGAAAAGTTTGCATATGGATCCAAACTTCAGAATTTGGCTGGAGAGTTCAGATTTGTATGAGGGGTTGATTTAGTTTTGTTTGTCTGATTATAGACATGGACAATAAAGTCAGTTCCAGACTCAGAAATCACTAATGTGCAGAGCTATTGGATGTGGTGTTATTCTTTGGGATCCCCTCTTGATCTATACATATTAGAGTTGGGCAAGAACCAGTTTTCCTATTATAAAAATATAATTAAAAAATTTAGATTTTCAAAACTGTCCCATTTAGCTTCATGACAAAACTGAGAACTTTTGAATTTTTTCAGGAATAAAAAGAGACCAGCCACCTCTTTGGTTAGTGCAGTCATAAACTTATAATTTTAAGTTCAGAAAGACCAATTTTATTATGTACTCTGACCTTTTGCACAACACAAGCCACAGAACTTCACCCATCCACCCCTGTAATAGAGCCCTAACCTACAACTAAGTTACTCAAGTCTTCAAATCATAATTTAAAGACTTCAATGTATAGAGAATTCACCAGCAAGTTACCTCTGCCCGATGTGGCAGAGGAAGGTGAAACCCCCCAGGGCCTCTGACAAGCTGCTCTGAAAGAAAATTCCTTCCAACACCACATATGGTGATCAGTGAAAACCTGAGAATATGGGCACAATTCAAGACACCCAAGAAAGAACTATCTGTAATAACTCACAATCCACCCCATCAAACATCTCATCTAAAGCCATTGGTTTATTTACCACTAACTGCCAAAGATCAGTTAACTGACAAATTAGGCTGTCCCATCATACCACCCCTCCATAAATTTATCAAGCTCAGTTTTGAGGCCAGCTATGTTTTTTGCTCCCGCTGCTTCTCTCGGAAGGGTATTCCAGGACTTTACTACTCTGATGGTTAGAAACCAATGTCTAATGTCAAGTCAAAATTTCATCTATCTATCTATGGAGCAATCATAAGTCACTGTGCTGTGGGATAGCTTCAATTCCCTATTCCAATTAATATTTAACTGTGTACACAAAATGAAATAGCTCCAACAAGAGATTCACCCCAGAGTATCCAAACACCTTGTGACCAGGAAACTGAGGTCAACATCTCCCTGAATATGGATCTCTTTCATCCCAGCTGAGTGCCCTTGGTCTGTCTTTTGACCAGAAATTCCAACCTGAACTTGAGAAAACTTTTCTGATCAAAGTTCTGTCAAACCTAGTATTTTGCCACAAATAGTTTCAATGAATTGTAATTTTGAACCAGAAACTTCTCAACCAGCTCTAGGTATCATAAATCATAATACATGGGTCACCAGCTAAGAAGTCAAGAGAATTGGGTTCTATTTCCTTCTCTGCCACTCCTTGTGTGACTTAAGGCAAGCCTCTGTTTCCCCTTCCAAACTTTGTCTTGAATATGCGGAATATAAGCTCTTCAATGTAGTCTCCTACCCTGCACATGAACAGCAACTAAAATAATGCAAGTTCCAAAAGGGTAACCATGTTAGTCTATTGCAGAGAAACAGAGTCCTGTGGCACTTTTAAAGACTAACATAAATCTGTTAGTCTTTAGAAGTGTCACAGGAGTCCGTTTGTTTCTTTAAAATAATGCAATCTTGTTGAGGCCACTAAGTGTTATTGTAAAATGCAAAAAACTTCTGAGTCTTTTTGTGCGTGAAAACTAAAATACAGATTATTCAACATCACTATTTCTTTTATTGCTACTATTAAATTCATAGCAGATGTGTCTCTTTTGTGGCACATATACACTACTGTTATTGACCTGACCTATAATGGGTGCCCCTGGCTGCATCTGGGTATCTGTCACTAGGTAACTTGAGAGGATGGAAGGCCACGAGTGCCGATGAAGCCCCTTTGCTCCAGACTCAGACACAGCCAGTGACCATACAGGGAGATCGCTCAATTCCAGGAAGTAAAGCAGATAACAAGCCTTGAAATCAGTGGAAATCAGTCAAAGTTTGCTCTCTAAAAGAAGGGGAAAAATATTTCCACCGTTAACAAGGAGAAAAGTATTGAAGTAAACAACCTGTCTATATAAGGGTCACTGCAATGGGGTGGGGTGTGCATGATTTGAGACGTGCCTATCTCCGTGTGCCTGCTTAAGATCTCAAATATACTTGGTGTGCGTCTCCGCCCCGGTGTCGTTATTGGCGCTACGCACTCTGGGCAACAAACCCACTGTTGCTGGCTCCGGCCCGTCTCCGGGCGTCCCTACCTGCAACAGTTTTGGCGACCACGAAGGGACTTTAGGGGGTCCGAAAAGTCTTGCCCGGACCCCTCCGAGAGCCAGGGCAGCCGCTACTGCTTCGATGCCCATGCGCGCACCGGCAGTTTGCCGGAGGGCCTCGTCGTATGTGACTGTCCAGCCCAGTGGGCACCTCAGTGCAATGCACCTTCATTGAGCAGAGAACCACCGGCATAGGGTCAGACAACGGTGTGGAACCAGTCCCTCACTACAGTTAGGACTAGTCCGTGTATTGGTAAGTCTGTTACCCTGGGGACGCCCAGGGGTGGTCCCGGAAAGAATGGGACAAGGACAAGGGAAAGAGGGCTCGGGGTATTGTACCCCCTTGGAATGCATTCTGGTAAACTGGTAATATTTGGGGTCGGACCCCCTGACTAAGAAACAGCTAAAAAGGTTTTGTTCTGTGGATTGGCTACAGTATCAATTAGAGGATCAGGAACGGTGGCCCCTGGGGGACTCCCTCAATTATAACACAATTCTCCAGCTTCTTCTTTTTTGCTAGCGCACCAGAAAATGGAATGAACATATGTATGCCCAGTTGTTCATAGTCCTTCGGGACCGAAAAGAGCTGCTCCAGAAATACAGCTTGGTTGCGACCGGGTTGGGGTCTTCTTCAAGTAGACCATCCCCTCCAATGGTTGTAATGGCGGAACCGGTGCCCCCTTTGGCCCCGATACCCTCTCCAGATAGGGATGAGGGCCCCAGAGGTCAGGGAGCTGGGGGGCCCCAGGAAATGTATCCTGTTATCACTGAGACCGTTATCGCCCGGCAAGGGGGTGACAATCGACAAGCCACGACGATGCAGGTTTCTACCCATGTCCCCTTTAATCCGGTAGACTTGGCCGCCTTCAAGGCACAAGCCGGGGACTTTTCAACAAACCCCAGTCGCTTTATGTCCATTGTTGAGGGATGCCTGGCAAGTCATAAGCCAGACTGGGACGACTGTAATATTCTCCTGAGGTCTCTACTGTCCAAGGTAGAGAGGCAACAAGTAACCGCCAAGGCCAGGGAAAAGGCACAGCGAAGGCACAAGGCAAACCCAAATGATGTCCCGACAGCCCCGAATCAGGTCCCCTTTTTGGATCCGAGGTGGGACCCTAATGATCCTCTCAGTTTTACCCGCCTGTCCATATATAGGGAACTGCTCCTTCACGGCCTCCGGCAGTCAGCGGTTAGACATAACAATTGGGCAAAACCGTATGAGATAATTCAAGACCCCTAGGAGAGCCCGGTAGTTTTCTTACAGTGCATCCGGGACAGCATTAGGCAGAATACGAATGCCAACCCTGACAATGAGGCAACGGAGGCCATAATTAAAGGTATTTTCACCAGCTGAGCAGCTGCAGACATCAAGCGGAAGCTACAGAAGAAGAAGGATTTAATGGGCATGACCATGGCCCAGATCTTAGAAATCGCCAATTGAGCCTACTCCCTCCGAGAAAGCGAGAAGGAAAAAAGGCAAGTAAGAATGATGGTAACCGCGGTTACGGCTAGAGACCCCGGAAGATCCCAGGGAGGTGGTAGACCACCCAGAGGGTGAGGACGAGGCAGGCCGGGGCCCACGGAACGGCGGTTGGGTCGAAACCAGTGTGCCAGGTGCCGAAGGGAGGGGCACTGGAAGAATGAGTGTCCGGACCGGGAGGTGGCCCCCATGATGGAGGCGGCAACCCCCGAATAGGGGTGTCGGGGAGAACGGAAGGGCCCACCCCCGGAACCTCGTGCTAAGATGAGGGTGGGCAACTCAGAAATAAGTTTCTTGGTGGACTCGGGGGCAGCTCGGACTGCGGTCAACAAACCGTTAGACCTGCCTGTCGAAGACACCTTGACCATGATTGGAGCAACTGGGAAGGGAGTTAAGTGCCCGGTTTATGCCCCTGCAGAGTGTACTCTGGGGAACACACAACTCCCATCGCATGGTTTACCTCCCCGACTGCCCCACTCCTCTGCTGGGAAAGGACTTTCTCTGTAAGCGGGGGGCCACCTTGATTTTACGCAGTATGAAATCACTCTTGACCTACCCCCAGAGCATGCCTGGCTTATGGTATTGGAATCTAAAGAACAAGCCCAACCAGCCCATGAGTGGGCATATTGGAAGGATCAGGTCTATCCCCAAGTTTGGGCCACTGATACCCCGGGAAAAGCCTCTCACCTCACTCCGGTTACAATCCAACTTCTCCCAGGAAAAGCTCCGGTGAGAATCCGCCAGTATCCCATACGGCAAGAAGCGCGGGAGGGTTTGCAGACAACCATTGATATATTTCTGAAGTGTGGGGTCCTCCGAGAATGCCAGTCGGCTTGGAACACTCCCATTTTGCCAGTTAAGAAACCCGAAGGCACCTACCGCTTGGTACAGGATCTTAGAGCTGTTAACGAGCAGGTGAAATCCCTGCACCCTCTGGTGCTGAATCCCTATACCCTGCTTGCCTCTATAGGGGAACAATATATGTACTTTACTGTTCTCGATCTAAAGGACGCCTTCTTTACCATCCCAGTGGAACTGCAGTCCCAGGAGCTTTTTGCTTTTGAGTGGGAGGACGAGAAGCAGGTAAAGAAACAAATGTGTTGGACCGTCCCTGGCCCAGAGATTTAAAAACTCCCCCACTATTTTCGGCCAGGCACTTGCCAGGGACCTACAGGAGTGGGACAACCAAGAAGGGGTCCTCCTGTTACAATATGTGGATGACCTCCTCCTGGCAACCCGGGGTCTGGAGGAATGCCTGAAAGCAACGGTAAGCCTGCTAAACTTTCTTGGGCTCCGGGGCTATCGCATGGCAAGCAAGAAGGCTCAAATTGGCCTTACCGAGGTCCGGTACCTGGGGTGCCACATTCAGCAAGGGCAGAGGCAACTCTCCAATGAAAGAAAGGAGGTAGTCTGCCAAGTCCCTACCCCAACCAACCGGAAGCAGCTGCGAGCATTCTTCGGAATGGCGGGGTTTTGCCTTATCTGGATCCCAGAGTTTGGACTTATAGCTAAGCCCCTTTATGATTGCCTTCAGGGTATAGACCAGGAGCCATTCCACTGGTCCCCAGAGGCGGAGGCCACTTTCAAGGCTCTGAAGCAAAAGCTGCTGGAGGCCCCGGCTCTTGGGCTCCCGGATTTATCCAGGCCATTCCAGCTCTTTCTTCATGAGCCAAGGGGGGTGACCCTTGGGGTTCTTACCCAATATCTGGGAACCTGGCGGCACCCAGTGGCCTATTTCTCTAAGCTGCTGGATCAGGTGGCTACGGGATGGCCAGGATGCCTGCGGGCAGTAGCCGCTACGGCATTGATAATCGAAGAGGCGGAGAAGTTAGTTTATACTCCCCACATGGTTCAGGCCCTCCTAGATAGCAAGGGGGGGTCTGTGGCTAACTCAGGCTTGACTTGCCCAATACCAGGCTAAACTCATTGAGAACCCGGAGGTGAAGTTACAAACTTGGTCAACTCTTAATCTGGCCACCCTCCTTCCTGACTCTGAGGGTATAGAACATGATTGCCTGGAGACCGTGGATTTGCAACATTCCAGCAGGGCAGACCTCCAAGACCGGTCCCTGCTAAACCCGGACTTTGAATGGTATACGGATGGGAGTAGCATGGTAGTCAGTGGCCAACAAAAAGCAGGATATGCTGTGGTCTCCCTATATGATACCATTGAGGCACAGACCCTGCTGCCTGGGACCTCCACTTACTGGCGGCCATACAATTACCAGCCGAGGTGGCAGTAATACACTGCCGGGCCCACCCAAGGGAGGATCAGGACATAACTCGGGGCAATGCTCGAGCTGACCAGGAAGCCAAGCCTGTGGCCTCCAGTTCTCTTTCAGAAGAAACTGCCCTTGTGGGCGCTCTCATCCCAGCCCTAGAAGATCTCCCCCATCCGGTCTACTCATGGAGTGAGCAAGACCTGGTTAAGACCCTCCAGCTTCAGGAGACCACTGGGTGGTGGCATACACCAGAAGGGAGGGTTCTTCTCCCGGGCACTCTTGTTCATACTGTCCTAAATCAGCTACACCTAACAACCCACGCAGGGAGGGAGGCCCTAGTCCAGCTGGCTACCCAGTACTTTCTTGCCAGTAGCGTCCGCCCTCAGGTCTCCCAGATCATGTCGGGGTGCCTTGTTTGCCGGAAGAACAACCCTCGTTCTGGGGGGCCCCATCCGCCAGTGTCACTGGAGCAAACCCCCGGACCCGGTATTGTATGGCACATCGACTTCACCGAGTTGCCACATACCCAGGGGTATCGGTACCTATTGGTACTGGTGGACCACTTCACTGGATGGCTGGAGGCATTCCCTTGCCAAAATTGCACTGCCAGGATGGTGGCTGTGAAGTTAACGAAGGAATTGATTCCCAGGTTTGGACTACCCCAATGGACTGAGTCCGACAATGGAACTCACTTCACTTCTAAGGTTGTACAAATTGTCGCAGAGGCTCTGTAACTACAATGGAAGCTGCACTCCCCCTGGAGGCCCCAGGCCAGCGGGGCCATTGAATGGACTAATCAGACTCTTAAACGACATCTCACCAAAATCTGTCGAGAGACCGCCCTTAAATGGCCGGACGCCCTGCCGCTGGCCCTGCTTCGGATCCAGGCCCTGCCCAAGGGAAGGTTGGGTCTAAGTCCCTTTAAGATCCTTTTTGGACAGCCCTGGCCAATGAATGGTGCCCCGGTTCCGCTAGGGGAGTGAGTTATAGGGGAGGCAATATTATCTAAGTATTTGTTCTCGTTGTCTGCTGTTCTCTCTTCTCTTCGCAGGATTGTGAAAGATGCTCAACCAGTACTGATAGATACCCCGGCTCACCCCTCCAACCCAGAGACTCTATCCTCGTCCGGAGCTGGAAGGATGAACCCCTCCAGGAACAGTGGAAAGGGACCTTTACAGTGCTCCTGGTTACACAGACCGGGGCAAAGGTCCAAGGAGACAAGAATTGGATCCACTACTCCCGACTAAAGCTGGTGCCCCAGTCTCCAGCCCCAGATACTTGGACTGTGCAGCCTGTTGGGGATTTGGAACAAACAGACTTTGGACTGAAATTATTGTTCAAACGATACCCCTGTTAACTGCATAGGATCAGGGCCCCGATCACAATTGCAAGTGTTACAAGGGGGGGAACCCAAGGCCTCCATTATGTCCAGGGTGGCAGCATTGCTCCTAGTCATCCCCTGGACACCGGAGGTTGTGGTGGCACCCCCCCCCCCCCCCCACCACGCAGGCTGGCAAAAAGATCTGCCATTCCTAAAGACCAACACCAACACCTTTGAGGCCTTAAAACAGCAATTTGCCTACTCTTTTAATCTTACCAATTGTTGGATCTGTGCTCAGATCCCTTTTCATGCTTCTGGGTTGCCCTGGAGGGCTATAGCCTTTAATTGGTCTGATTTCTGCCAAAGTGCCATCGCAGGGAGGTGGGATTTTCCCCGGGAGGGCCACAAGCTTGTTAATTTCCATCACAATTGTACTTTAAAGGCCAATTATTCTCTTATCGACTATTGTGTCCCGGGTGAAAGGCCCATTGACTACGTCTAAAAACCCGATTATAACCCAGACAAAAAGCCCATGCCCAATAGGTTAAGAACCCCCCCCCCCCCCGGGGGGGCGGTATGTTATCGTTCTTATGTTAACAAAGCTTCAAATATTGTTTAGTTTGCCAGAAATAGTACCTGCTGCTATTACCTTTCCCCCTGGGGCAATTTGTCCATTTCTATCCTTGACCCTTTGGGAAATGACACAGGAGAAGGTCTTTTAACTTAGTACCCTAGATCCCCAGACTCTGCCTTCACGAATGGTTTGGTTGCTAGTACCAATTCTTTTTTTATTTGTGGCCACAATGCTTATCAGTGGCTTCCCCACGGGTAGCATGGAAGTTGCTACCTGGGAGTTTTGGCCCCTCCCTTACAGGTACTGCCCCATGCCCCTGTTGGGCGCCCTCGGTAGCAAAGAGCTCTGCCTAGTACCCTGGAGCCGATTGGGAAAGTTAATCGCTTTGGTATAATAGTCCCTTCCCCCGTATGTGGTGGCCCGCTTAGCCCAATTGTATCAAAAGCTGTCTTTATTCCTCACCGAGTTTGCTAATGACACCTTAAAAATAGGGACAGATCTCAATGCTGAGCTTTACCAACCACCTGGCTCTGCAAAAACAGGCAGGCTCTTAATTTCGTCCTGGCTGCACAAGGGGGGGGGGGGGGTGTGCTCTTATCGGGAAAAAGTGCTGCACTTATATGCCGGATAACTCGGCTGACAAACACTCATATTCTTTCAGCTCAAAAGGCCTTAAATCAATAAAATGCAAAAGAGCAAAAACCCACTTTTTTGACACCCTTTGGGGTTAGCTCCCCAACTTGGGCCTGGGTAACATAAGGTCAGGCACAGTTTGCCTTGTTCTTACGGGGCTGGTTCTTTGTGTTTGCTCCCTCCTGCTTTTAGTATGTTGTAAGGCAGTGCTAGCGCAACTTTGTTTTTCCCCCACCCCCAACGTTCCGACCTTGTATGCAAACACTGAATCTTCCTCTGGACTTAATATTCTGCTGTCTAATAAACATAAGAGGACTCAGGCTTCTAGAATCTGAGTCTTCTCAAAGGGGGGAATTGTTAGTGACCTGACCTATAGTGGGTGCCCCTGGCTGCATCTGAGTATCTGTCACTAGGTAACTCGAGAGGGTGGAAGGCCACGAGTGCCGATGATGCCCCTTTGCTCCAGACTCAGACACTGCCAGTGACCATATAGGGAGATCGCTCAGTTCCAGGAAGTAAAGCAGATAACAAGCCTTGAAAGTATCAGTGGAAATTGGTCAAAGTTTGCTCTCTAAAAGAAGGGGAAAAATATTTCCACTGTTAACAAGGAGAAAAGTATTGAAGTAAACAACCTGTCTATATAAGGGTCACCGGGGTGGGGTGCGCATGATTTGAGACGTGCCTTTCTCCGTGTGCCTGCCTAAGATCTCAAATATACTTGGTGTGCTTCTCCACCCCGGTGTCGTTATTGGTGCTACACACACCGGGCAGCAAACCCACTGTTGCTGGCCCCGGCCTGTCTCCGGGCATCCCTACCTGCAACACTACCAGCTCAACATTAACTGTTAATATGAAGGAAAATGCCACATCTATGTAGTAGAAATTTAAGAAAAATCCCTGTTCTAAAAATATATTGCTAAGTAGTAAGCTGTTTTTGTGACTAACTATAAAGAAAGGTTTCTCTGAGTGATTTTCTTTATGAAGGGGATAAACAGCAAAAGAAAAAAAGATGGAGAGTAGAGATTAGCTCTTTTCAGTTCTGAACTACTTTTCAGTTTAGGTATCTTGTTGAGGTAACCATCTGTTAAGGTTTTTTAGCTAAAGAAAGTTAGGTATATTTTGAAACTAAAATATTTCAGTATGTTTCTTTAAATTATCCTAGGTACAAATTGTTTTTATATTTAATAAGCTATTTAATGCCATTTGATTAAAGATTCATTATGATGTATTAAAATAGTTTGTGAATTCCAGTATGTTCTTCATAGTTTAGTAAGCTATGTTTTCCTTTTAAATGTGAAATATTTAGCTGGTAAAATTCATCAGTCTTTACTTATACAACCTTAGAACCTTGCCAGATGGCAGATTAGTGCTCTGGTAAGCAAGGAGATTTCAAATTAAGTCCCTGTACTAATGTTTAGCAGTTGCATAGATATCTCTCTCTATTCTGCATTCTTCATTGCTTATCAAAGGATAAATCATAACTTATTCAATCAGCATCAATTGATAAGGATTCATATAGAGTGCCAGTATCAAGAGTGGAAAGGATAAAACAGAAATCACTGTCTTCAGTTACAGACTAGTTAGTTTAAAGCATAAATTGCAATTTGTGATTGAATTAATAAAAAAATATTTTTCCCCATGGAAAATTTTAATACAAAGAAAAATTGTCACAATTATTCATGGAAAATGACTTTTGATGAAAAAATCAAACTCCCAAATACTTCAATTTTTCTGGAAGATTATTACAATGCCGCACTGTAGATGTTTGGGTGCCTCAGATTGCTCCCATTGTCCTCTGTAGGCTGGAATTACTCCATTGGACTGCATCTCCCATGACCACCATAGATTCCATTCTTGGTGAGGAGGGACCATGCATCATGGCAATCTAACAACTTCACAGCATACAGTGTAGTATTCAAACAACTCCCATGAGGCACTGTAATAGCATTCTAGAATTCTTTCCCCCCCCCACACTGGAAGTAACCTGTTTTTTTTGTTGTTGTTTTTTTTTGTTTGTTTGTTTGTTTGTTTTTTTTAAAGCAGGCATTTCTGTTGGAAAACTTTGGTTAGCTTCATTTAGTTGCAATCAGTTCTGCTGCAAAATTTTCTACCAGCTCTAGTAGTGATGTAACCTAGGATATACTATATATTACATACTGTATACATAATGCATATGGACCAATCCCACTTCAACTTGCTCCATTCCATCTACAGTACTGAAGCAGAGTGCACAGGCCTTGAAAGCCCCTTATCAGCCAAAGGAAAATTCACCTAATGTAGGTATCATGCTTAACAACTATAGAATGCTTTATGTGTACCCCCTTGCAAGTGTTGATCCAAGAGTGAAGTGTGGTTATGCTGGAAGCATGTACATCATGACACTAACGGGAGGGTGAGCAGACCCATTGGTTGCCTATGTTTATGCCATGGTATATTTGGATGATGAAGCAGAGCAGAATTGGAAGACCCTCTTAAAGAGATGCACCCCCACCCCCCGCACTCTTACTTAGGCTTCCTTTTTCTTTCTTATCTAGTAAAGGATAATTAGCTGTTGCTACAGTAGGTGAAGGACAACAGACTCCATTACCTAATTCTCTTGTAGGTACATCTGTGATCATTTATTTACAGTGATCTATTTTATTAATTTGCACAGTCTCTTTGGCCATAACAGTTGGAGATTATTTACAAAGTTTAATTGCATTGAAACAGGTAGGAACAAAATAGTGATAAAGTTAAAGAATAAATACATTTTGCATCACTCCTCAAATCTGATTAGACTTTTGCTGTGAACTGGAAGAGTAAATTTTAAAGGCAGGGATACTCAACTGAGGAAGTTCTACAACTGCTCATGAGAAGGTTTACACTCAAAGCAATGACAAAAGACTGAGACAATCTTCACTGCCATGATAGGCTACAGGATGATTAGAACAGATAATTGGGTCCTAGAGAGTCCTTGGCTATAAAACAGAGCACACTTTGCCTTCATATTTTCATTCTGAAGTGAAGAATTTCTTTAAAGATCTGTGACAAAGCCCCATTCATAATGGCAGTCCCATTCAAAACATATATTGAAACAAATTCAATCAGCTTTCTGGTCTCTAATGAGCAAGAAGAAGAAGAAGAAAGCATTTTCTATTCCAGGGATCTGACGACTAAAGGGTATCTATTTGACATTGGTTTGACCTTTCTCACTTTCTATAGGTCTATACACTCATCATTTCTTCCCCCTCCACAGCCCTATCCCTGCCCTGATTTTGCAGTATGAAATAAAATTAGGTATAATGTCCTGTATCCTAACAATTTTGCTGCCCCCCCCCCCACCACATCCTGATTTTTTTCTCTGAAATGATACTTCTGAAGTCAATGAAATTACATGAAAATTAAACAAGTGTGAAGGATTGTTTTGTTATCTGTTTTGGTCTCTGGCTTCATCTTAGATTTATAGGAACCAAGTTCAGGCACAAAAAGATGCAAATAAAGGGATTTGTTCAGGCATTTTCATTTCTGACTTTGCTGAAACATAGCTGTATTTCATAATATAGGCAAGATCATAACTATGCTCTATAAAGAGCTAAGACCATCAAGGGACCAAAAGAACTTCTAAAAGATGTTTCGTTTAACATTCTTCTCAAAAAATCAGACCAATAGACAATTATAATATCTAGCATTTTGTAAAGTGCTTTGAAATCCTTGTAGGAAAGGTCTATATAATCACAATTAATTGTTGTGATTTATACTGTTTTCTAAAAGTTCATTAATACATTTCAGTCAAACAATGTTTGGCCATAATAGAGGACCACATAAACAGAAAGAAATCAATTTGCTTCCAGAAAGGTTGGTTTCATCATCTGAAATCCTATTTAATGTAAGATTATTTTTATTACATTACCCTTTCTAAATGCCAGAGAGAAGTTGTGTATTGAATTTTGCATCTGAAATATGAGACCTTATTGCTTGTGTTTTGTCTTACTATCTAAATGTAATAAAAGATCAAGTATGTAAGGGATAAATTTCAAAGGATGTATAGATCTACAAAAACAAGCACACATGTTGAGTTTCTTGGAGCATGGAACAATAATTAGTCCTGTTCCTGGAAATGGATGACCTTCCGCAAAGAAAAACCACTTTTTTCATTGCAAATTATGCCCCAAATGGTCAATAGAGATCAAAGCTCAGACTCTCAGTGCCATAACAAATTGTTCAGCTACCTTTAGTTAGTAAAGGATCAGATTTCTATTGTAGAAGGTATTCAGCACATACTTTAGAATTTGGTGCTGTATTTTTTGATCAAACCTATTAATAACATAATGCATTTCTAAAGTTTTGTTTTTAAAACAAAATATATCTTATTTTCCTCTAATGATCTTTTTTCTTTGGACAGTCTCAAACTAGACTAGCCAGTTTCACTACCTTTTTTTTACACCTCCCCCTCTGCCCCCCAACACAACAGTACTTCATTTAGATTTCACTGCAGAGAAAGGTTTATTGACATGTTTGTTTACAATTTGTTAGTTTTTTTTGGTTGCCTCTTTCAAAATGTTTTAAACACAGCCAATTTTAGTAGTGTCCTTTTATTAAAATTTGACGTGTACTAATTGAATTAATTGTCCACGTAATCTTAGGAAAATGGTTATACTTCTGAATGGTCTGTTTCTGAGTTGCATTTAAGTTTTGAATTACAATATTTAAGTTGATCAATATAAGTATCACATGCAATCAGATATACATGCATGAATTGATTTTAATAGCTTACATCTCATTTCCCATTTGTGACTATACAATATTCAAAAACATGAAACGTTTTACTAAATTCATTTGTCAAAAATAAAAGTACAAAATCCAACTTGTTTCCAGGTCTTTGGGATTCATGGGAGCTTGTCACAGAATGATTGTCTTAATAACTGGGGTGGAGGGGTAAGGGGAGAAGAACTGGGTAACCATTGGGAATGAATAGTTGAACTCAAAAATCTACTTAGATTCTTAAATGTCTCCTATCACTAGAGTATACAAGTACTTCCCATTTTCAGTTAAAAATGGAATAAATAATATTCTTCTCTCTTTCCTCCCAGCTTGTAAGGGGGACCCCTCCCCCCACACACAACACACCTACCTTGATTAAATTAGAAAGTGCATATGAATGGTTTATTGAGGGAAAACTATCTAATTAAAAGTCAATTCCATGAAGAGATTGGGATACCAGAACAGACACTATGAACTGGACTCTATTCAGTTGGGAGTATGCAAGAAGAAGACTACTGAAGTGGTATACTTCCAGCAATCTACCATCAGAAGGGCTGGTCTAGTTTGTATAATCTGGAATCTTTCAAGTTCTGTGGCTTCATGTTTGAGTGGAAATAATCAAGCCTTGATTGCTCTGGCCAAGTCTCCATTATTTAGGGATGGGTTTTTTAAAAATGCCTGAGTACCTAACTCCCACTGAAGTCCCCCTAGGTATTTGTCTGCTTCTTTGAAACCAAAATACTTTTGAAAATGTGGCCCTGAGTATCTCAGACTCCTTTGAAGTTATATGAGTGGAAAGTATTCTAAATCATGTGGGACTGGGCACCGTTTAGGATAGATGGAAAACAATTTCTATTCTGTTGAGAATTCTAATAGACACAGGTTTCTATCCATCAGAGGAGAGAAGTTCTGGGATAGCCTTCCAAAGGGAGAAGTGAGGGCAAAAACTGTCTGGTTTCAAAACTGAACTTGGTAGTGGAGAGGATGGTAAAATGTTTGGCTCCTGGTGGTAGATATGCCAGTTGGACAATGATGGTTCTGAATTATTACAGAGAATTGTTCCTGGGTATCTGACTGATTAGTCTTCTCTACATACTCAGGGAGTAACTGATTATCATATTGGGGTCAGGAAGGAATTCCCCCCACAAGGTAGATTGGCAAAGGCTCTGGGGTTTTTTCCACCTTTCTTTGTAGCATGGGGCATGACTAATTTGCTGGAGGATTCTCTGTACCTTAAAGTCTTTAAATCATGATATGAGGACTTAAACAAATTAATGATAGGTTAGACGTTTATTGCAGGAAGAGGTGGGTAAGGTTCTGTGGCCTGCATTGTGTAGGAGGTCAGACTAGATGGTTATGTTGGTCTCTTCTGATCTTAGTCTGAGTCTGTTTCCCCCAGATCAGAACAGAAAAGTTCAAATAGAGAAAATTTTCACAGAAAGTTCTAGAGGGGGAAAAAAATTGATTTTGAAACACCAAATACCAACACTTTTTTTCAAAACAAAATGGATTCTAACAAATATTTTAGTTTTAGTTCAACTTAAAATATCATTAAACTCATTAAAAATGTTGCATTGAATTTACATTTCAAAAAACCTTTTGGATTCAAATGTTGCTCAGCTGTTTAGTTTACAGTCGTCTTTCCCAATTCTCTTTATCTGGCTCTAATAATGTACATGTGACTGCAATTCAATAATCGTTGGGCTTTTAAAGATGTGCAAAAAAGAAAGGTGGTAAGAAATTTGAATTTACTTTGATTTTAGGGTATGTGGAAAGTACAATTAGTCACCTGAGGCTGACCTATGCCAGCTGATTTGGGCTTGTGGGGCCAAGCTAAGGGCCTATTTAATTGAAACAGAGATATTTGGGCTAGGGCTGGAGTGGGCTTTATGACACTGATTGATGAGCGGGTACCAAGCCTCCCACATTTCCTAGATGTTCTCTGGAGAGAGGAAAATTACTGTTGCTAAATAAAAATTGAGGATACAAGATAATCATTGACAGGTATTAAGAGTATGCAGCATGAAGCAAGGGAGGAGGAAGTTAAACCTTTTCAATTAGAAATGAGATGTTAAAAAAATATAGGCTGAATATTAGGGGAACCTAAGACTATGGAACAAGCTCCTAAGGGAAATACAGCTTTTAAATAAGACAGGACAAAGCACTGTTCATTGACAGGGGCTAGATTACTGACAGGTCACCAAGTGGGTCTTTTCCATCATTAATTTCAATTGTTCTATAATGTCTGCAAGGTTTGCTCACAACCCAACTATTTTCTTCCAAACACACTAGCATATATTAGCCCACCTGTAGAGCTCCGCATCACTGGTGGGCTCGGAGGGCACCCCCTTCAGGTGCCTCAGGGGAATTAACAGTGGCAGGCACCCTTCTCGGCACAGAGTCAATGGCCCCCGGCGCCTCAGGCAGGGCAGGGCAGGCACAGAGTCAATGGCCCCCGGCCCCTCAGGCAGGGGGGGCAGGCACAGAGTCACAAACCTCCTCATAGGGTCGCTAGGGGTTTGAGCACTCCAGATGGTTAGGGAAAAGGGGGAGGGAGGGGGACACAGGCCCACCCATCTCCAGTGCTTCCCAGCCCAGAGCCCTATCCAGTGGCAGAGTGGTGTGCCACTGGGGTCAGCAGGGCTCCCACCAAAACACACTGACCTCAGGCAGCTCTGCCACCCACTATGTGGCAGCCAGCCACCCCTGGGACACTTCCTCCCACCCTGGCGTTTGGGGTACCTGGATCCACAGAGTCTCCCTCCAGGTCCTCAGGGTAGATTGCTCAGGGATCCCAACCAGGCCCTCTGTGTCCATAGGCGGTAGGTCTGGGAACTCCTCCAGCTCCTCAGCAGAGGGCAGCTCCTCCAGGTCATAGGGCCCAGAGGCTGGTGTCTGTTCCTCAGGGTCTTCAGCCAAGGGGAGTTCCTCAAGGTCACAGGGGATCAGCAGTTCCTCAGGTTCCTCCAGGAAGAGGGATTCAAAGCTCGGTTCCCAGGGAAGCCAGGGAAGCTTTCTCCAGGCTCTAGGCTCAGGAATCCCCTCCCAGTCACTGGGACCCAGTAGACTAGGTGGACCATATTGCCCTCCAGCCCAGGCCACCGGGGCCACCCTCCAGTCAAAGCCCAGCCTGGCCCAGTCCATGGCAGCACATCCTGCCTCCACAGCTGCTCCAGCCCTATTGAGCTGCCTGGCTGGCCTTTTATACCTCCCCTTCCTGCCTGGGCCCCACCCCTCCACTTCTGGGGCTGAAGACCTGCAGTACTACTGTCTGGCCAGGGAGGGCGTTCAGGCCTGTCCTCAGGCCCAGGCTCAGAGGAAGGCCAGGGTCCTTTGCTACACCACCCAATATCTTTATATAAATAGAATTTCTCAAAGATGTGTACTGTACAAATAAAATCAATTACACAATATCTATTAAAATGCTTTATCTGTCATGCCATGAAGATGGCAAATAGTAAAGGTAATTTCAGAGGTATTTTGAATTGTGGCACATATTATGCCACATCACATAATATCAAAGGTCACCATTTTAAAGCAGATATGAATAGGAAATATTTGATCTGCAATGAGACAACTAAGTATGAATCTGTATAAAGCAGATTGCTTGCATTGTCATTTATTACATTTTTAGTCTACTTATTCACCTTGAGTTTTTAAACTAGTTTCTGAAACTCTAGCTTTTCCCATATTTTATACTTTTGGAAACATGCTTAACTTTCTTAGTACCATGTAACCTTCAAATAACTGCTTGTGACCTTGAAATTGGGGCATGAGAAAAAATGCTCTAAAGGAGAGGCCAAGTTGTGATTTTAGTTATATTTGTGTCAAAGCTGAATGAAAACTTTTGTATAAGTAGTTTATTTGCCCCCAAAAGGTAGATATGTGCATCTGAAATGATTTGTGAGTCTTACATAAATTCACAAAATAGTATTGATCACTTTTATGTTGGGAGGGGGACTTAAAGTTGGGTCTCCTACATTGCAGGGATAATTAGTCATTCTAAATGTCTCTGAACTGCTACTATGAATGACAATGAATAGTCTACTGAGCTAAAATTGCAAGGAGAACTCTCTGCCTCCTCTCATTTGTGATTCTAGATCTTCTAAAATGTCCCAAATGGATTTGTTTTTTAGTTTGCTGAACTTTTTCAGGTCTACTGATGAAAAGCACAATAAGACATAGGAACTTTTATTTGTTTATTTTCATTATGTGCTGTGCTACAAACTCTTCAGTCCCTCATGAAATGGGATGGTGACCATATGCCTGTAATATTACCAGTGTGGATTACAGCACTCTGCACCGCAGTGGGGAGCCCGCGAAACTGCAGGGCTCAGGACAATCATCCCATTTGCCCCCGGTCCCCTGCCCTCTCCTCGCCACCAAAAGGATGGCCCTGATAGTATGGGTAGTTTACACAAACCAATATTAGAAAGCAATATTTCCAAACTGCACCTATGCTTTCATTTTTTCTAATATAAATTTTTCCTTTATCTATTTGAATGAGCAAATTGTGCAATTGCACTAATTAGTGAATGAAGTTGTATATAATCTGATGCTGTATGCTACAACATCTGTTAGCCAGAATTATTCCATCAAAAAGTTTCAGACCAAGAATATGACAGCTGCTTATACCTGAAAAATATAATTTGTAGGGGAATTAAAGGGCAACCAAGTCAAATATTTTAAAAAACCTTTTTGTCAAATGTTGCTTGAAAGCAATTTTTTTGGAAAGCATGGAAAAACTTCTAAACAAAGTTATGAAGAATAATTTTGCAAATTTTTGAGAAGGCAGAGGAAAAGTTTCTTGGCAAACACAATACAAAAGCATTTAATCTGAACTCCTACAAGTAAAATTTTGAATACCTTTGGAATGCCATTAGGAGGGTTTAGACTCTGAGGACTTATGTTTGTCCATTTGCTTTGGAAAGTTAAGGTTAAAAAATTGACAGTATCAGAAAAAAATGATTCAGAAGTGCTTAAAGCTTTAGGTATTTAATAATATATATATAAAAAAATATGGGCAGGCAACATCAGAGGGAAAAAACAAAAAAATAAAATAAAATTTAAGGCACACGTTTCACCTTGAACCAGATCTGATTAAAAAATACAAATTAAATACAAATTTAAAAAAAAACCAAAAACCTTCCAACAAAACTTATTGCACTGGAAAATGCTATTTATAAAAATTGAAACTTTCCATGGGATATTGTTTGGGAGAGGAGGCAGGGGTAAGTTAAAACAAAGAATTTATCTTTATCAGAAGAGAATAATGGCATATTGAAGACTGTATGGGAAATACAAGTTATCCCTTTAAAAAAAACATGTGGGACAGGGAGGAATGAGAAGTATTGCTGATCCTGTTTGTATTCTAAGGGCTTTGTAGGGAAGTGTATCATCACAGTCAGTCCGGAAAGAGTCATCTTAAGGCAACCTTCTCCCCCCCCACCCCTTATATTTTTCTGTTTGTAAACTATCATTCTGAATTCCAAGAACCATACTATGAACATAATAATGTTTAAAAATTTTGTTTTGAAATTACCATTTGAATTTTTATTGTACTAATTACTGATATAGTCATCATTTATAGCATGAATATACTTACATCTTTTATAGTACAATTTTCAAATACAATTTTTTTTATATTAAATAATTTACAACATATGGAAAATATAAAAAGTCAAAATTGAAAGGAAACCTTGGGTGACCTGCGGAAAACCCCTCAAACTTCATTTCATGAAAAAGTAAAAACTTGACTTTCTTCTTATTTGGATTTTTTAAAAAAACTCTTGGAATGGAATGGAAATTCAAAGGTTCAACTCTCTGCACCTTGAACCACAAAGCCGTTCTGATCTCAAAACATCCACAAGATGACCTTTGTCCATGAAACCTGTAACAAAAATATGATCTGGCGTAGAAAAAAAGCTAAGTTTATGAACTTCTTTGTTACAGCTCTTGAGATTTCTGAGTGTTTGCATGTATAGGTTCCCTTATCAGTTAACTTTTTTTTAAAAAAAATCTGGAATTGAAATCAAAATACCAAAGTGTAATTGGTTCATAATTTTAATAGTCTTCTCTAACTCCCTTAAGAAGAAAACACACGGAATTGTAGTAAATGAAATAATTATCCTATTCTTAGTTGTAAATGAATACATGGGGTCTGACTGAAATTTACACTCGAGTAAGCCAGGAGTAACTCCATTGAAGTCAATGGAATTACATTACTATCAAAGCAGGGTAATGAGGAGAAAAATCAGGCCATTAGGTTCAGTGCCCAGCAGAGTGACAGCACCTGGATGAGCTTATGACATATATATTTGTTTTTCACTTAAGTTTATCACAAATGATGTGGTATAGGCTAAGTCTCTAGTCTATCTGCCAGTTTTCATGTAGCTTAAAGGAAAGTACTAGAAACTGAAACAGAAAAGCATGCATGTTGTGGGGTGTGGAAATTCAGTGGAATTTACCTTGATGGGCAGAAAATCCTCTGCCCAGCAGACTGTATTTTAAAGCTCCCACACAGTGGCTGCATCTACACAGGTAAATTAAGTCCACTTAAGCCTGTTTAAGTGGACTTACCTTACCCTGCGTCTACACTGCAGTTTCCTTAAGTCGACTTAAGCAGCTTGCTTAAGTCGACTTAAGGAAAATAAAGTCGACTTAATTAAAATTAAGTCGACTTTCTAACACCACCTTCCTAATCGATCTAAGGCTTAGGTCGACTCCCTAGATTTTAAAGGGACAGCTTACGTTCACTCCCCTGTTTAAAGGGACAGCTGGAGCTGATGCAGGCCCGCGCCATGCTCCAGCTGTTTAAAGAGACAGCTGGAGCTGGGGCGGGCCCCTGCCACGCCCCAGCTGTCTAGAGAGACAGCTGGAGTGCAGTGCTGGCCAAGGGAGCCCCGGGCTTCCTCCTGACCGGACTGAGCGGTTGCGGCCAGGAGGGAGCATGGTCTCCCATGCTCCCTCCTGGTCGGGACCGTGGGGCTCTCTTGTCCCCGAGATCTGGGGACAAGGGACCGTGGGGCTTCCTTCTCACCGGGACATGAGTGGTCCCGGCGAGAAGAGAGCCCTGAGGTCCCTTCTTGCTGGGATCCCCGCGGAACTCCGGCTCTTCCTCCTGGCCCAGACCACTCGGGTCCGGGGAAGTTGTCCCCGGGACCCCAGTGGTCCAGGCTAGGAGGATTCCCTTCTGCCCAGGACGTGGGAAGTCCCAAGCAGAAGGGAGCGAAGTGGTCCGGGGCAGAAGGGAGCTTCTCGCTCCCTTCTCCCCCAGACCACTCAGGGGCTTGCTGACCTAGGGAGAGCCATCCCCATGTGGGGCTGGCTCTCCTTGGAGCAAACAAGTCGATTTAGTAAGGGCCCCTTTAAGTCGACTTAGGAGTCCAGTGTGGACTCTCTAAGTCGACTTAATAAGGTCGACTTAAAGTCGACTTATTAAAGTCAACCTTTTTAAAGTCGACCTTAATTCCCTAGTGTAGACATAGCCAGTGTATGATTCAAACAAAGTAATTTTCGACAGTCATATCACTATAGGCACACTGGCTATGTCTACAGAAGGAGAGACCTGGGAGTTAGAAAATATCATAAATGGAGTGTCTGAATTCTTGCAAACAAATTTGCATAAGGCATGGTAAGGCTAAAATGAGGTGAAAAAAAAATAAAGGAAACCCTCAAGTAATAGAATTGAGTCACTATTTTAATTTTCTTATTGGAAAGAATAGAATATAATTTAGTGATATAAGGGTTTATCTGATGCTTTTGTGACTAAAGGATGCAGCTTTTAAATAGCAATTTATTATTTGAAATGACATCATGTTCCCAGATGACCTAGCTGCACATATTGAAGATGATGAATAGAAATAGGATTGGTGTGCTTAAGAGAAGATTTACTCAAAACAAGAATTGTTATTAGAATTGAGTTTGAGGGCATTCAGTGTGAGTCAAATCTTATTGTCTATAGAAGAGGAAACAGATACTTGCCTAGTGTTTTTATTTTGTGAACAAAATATAGAGTTAGCTGAGTGCTATTTATCATAGGAATGTTATGATTCATAATGTTGTCTCATTCAATCTCCCAGTCATAGCAGAAGTCTTTAAAATGAAAACACCCAAAAAAGGCCTATGAATTAGAAGGTGATTCTTCCTACAGATATAGGGATTGTTATCTGGTATTAAGGAAGAGATCTTCAGCATTACTGAGATTAACCATTGCTCATAAATAAATGGATGGGGGAAAATCTGGATGAAGTAAAATATTTGGAGATAGAGAACGAAGAAAACAAGCTGCTTCACAGCTCACAAATTGCTTCATAGAGATTCTAAGCTGTAACATTTGCCTAACAGTCTATTTATTAGACTGTTCCAAAATATTTGCAAAATTGGGATCCGTTCAAACTGCTGAAAAGTAACTTTCAAAGTGAGAGCAACATTTTATTAGCCTTATTTTCATTGTGGATTTTTTTTCCTAAGGAAAGCAACTACTAGAATGCAGTAAAAAAGGACAGGAAAATCAGAAAGGGGAGGACTCAACTAAATATGCAAGCTCTAAAACATTAGTTTCAGTTTTTAAGTGATTAGAGATCAAAGGGTTTGGGGAGCAAGCTCTCAGGTTAAAAACTTTTCTCCTGAATAAATATGTGACATTTTTGAAAGTTAACAGAACTCTAGGTAATGATTCTATGTAAATACACATGGATCCTTACTACACCTTCTTCATACAGTATTGATCTTGGTCAGCATTTCTCAAACTGTGTTTCACGGAGCACTCGTGTTCCAAACGATGTGAGTATGTTCTCTGAAAAAATTCTGATGCTAGCAATATTTTTCCTTCTAACTCTTTTAAATCAACTTTTGAGCAATATTTGTGACAATTTTTAGTATGAACCCCCCCTCCCCTCACCCTCAGACCAGTACGTATGTGTTCTGTCAATATATTCCAAGTCCAAAAGTGTTCTGTGACCAAATTAGTTTGGGAAACGCTGATCTAGGTAGCCTCACTCTTCTGAATCTAGACAGACTTGAGTACCAATTTTTATACTGGAGAAAATCACCAAACTCCTTTCTTTGGTGATGTTCAAAGCATACCTCTATCCAGGGGCTGTCCTAGGGATTCTGGGGCCCTGGGAAAAAGTCAAGTTGGGGTCTTCCATGCTGCATGGCGGAGTCCCATCCTTGATTTTTGGCCCCCCTGCCATGCTGGGGACCCTGGGCCCAGGGTCCCCACCCCCTGCCACCTCCCCTGTCCACCTCCATCATGCCCCCTGCTGGTTAGCACCCTGGCTCCCCCATTATTCCCCCCTTTGTCCCCCACCAGTGTCAGGGGCAGGCCAGAGTTGCAGAGTAATGCACTTGCAGGATCGGGTCAACCCAGGGATGGGGCAGACTGGTGCTGTAGTATAGCACATGCTGGCAGGGGTCTGAGCTTCATCCCCAGGCTCCAGGATAAGGGGTGGAGGCCACAGCCCCATGCTACAGCTCCAGTCCACATGACTCTTGGGGTGAGCCGATCCTGCAGTATTTCACTCCACTATGCCAGCATGTCACTGAGCACCAGCCCTAACCCTCTGCTGTGGACAGAGTGGCTGCTCAAGTGGTCTGCCCTGCCCTGCCCCCTTGATGGGGATGGTGCCTTAAGCCTTTTTTTTTTTTTAAAGGAGTAACACTCCTACCTATTAGTATCACCCAACTTTTATTACATGCTGTTTTCAAAACCCTGTCTTCTTTGCAGCTGCAAAAAGATAGCTAATAAAAGGTCAAGGACAAGCAGCAGGGGTAATGATGATGTGAAAGAGCTGACTATGGTGGCCCTTCATTCTGATGCCTAGTTAAATTAAGAATCTAGAATTTGGGGATTCTTGGATACATAATCCATGATGGATACCAAAAACTAGGAAAATGGATGAAAGAAAAAATTAGAGTGAGTACCTGGCTGGTGTTCTAGGAGTCTTGTTTCTTTGTTGACTCTAATGGCTCATTCTGTTGAATTTGTGATCATGTTATATCCTTGTAGTTCCTACTTAGCATTTTCTGACCTCGACATATTTCATCACTAATGATTAGGATAGGTTCTTTTGGAAATGATCTATTACTTTAAACATAATTCTCTCTATCTCAGGATCTGTACTGTTGACCATTACCATAGTATCTGAATACCTTCTACGTAAAATAATCTGGCAATAGAGAAGCTGCTAGTGGGCTTCTAACCTCTGACTCTTCTCCCCACATTTTCAGCATGGAACATGGAGTGTGACATATGTTGGTGATACTGGAGGCTTTAGTCTTCAGGTTTGTATACACTATGAGTTAGTCCACACATGAGGGACATAAATTCTAGTGTGTGCATGCTGTGCACTATCTGGGCTGTATGGACCCTACTGGCATGTACTCGATTTTAAATGTTAAATTTTACATACTAAAATGTTCCAAGGAACCTTAGTTAGTATTCAGCAAACTTATACACACTAGAATTTGTACACATCTGTGGTGGAGTAAGGTTATCACATGGACACATCCTTAGTCTTTTTTTCATGTGAAGTTTTAAATAAACATTGCAATTTTGGAGACTTTTGCATCGGCAATCACACAAAATTCCTCTTCATCACTGTACAAATAAAATAATTAATCTTATTCCTGAGGCAGTTTTTCTTTAAAGGCCAAGTCTGACATAGGAAACATTGGACAAACAGCTCTTTTCAATAGATAGCCTAGTCAGTTTTGAAGACAGCAGAAATGTGATTAGTTTCAATGCAGTCCATTAGGATAGATAGATAGATAGATAGATAGATAGATAGATAGATAGATAGATAGATAGATTATTGGTAAATCCCACTCATTCTGTGAGATATGAGGCTGAGAAGAATACAAAGTCTATTAATGCATAGACAAAAGAGTCTTGTGGCACTTTTAAAGACTAACAGATTTATTAATCGCATGAGCTTTCGTGGGAGAAATCTGTTAGTTTTAAAAGTGCCATAAGACTCTTTTGTCTTTCTACAATAGACTAACATGGCTACCCCTTTGGAATTTGACTATTAATGCATAGTTATTGATAGATCCTTTTTGCAACTTTTCATTTTTAAATAAAATTTGGCCCAGAAATTGAGTTTTGATTTAAAAAAAATGAAAATATTCATTGATGGCCGGGGGGGGTGTGTGTTATGTGTGTCTTTCATAGTTCTAATTGAAGGTCATTTTAATATACCCCATATACACCATGCTAGACTATCTGGGCTATGAACTGTTTGAACACAGTCCATATGCACCTGAAAATTTCCTACCTCAGCATTGCCCATCACCTCGGGCTGTGCAGACTGGGTATGGATCTGCTACTGGAGATGATGTAGCAAACAATTTATTCTGATTAGAGTTCATCAGAAATTTGCCAACAGAACATTTTCCCATCTAATACTGATTCACTGAAATAAAAACTCTTTTCCTGTTAGTTGGTTTCAGCAAGATTGCAATGGAACTCAGGCAGAGTTCCCTGCCAGCTCACCTGCCCAACACCTTGGTAGCCCATATGGCTGACTTCTGGGAAGTCTAATCTCCCAGTTCTTCATCTGTTTTAGTTGACTGATAGAGAGCTGTGGTGATGTTGAGGGTGGTAAATCTCCTCTGCTGCTTTAGCTAACCCTCACCCAAGGGGCTGGGCTGTAGACAGACAGCTCCAAGGCATCCAAAGTGAAGGCTTAACAGGCAACACATTGCCACACTAAGGAGCCTAAGTCGAAGCCCTGAGTTAACAAGGGAACATCTGGCTATCCAGTAAGGGATAAAGCCAGTTACAGGGGCTTGAGTTGGGGTTTGTATGGCTTAGGCAGAGAGAAAGAACAGTCTACCTGCCTATAGTAGTGAGGTGAAGGGGAACAACCCTGAGTTCTAGGCCCCCAGGCAAGCTTAGAACTGTGGGCTGGAATTAGGCAGGGCTGAGTACTGCTGGGAAGAAGGGTCTGTGTGTAGCACCGTAAATAAAAGATCATGGGTGATTAAGAAACTAAGGGACTCTGGACATATCTTTTCAAGAAGGGAGGAAGATCTGGACTCCAAGGGGAGAGGGGGTGTGGTCCCTTAATTCCAGGAGCCAAGAATCTGGGACCCTATCTCCTTGGCTGTTCTGCAGCTGGTCAAACTGGCAGTTGTGAAGCGGTGCTTCCAGAGCTTTCAGGCTCCCAACTCCCCATCAAGTCAGAAGATGAGCTGAAGGGGAATTGGGAGTCTGGCTTCCAAGCCCTAAGGCTCTGGGCCAGCCAGTGCTTCCTAGCTCCTTGTCTTCTGAGCAGGTGGATTGCTAAGGAGCTGAAAGCACCAGCTTGCAGGCTCAGTGTTCCTCAGCATCTTGGGTTTACAGAATCTATAGCTCCATTCTCTTTCATGCAGAATTTCAAAATATCCCACAAAACAGAATTACAGTTCTCCACTCAGCCCTAGTTCTCATGTAGCATTGTTCCCTCGTTCAATGAATTCTAAATATTGAGAAAAGAGCAAATGACCAATTCAACCCTGCTGTGAGCAAGTGTAAGTCAAACGACTTCAAATAAGTTGTTCCACGGGTCTGAATTTTGTCAAAAAAGGAGCGAATTTTACCACGTACTCATGAATCACAGTATAGAATTGTTTTAGTTGCCTTGGGGAACTCGAAGTGGTTTGGACTTTAAGGCAGACACAAATCCTTCTAACTGTACCAAAGGGATTATACAGGTTGCACAATCTTTTAAAAGCTTGTCACCTTTCCTTTTAAAACGGTGTGACCTCTTCATGGATCAATGTGAAGTAGGTGTATTGAGGCACAGTGTGTCCTCAGGGATGTGCCAAGGGAGCAGTGTATGTTCCCTTGCAGAACTTACGGTTCAGCCTTGTGTGGATTAAGAAGGTCAGGAGGACTCTTTAACCTATTTTCATCCATACAAAGCTCCATAAGAATCTGGCCCAGAACATGTAGAAGACATTAGAAGAATGGATGAGCTACATGAAAGAGGAAGTTTGGTGACAAAAAATGAGGCAATAGAGTCAATTGAATAGACATTGTAAGAACTACATATATGGTAAAAACATTATGGGTGAAAAATGATAAGGTATAATTTACCTTCTACCCTGAACTGCCATCTTCCAAGAGAAGTAGGTTGCATTTCAGTGACGGGTGATGTGATCTCTTTCTATAGATTTTTAGAGTTTGTTGAATTCTGCGAAATTTGTGCATGAAAGGCACTTTATGAGTGTAAGTTATTATTTTTAACAAGGAATCTTGGTTTTTCCTGTTAGTTTTCTAGCTTGATCTTTAGTTGGAGTGAATGTTGTGTTTAGTTTATCAGAACACTGTTGATAGGACTGTTCAGAGGAAGCTACTGTTGAACAATATTTGAGCAGTATGTATCTTAAACTGATTATTATGGTTGGTTTGTCTGAACTGTGAACACAAACTAAAAGGAGATAGCTATTAAAATGCATCAAATAGCTTTCTAAAAATGTTTTAAAGGTATACTGTATTTATTCTGTGAGTTTTTCCCAAGCACACAAAGCACATCATATATTTCATTGTAGGTTACTTTCATTTCAGATTAATAAAACAAAGAAACAAATAAGTCTGTGTTCTCACAGACTAACTCTGTAACATTGCTTAAGAGCTACCCTGGAACAATCGGAGACATGCACATACAAGTTACAGACCACACAAAACAATTTCTTTCAGTTATATAACTATAGTAGGAATAACTCTGACATGTAAAATATCTCTAAAACCAAAATGCATGTTGTATGTCCACTGTACAGAGTAGTGCAGTTTAACTCATTTATTGTTGATAAAGTATGGTACAGTAGTAGTTCCTCCACTGCTAAGGTTTCACTATAGATTTCAGATGAACGGAAGTTTAAATCTTCCTTCCTTTTGTAAAAAAAATAATTGAAATGGCAAAAAATGGGACATAGAATGCAAACTTTGAGCACTATTTGTATTTTCATGGTTGTGTGATGAAAAAGTGAATTTATACAGAGACCATACTGAGAGTTCCAGAAATCTACCAGTAAACTTAGCTGGGTTAAGGAAGAATAACTTCCCAAAAGCTTGAAATATACGACAGTCAGATGTGATGATCTCTTTATATAATTGACATAAAAATCAGATAATTGTTGGGTTTACATTAGAGTGCAGTTTAATCAAGTTGGGGTATGTGTGTTGACTATCTTTCGGAGATGGAAGTGAAAGTCTTATAGGGTATTGGAGTGTTATCAAATGTATTGGAAGAAAAAACAAAGATGGAAAAGAATGCAGGAAGTATTTTCTCTTATCTCCTTGTGTTTAAGATTGTGGGTGGATGGGGTATGTCCTGCTGTAACCTTCATTATCACTAAACATCATTTTATGTAATAATCTCTATGGATGTGTTTACATTGGCAATTTAGGTCGATTTAAGGAGGCATAAATTGACCTAAACAAAGCTGCGTCCACACTGGGCTTTTATTAAGTCGACTTAAGCATTTCCTTAAGTCAACTTAAGGAAAGCTTAAGTCGACTTAATAAAACCTCGTTTTAGGTCGACTTAAGCCTTAAGTTGACTTAAAGCCAGTGTGGATGGGGATAAGCGCCTAAATTGACCATATTAAGTCGACTTAAAGTGTTAAGTTGACTTAATAAGGTCAACAAGGGCTATGTCTACACTAGAAAAGTTAAGTCGACTTTGTTAAGTTGACTTAATAAGGTTGACTTTAAGTCAACTTAAAGCAGACCTTATTAAGTTGACTTAATATAGTCAACTTAACTTTTCTAGTGTAGACATAGCCTATATGTCCATAACTGATGGATTTAACTAGGCTGTGATTCAGATTGTTTGCATGTGGGGGAGGAGAGTCAGTAACCACAACATGGGTGGTGATCCCTCATGGTTACAGAATTCATCAGGCCAAGAGGCTAAGCAGGTATCAGGAATCAGAACTGAGGGTCAGAAACAGGTTACATGGCATGAGGAAATGTAAGGGAGGAGCAGGACTGTGACTAAGGAAGGGGCATGAGTAGGAGCTAGCACAGCCATGGGTACATGCATTGAGCAGCCACTGAACTGCTTTTACTTCTGGTCTTAAGAGCTGCTCTGCTGACTCTTCTAATCAATCAGATGTTGTAGCCAATTTGCCAGCTTACTGCAGACCAGCTGCACTTGTTGGATTACTTTGAAACTGGCTCTGCTACAGATGGGGTTTCCAAACTGGCTTTTTTACAAGCCCTGATTCCAGACAAGGAGTTACTTACAGGTTACTGTAAATGGAGTTGACAAATATGAACCTAAACTATAAGAACCCATGTATCTGATTTTCCCAGTATCTCTTCTTTATAGTTCAAGATCCCGATGGCCACATACCAGTACTGGCTTCAGTCTATTTCCACCATGGGCTGGACTAATGCTTGTGTAAACTCTGGGTGGGCTAAAATTCATTTAATTGCCCTTCTCCAGTGCCTCACAGAAATCAACCCCAATCCCTGTGGAGAAAGCAGCTGGAGACCCAGGATCCAGTCTGTAAGGGTCTCACAGCAAAGATTGTTCAGAGTTACTCTCCCACATTAAAATACTACTAAACAAACATAACAATGGATTTTATTAACTACTAACTAAATGAACCTTATCCTAAGAAAACAAAATACAATTAACCAAGAACAATCTCTACAGAAACCCCCGCATGAAACATACCCAAGAGTCCCAAAGTCCAGGTGGAGTTCATCCAACTCTCAGCTACAGTCTTTGTTCAAGTGTAGAGGCTTGAGTGGCAAGAAGTAGCTGTCCTCCTCTTCTTTCTTTGCAGGAATCTTCTGCAGAATTCCATGCAGGCTTTTCCTTCTCCTGTGCAACCAACCCTCAGTCCCATATGCATATCTACAAAATCTGTTGCAGATGACTCCATGGGAGGGAGAAAACATCTTGATCACTCCTGGCTCAGCTTCTCTCCTGAAAACTGAGCACATGGGCTCTTCTCAAAGCAGCTCCTGCCTGCTGTCTGCACAGACTACTGCTCTCATGTGATCTGACTGACCACACCACATCACATCAGCAGGGTACCCTGTGGAGCATGCTCAAAATGCTACCACTCCCTGCTTCCAGAACTTCTAGTTGTGGGTAGCTAATCTGCCCAGCAACAGTAACCCACCCTCAGCAGGTCTCTTGAAGAGAGATAGCCTTTTTAGGCATATGGGTTACACTTGCATCCTCAGCTGCCCTATACAGAGGTCATTCAACTATAGGGCTGTACAGTCGTGTACTCGAAGATAAATATGAGTAAACAAATTTCACAAACTTTTTATTTGGAAAAATGTGTTAGTTTGCCCATTTTTTAAAACAAAACAAAACAAAACACTGTAGTATTGGGGTTGTAACTCTATGAGGTCATCAAGACACAAATGGGGTACTAGTCCTAGTGAAGTGACTCTGTTAAAGATGTGTTAAAGAGTGAGAATTGCCTTCCTTTCCTAACTTATGATAAAGGAATAAAAATGGTGTGATATTTACATCCTTGTGTCTCCAAAAGACTTAAGAATTCCATAATTCCATCACTACCACCGCCATCCAGCTAAGTTCTTCTGATTTAGGCAGAATCTGAGTTGTGCTTCAGCCAAGGTTATATGCAGTATTTTTCCTGAATAGTTTAAAATATTATTTTATTACTAGTAAATCCAGGATATCTCCCCATTCCATCCCTAATGCTTCAGACATTTGGATACATTTCCAAAGCAATGTCTAAGGGATTTAACTGTGAGACTCCCATTTATGTCAAGGTGAAGGCTACAATCCTTTGCAAATCTCAAAGGATCACAAAACTAAGGGGAAAAAAAGTCAATGGAATATAAACTTGAAAAAAAAAATTAGGTGATCTGAAAATGTACCTCTGAAATTCTAAAACCCAAGGAAGCAAAAATGGAGAAGTATCCTTTGATTTGTTGGTAATAAGAGACAAAAAAATTCTAGGTCATTATATAATTTGGTTATACCTGAATAAGCTACTACTATTTGTACTACTAGTGCTAGTTTATATACATACTCACACATTCTGCTGTTACATAATAGCTGCTGAATGCTTTAAACATGACACAAACTTACTTTGGTTTGCTGCATTTTGAGCATCATTTCAGGATTCCCTCACTTGCATAGCCAACATGCAAGAGCATGAAAGACCATGCTGTTGAAAAGGTACTTAGTGAAGTGCATCCATGGCTAAAGACTGAAAGTTAAATGTGGAAAATAAAGTTGTGGGTAGGAGCTGTATTTCCGTAAGCACATGAGATGAAGGAAGACATGTTCAGCCAGGAAAGATAAAAAAGTTTGGTAAAGAATTTTTAAAAAACATTCATTTGCAAGGTTCTGAAGACAATCACTAGTTGAAATGAATGTGTTTGGGGTAAGTTACAATACTGTAATAGACTATTAATTATTATGTTGTATGGCAGAGCTCCCCCTCAACTTTGCCAGGTAGCAGTTATCTCCCATGGCAAAATAGGCCTTCTGTAAATCTGCCCCATTTAGGCACCCTTAGTATGTCTTGGTGGATCAAGCCCCCTCCATCCCAGAGTGGGTAAGTCAGTGAGTCTGCTGTGCCAGACCCTAGGTTACACCTGTCCCTGTTTTTTTCAACCAAGTTGTAGTGGTGGTGATGTTGTGCTGGGGCTGTACAACCTCAATCTCTCCTCACAGGCTGGTGCCTGAGTTTCTTCTTCTCTTGGGAAGAAATACAACTGTCTGGTTTGGGGAAATCTCTGCTCCTGCTCCTGCTCCTGCTCCTGCTCCTGCTCCTGCTCCTGCT
>ML685898.1:73756-207383 GCA_007922175.1 Pelusios castaneus
ACGAGTGGAGTGCCCCAGGGGTCGGTCCTGGGGCCGGTTCTATTCAACATCTTCATTAATGATCTTGATGATGGAATAGACTGCGTGCTTAGTAAGTTTGCGGATGACACCAAGTTGGGGGGAATGGTAGATACTCTGGAGGGCAGGGACGGGATCCAGAGAGACTTGGACAAATTGGAACACTGGGCCGAAAGAAACCTCATGAGGTTCAACAAAGACAAGTGCAAAGTCCTGCACTTAGGACGGAAAAATCCCATGCACTGCTACAGGCTGGGGACCGATCAGCTAAGTAGCAGCGCTGTAGAAAAGGACCTGGGAGTTATGGTGGACGGGAAGATGAATATGAGCCAACAGTGTGCCCTTGTTGCCAAAAAGGCCAATGGCATATTAGGCTGCATCAGTAGGAGTATTGCCAGCAGATCGAGGGATGTGATAATTCCCCTCTATTCGACACTGGTCAGGCCGCATCTGGAGTACTGTGTCCAGTTTTGGGCTCCCCACTACAGAAAGGATGTGGACAAATTAGAAAGAGTCCAGCGGAGGGCAACAAAAATGATTAGGGGGCTGGGGCACATGACTTATGAGGAGAGACTGAAGGAACTAGGCTTATTTAGTCTACAGAAGAGAAGACTGAGGAGAGATTTGATAGCAACCTTCAACTACTTGAAGGGTTGCTCCAAAGAGGAGGGAGCTAGGCTGTTCTCGAGGGTAACAGAGGACAGAACAAGGAGCAATGGTTTCAAATTACAGCTGGGGTGGTCAAGGTTGGATATTAGGAAAAACTTTCTCACTAGGAGGGTGGTGAAGCATTGGAATGGGCCATCTAGGGAGGTGGTAGAATCTTCATCTTTGGAGATTTTTAAGGCTCGGTTAGACAAAACTCTGGCTGGGATAATTTAGGGGGAGTGGTCCTGCTTTTTAGCAGGGGGTTGGACTAGATGACCTCGTGAGGTCCCTTCCAACCCTATTATTCTATGATTCTATGATTCTATGAATTAAGGGCTTCCTTAATAGGGTATTTGAACTAAAGGGTTAATTCGAACTAACTAGTTTGAATTAGCCAATGTGGCCATATTAATTCAAACTTATTTCTTAGTTTGAACTAACCAGCCATTGAAATGAATGGGGATCGCTAATTCGAACTAAGCAAGTGCCATGAATGGCACTTACTTAGTTCGAACTAACTTTTTCCTAGTTCAAATTAAGGTAATTTGAACTAACTAAAATTAGTTTGAATTAGTTAGTTTGTACTAACTAATTTGAACTAATTTTAGCAACTGTAGACATAGCCTTAGATTCTTAATTGTCCTGGTATAAATATGACAATTTCAATGCTTTTCCTCTCCCAACTCACCACCCAAGCCTTCAGGATTTAAATAAATAAACAAAAACAGCATTCTCACTACCATTATGAGAAGTCTAAGCAGGGATGGTCACATTTTTAAAGCAGTGCATGGGAGTGAGGTCACAGATATCTATGAGCCACTTTGAAAATGTACCCCTGTATATTTAAGTTTCCCATGGGAAATGTTTTGATCTATCATAAGGATTGACCAACTGTCAGTGTGTAAAATAGATAACAAGCAGGCTGACTTGTTCTAGGTTGTGAAGAAAGATGACATTTTCCATATCTTCTTTTGAACATCACCTTTGGTTCAAAGGACTGCCATAGTGTGTTGTTGTTGTTGTTTTGAGGAATCCAAAAGAAAAGATGTCAGAAAAATAGTCTACCTCATTTTAAGATATATCAACATTATAGTAAATGCTGCATTTTAGAATACTTCCCTCCTCCCCACCCGCAACCTAATGCATTTCATTTAGTAAGTCTTTATCTTTGAAACTGATATGAAGTGAATCACAAATAACTGGCATGAGACACAAGAAAAGAGAATGATCACAATTTCTGTTTCTGCTGCTATAAAATAATTCCAAACAGTCCTATAGAAAGTGAGAAGTTTCTGATCTTAAGATGTTGTTTCTTAAAATATTTTGTGTGCATGTATTTATGCGAGAGAGACTAGATTTGCTTACAAAATATATTTCTTTGCCCATGACTAATAGTAGGAAACAAAATCAGGATATTATTTTGCAGATTTCTTGGGATCTAGTCTTTATAGACCATCACTTAGTACCTGTGATGCTGTATTTTAGAGAGAGGACTTGTTAGCAACAATAAGAGTCATATTTTTATGCCTTGGTTGCTTCAACCTTTGTTTAGGCAATTGAATACTTGAATTTAAAATAAGGGACAAAATCTATTAAATTAGAGCATTTATTTTAGATTTTTCCCAGGAAATACTGTAAAATTAATCTATATATAATATAAATGTTGGTGAAAGAATATACAGAAGATCACTTTCACAAAATATCAATAGATATAATTAAGTTCGCTGCCTTCAAGAACTCATTTCTTAAGGGCATTTACTGATTTCATTTTATAGTCCTATTACTGTAAATATTGCAATTGAAGTGCTGTGATAAAATTGGGTCTTTTTTGCTATAAATTAAATGTAAAGTGTCCCAACTTTAGTTTGGAAAAATTCTGCCTTATTACTCATTTTTACCTCTTATTAAATTACCATAGCAACACTACTAGGTATTCTGCCTAATTGCCTGAGATTCTTTTCCCGCCTGAAGGACACAGAGTGACAGATAGCAGATAGTGCAAGACAGTAACAAGAAATGCTAGATTATCAGTACATGTTGATATAGGTCAAATGAATCACAGAGAAGGGTTATTACTGATATTTCTGTGGTGGTCTGTCTCTTAATGTAATCATCAAGATCTAGTCCATCAATGACTGCAGGAAGCCCATAAGACTGCTAATAAAGAACAGTTGTGCAAAAGGATTATCTGAATCTCATCCATAATATGCCCTGATAGGAATTTATAACACAGCAACAAGTTAGACACACTGCACGACTCATGTGGTAGTTAATTTAATGATGAAAGTAATTCTGTATCTATTTTCCCTTTATTAAAGACCAAAGGCAAATAATCACACTGAAGACTTTTCTATCTTGGAAAAGAAAAAGTGATAATTGAGAAATACAAGGTCTGGGCATCATGCTAAGAAATGACAGTGTGTCAAACCTTTAATCATTCTTGCTGTTCTTCTCTAGATTTTCTCAAATTTCTCCACATTTTTCCTGAAATGAGGTATCATTCATAACCTTTATAAGTGCACTCTCTATGTCATTATCTAAAGAATATTGTCTAGATTCCTAATTTTTATCATAACTTTTTTAGACTTCTGACATGCCTTCTTCCCCTTCCAAATACAGTAAAATCAACATATCTTTATTGCTGATTGTTTTTAAAAGGTACATCTTGTTCTTTTAAGTTTACTGTTGCAGAGAAATGTCCTCCTGTATTTTAAGTACCCTTATTACATTTGGAGATAAGTGCAGATCTGATTTACTAGTGGTGTTTGTAGAGATTATCACCTAGAGCTCAGATTTCAATAGCAAATGTAAAAGCAAAGGACTCTCAGTTCCAAATTTTCAAAATATTTCACACAAGCATTTAAAACAATATGTATTTAGCAAATGTCTAATATTAAAAAAGAAAGCAGCTTATTCCCTGCACAGAAGCACCACAATTGTGGAAAATGTATCTGTGTTTAATTATTAATGAAGTTCTACAGTAGTACAATATCTGTTATTCCTTTTGAACTAGTATGTTCATACTGACACCACTGGATGCAATAACTCTGGAGTTAATAATTCTGGAGTTATGCTTGAAATCATTTCCTATATGGGATAGTTCAGCATTTCAAACTGACTACAAGTAAGGGCATAAACAATAATTTTAATCCTGCCGAACATACCAAAATAATCATACACTAGAAATGGTACCAAATAAAAACCATCTTCCAGAAAAAAATCAAATTGTTTGGCATAATTATTCAAATTTCAGAAAGAAAAAGAAAGAGTCTAAAATACTTTTACCCATACAAATAATCATTGCATTTTCAGGAAAAGAAGAAAGTCAGACAGTACCCTGTCAGGGATATGTAAAGATAAGTAAGATTCTAGCTAAAAAAAACACAACAACCTTTTTGGGAGTAGAGAAAAATTGTGGATAAAACAGATGGCTTGTATCAAAGAGATTCAAGCAGAATTCATTTGAGTATTTTGTTTGAAAGGGTCACCCTGTTAGTCCTATCTAGTTACGTCTGTATAAGCTAAGTTATTATCATTAGTGATATATGCATGCCAAATGCAATTTTATTTGGAACATCAACATCAAGATAACAAAAGCACATCACTCTGCTTTCTAAGCAACCCCCAGCATCCAGCTGTTATGTTAATTTAAAATTAATGCAATATTGTGACAAGATTATTTTAGAATTACTCCTGGGCCAACTAAAATACAACTCCATTACAAGCAGTGAACAGATTCATTCTGTAAAACATAGAAGGATTGCTCATGTTTTAAAACTAAACTGTTTCTAACATGTCTTTCTCAAGGAAAGATCACAATTCCTTTACACATTTGCATTAGAAGCGTCTTTCACAATGAATTACATGGAAATGAAGGTTTCCTATGTGTCTAGAAAGAAATCCTCAATATTATTTCATTCAGAGCTCTCACAACATAATTGTGGAACCACAAACTAATAGAAAACTTAAAAAATATAATACCCTTTGCCAAATGGGGATTATTATATATGAGCTGTACTTGAAGTTGCTATGACCTAAATGCTTATTAGAATGCAGGAAGACCCCACCATATTTACACAAACTAGCCCTCTTGAAGGCATTGGAAACTGTTTGATGAACAAGTTTAATAATAAATATCAGAACATATAGCCATACTATCTGCCTTCAGGGAAGTTGCCTGTCAAAAAATCCACTATTTTAAAAACTGAAATATTAGCTTTTATATTGTTACACTTATGTGGTTTATAAAGTAATTTCTTACTCAATTGCAACTTGCATTGTTATTAAGTTAACTCAGTTATCCCTGGGATGTGAAACACACTATTAACTAAAATAAACAAGGAGTCTTTGTGGCACTTTAAAAGAGCCACAAGACATGTTGTTTATTTTGCTGAACTAGACTAGCACAGATACACCTTTGGAACATTATTAACTAGGTGTTTTAATGTTTGCTTTTTTAGTAGCAGAGTAACTGCTTTCAAAACTGAGCTTGATAAATTGATGGAGGGGATGGTATGATTAGCCAATTTTGGAAATTGACTGATATTTGGCTAGAGGTGGTAGATATACAAGTGGCCTAAGAGGGGAGAGTACATGGGGTGGGTTCTGAGTTATTACAGAGAATTGTTTCTTGGATAACTACCTGTTGAGACTTGCCCATGTGCTCAGGGTTTAACTGATTGCCATATTTGGGATCGGGAAGGAATTTTCCCCCAGGGCTGATTGGCCTGGGCTCTGGGGGTTTTTCGCTTTCCTCTGTAGCACAGGGCATGGCTCACCTAAAGGTGAATTCTTTGTATCTTAAAGTCCTTAAATCATGATTTAAGGAGGTAAATAACTCAGGGTGCATCTACACTTACAAATTAAATCGATTTAAGCTTGCTTAAGTTGACTTAATTTACTCTGCGTCTAAACTACACTTTCCTTAAGTCAATTTAAGCAGCTGCTTAAGTCGACTTAAGGAAAAATTAAGTCGACTTTACTAAACCTCATTTTAAGTTGACTTATCCAGTGTGGACGTGGAGTAGCCCTAAGTCGACTTTAAGTTGACTTAGGCGCCTCCAGGGCGTGCCTGCCCACCCTGCCTCTATGCCCTGCCAGGGTCCCTGTCCCCCTTTGCCCCATTGTACCCAGGTCCAATGGGGCAAAGGCTGATCCCCCTGGCACTTGGCAAGGGTGCCCCCTCTGCGACCGTGGACCTGTCCCAGGTCCACCTAGCCCCTAGAAGTCGACCTAGGTGTCCAGTGTGGACGCTCTAGGTCGATTTGGCAACTTCCCCTTTAAGTTGACTTAAAATTTGAGTGTGGACATGCTAAGTCGACTCTTAACTCTGTTAAGTCGACTTAGCTAAGTCGACTTAAATTAACAAGTGTAGACATAGCCTCAGTCATAGGTTGGTGGCCTATTGCTGGAGTGGGTGGGTGAGGTCTTGAAGCCTGCATTTTGCTGGAGGTCAGATTAGATGATTGTACTGGTCCCTTCTGACCTTAAAGTCTATGGCTATATCTACACTGGCAAGTTAGTTCAAATTAAGGAAGCTTAATTCAAACTAACTTAAGCCATGGCTACACTAGGCTTTCATTAGTTTGAATTAAGGGCTTCCTTAATTCGAACTAATAAATTTGAATATGCTATTCGAACAAAGGGTTAATTCAAACTAGTCAGTTCGAATTAACCAATGTGGCCATGTTAATTCGAACTAATTGCTTAGTTCGAACTAACCGCCCCATTGAACTCAATGCAATTCGCTAATTCGAATTAAGTTAATTTGAACTAACTAAAATTGATTTGAATTAGTTAGTTCAAATTAACTAATTCAAACTAACTTTAGTAAGTGTAGACATAGCATATGAGTCTATGAGTAGGAATCCCCCAAGAAATGTAAAAGTAACCATTTAATACTTCTGTGTATTTGGTTATTGACATACCACACAGCTTAAGTCAAATCCTGGCCGCAATGAAGTCAATGGCAAAATTTAAATTGACTTCCCAGTCTCCAGGACTTCCAGCTATTGTATTTCTTCTATATAAGCTAAGTACCAGTGAAACACTGGAAATTTTAATTGCATAATGAAATCAAGTTCAGATAGACATATTTATCAAATTTGTTCTTTGGGATGAAGTTTAAATTATTTAACTGTAATCTGCCCTTAAAATATCATGGTTGATAGGTATGTGGTTTTGTTCAGGAATATTAGAAACAATGAATTATTTTCAGATGATTCTTATGTAGATTAAACACCACTGGAGTCCTAACTCATGCTTTCTGATTACATAAGTCATTCAGCTGTAACTGAATAACATAGGTGCGTCTACACTAGTAAATTAAGTTGACTTAAGCAGGCTTAAATTGACTTAATTTACCCTGCGTCCACACTGGAGTTTCCTTAAGTCAATTTAAGCTGCTTCTTAAGTTGACTTAAGGAAATTTAAAGTCGACTTAATAAGACCTCCTTTTAAGTTGACTTTAATGATTAAGTCACCGTAAGCAGTGTGAACACCCTAAGTCGACTTAAAAATAAATAGACTTAGGGCAGGGCAGGGGAAAAAGGGAGCCCCTGGTCCTTTCTCCCCAGGAAGCTGCTAGCGGCTCATCCCGGCTCCCTTCTCCCTGGGACCGCTCAGGTCCGGGGGAGAAGGATCCCCAGTGGTTCTGGCCAGAAGGGAGCACGGGGCTCCTTTCTGCCCGGGACTGCACTTCAGCTGCTGGGGAACCTCCGGGGGCTCCCTAGCCACTGAGTGCCGGCAATTGACAGCATGGTGCTCCAGCTGCTGGGGAACCTCTGGAGGCTCCCTAGCAGCTGAAGCATGGTCCCAGCCAATAAGGAGCAGCAGGGCCCCGTTCTGGCCATGACCGCTGTGACCGCTAGGTCCTGGCCAGAAGGGAGCATGGGGCTCCTTTCTGCCTGGGACCTGAGCAGTCCCGGCCAGAAGGGAGACAAGCAGTCCGGGCCAGAAGGGAGCTCCATGATCTCTTCTCCCCCAGACCACTCTGGAGCTTGCTGTCCCGAGGAGGGGCTGGCTCTCCCCAGGATGAGACCCCGTACCCTGGGGAGCCGAGGCTCCAAAGGAGCCTCCCTACCCCTGAATCTAACTAGTCGACTTAGAGACTCTAGTGTAGACTCTCTAAGTCAACTTAATTTGCCAGCTTTAAGTCGACTTAAGAGTCCTGTGTGAACTCTCTAAGTCGACTTAATGAGGTCGACTTAAAGTCAACTTAGTAAAGTTGACTTGGTAAAGTCGACCTAAATTTCTCAATGTAGACATAGCCATACAGTTTCAAGGCTGTAACTTGCATCCTTGCTTAAAGAATAAGAGCAGAAATGCAATCCCAAGGATGCTTCAAAATACAGGTGCCTTTTTTAATTTAAATAAAACTATATTTACTAGATGAAATACAAGTAGATACTCAAAATGTAGAGATGTGCCTTTTTGAAGAACTCTACATATGAAATTGTCATAGAAATAAATGAAAGAATATCACTACTTATCAATGGATATTGCACAGCTATGTAGCTGATTGAGACCTACTGGTTTTAATTTGACAGAGCTGGTGACATAAATTGTACAAACAAACAAGGAATCCTTTTAAAGACTAACAAGTTTATTTATCGCATGAGCTCTCATGGGAGAAAATCCCACAGTATGTCCATGTATGTTCATGCACACAACTCAAAAAGCAAAGGTAGAAAAATCTTTAAATACACTTAATTCATTGCATTGGTTATATATCAAAATGTACACATCTTTCAAATCATGTAAGGAGAACATGGACTGAAGGGCACTTCATATTTTTCTGTGTGATGAAGATAAGTGCATATGCCATAATGACAGAGATAAGCTTCTTTGATTTCTGTAGGGCTTTCTATTCAGTGCAAAAAAAAAGGCATTTCAAAACTTGGATGGAAATCAGTTTGCTAGAAGATAAAATATAATTACCAATTAAAAAGAAAGCAAAGCTGAAAATAATTGCTAACTGATGCAATTTATAACATTCATTCTAAAAAAAAAGTATAAATGCTATGACTGAAGGCCCAATTCTACTCATGCTAAGCATTTCTGTTCTCCACAAATAGTTCCATTCATTTCAGTAATTTAATATTTGGACTCAATTTCATTAATTGCATAATACAGGAAATGAAAATTAGAACCGTTTTAGTTAAATACTCAGTAATTACAGTGGAACTACACTGTAGTTAATGTATCCATAATAAGAGTTTCAAAAGTTCACTTTTGTTCAGTTGCCAAATGAAATATATTGGAGAAAGTTATGAGCTGTTGAGAAACTGGTTTGGTGTGAAAAGAGGAGTTAAGAGGAAATAGGTGCTAGCTTTTCCCTACTTTGGTCCTCTGTTGTATAACCATTAAGATACATCTTTGATTCCTTCATTTCATAATACTCGATCCATAGGATTACACCCTCATTTAATACCTGATTCTAGAGCCATTGAAGTCACCAATAAAACTCCTATTTATCTCACTGATGAAGAATACAGTCTGGGTGGTGCTCTTTAACTGTGGAGCCTCGTTAATATTTATGTTTATCCTCATGGTACAATGTGTGATCTCATCATGTCCACTACCCTGCACACCCTGCCATCTCCTCCTTGCACTAAGTGAGACTGAATATCTAATATTTCATGAGTTAAGCATGAAGCTACCTTTGTCTCATAAGCTCAGTTTTGACAAACATTTCTCCCTTTGTTTTCCCAAAATCAAACCAATTAACTGAAAAACTCATACAAAAATATGTTAGTCCAGGGAAGAATTTTACTAAGTACAGGAAAGTTGGGGCAAAATCAGAGAAGACATTTATAATTATGAGATCTAAAAATTAGAGTTTAATTGATATTGGAAATTTTGTTCCCTTGCCATTTTTGGGTTGAAAAATATAGCTGCCAGCAGCCCAGAAGCAAAGGCTGGGAATTAAGCTAGGCAAGCAATTTTGTGCTTTAGATCCTGCCCAAAAGTGAGGGCTGGGATAGAGAACAGTTATCAGGCTAGTGGCAAGATTAATATGCCTGGGCAATCTCTTTCATGACAGGACAGTCTGTCAATGTCTGACACTGCCCAGACATGTGCATTGAGCATGGACAGATGTAAAGTTTAAGGAATAGATTTGATGGCTGGTCAATGGCTTCTAGCACTAGAAAGAGACATAGCTCTTCAGTTGCTTACTGCAGTACAGGAAAAAGAAAACTATTTTTGTCTATTTGCCTGGGAATTCAGCCAATCCTCAACAACCAGTTCGTTCATGTTGAGGAGGAAGCCCTAGACTGTACATGCAGAGCAATAGAACCAATTATTAGTTTCAGCTGTTGTTCCTCCCTTACTCCAGGTGTCAGGGGAAGGCGCAGTGTTTAAGAATTCCAGAGACCTGATCCATCTATTGACAGATCTTCTTTGCAGTGAGATGCTTAACAGTGAGTATTAAGGATACTTCACTTAGCTTGTTAGGAAAGAGGATCTGGGGGAGAGGAAAGCCCTGATCAGTGAATGCATAACGAAGAGGGGTCAAAAGGATGTGTTCGTACCACATTGTACACAAGTGAAGGCCAGGTCTGCAATATCTGTTTGGTTATTTTATTTGACAAACTTAGAACTATAGAGATCCAAAGTGCACACTTGACACCTGTGGGCAGAACCTGGGGCTGTACCCATATGCTTTAAATTCTCTACAGGCTATTGTTAAACTTAATTATTGAGGGATATTGTGATCTTATTCCCTATGAAGTCTAGGGGACTTTTTCCACATATATATATGGGAGTAACATCCTGGAGATGGGAGGGTGGTGCATGTACTGATAATTGAAGTAAAAATAGATAATTTTCAGAGTAATAAAAGGCTATAGCACAGATTTGATTATAATAAAATGGGAGAAAATTGCATTGGAAACAGGTAAACAAAGCCTATCTTTCCCTTGTTCCCAAGTATATTATGAATGCATGCCTTTCTGACTGAGTTATTGATATTCTAGGGGATATGTCTTTATTGGGAAACATGTTCTTCAATATCAAGTCTTAGAGCTTGGGTCTAGAGACATGGGCTCACCCTGTGGTGCTAAAATTGCCCATGTAGATGTTCCTGCTCGAGCTGGTGTTCGAGCTCTAAAAACTGAGAAGGGTGGGTTTTGTAGCCCAGTCAAAAATGTCTACATGCTCTTATTGCTACCATAGTGCAAGTCTCATGAACCCAAGTCTGTTGACCTAGGCTCTCAGACGTGCTGCAATGTATGGGGGGTTTGTTGCAGACCAAATAGAACTGAACCTACTACTCTGAGTGAGCAACTAAAAAGATGTTCAAAATCTCCTTGGAAAAAGGAAAAATGACAGACTGGAGAAAGTTAAATGTTACCACTATATATGGAAAATGATCTAGAACAGCTTTAGGAAAATAGTCTCAAGAGACCTATAAACTTCACTTCCGTGTATTAACTAAAAACTCTGATCAGGTGTGTACAGGAACACTAAATTTGGACTTTTAATTAAAAGTAGTTAGTACTCATTTAATAATGCATCTAATTTCCTATAGATCATGCCTTGGTTGGGTTTTTACTGTTTTTGTGAGTAGCAAAAGGAATTGAGGAGGGAATTTGTTAAGTATTACTTAGCATATTTGGACTTCAGGAAAGTTTTTGTTACAATAGAATACAGACCACCATTAAATTAAATACTTACATACAACAGAAAAAGTGATATGTGTTGTAAATAACAGAACTTCAACTAATCTGAATTCCAGTGGTGGAGTGTAACTGTGGGCAAGTGTACACTGCTTGCCATTTTTGGAGGCAATCGAACGGAGATACTCAAGTTACTTAAAATAACTTGTGTATCTCATTTCAACTGCCATACACCTGGCATGCCCACTGTGCTGAGTTGAAGAGTGGAGCCTCCCTTCCACTCAGCACTACTCCAGTTGTCAGGGTGGTCTCAATAGATTGATCGGCTTCCCGATTAACTGAGCAGGTCTTCACAGATCCGATCAGTTGATCAGGAAAGTTGATCTGATGGCAGTGATTTTGCAGCAGTTGGTGAAGAGTAACACTGTAAGTGGTAACAGTTCATTCTGATGATTAGGTGTTGAGTTCCCCAGTGATATACATTCAGGAAGAATCAATTTTTTTTCGCTTTGGCACCAGTTCAGCACAACACTTAAGCACGTGCTTAACTTTAATGGGGCATAAGCATATGCTTCAGTGCTTTCCTAAATCATATTTATTATTATTAATGCTAGGGAAAGGAAATTACAAGGTTATTAAATCTGTGGGCTTCCTATTTAATATTAATTTGTAATAATTTATATTTACATTCTACCCTTCTACCTTAAAAATAAGCCAAAACACTAGTGTGTTTTACTATCCATAACTGTAAGGTGCAGGAGATATGGCCGCCCTCAGGGTGCATCTACACTAGTAAATTAAGTCGACTTAAGCAAGCTTAAGTCGACTTAATTTACTCTGGCTATGTCTACAGTGGCAAATTAGTTCAAATTAAGGAAGCTTAATTCGAAGTAACTTAAGCCATGGCTAAACTAGGTTTTCATTAGTTCGAATTAAGGGCTTCCTTAATTTGAACTAATAAATTTGAATATGCTATTCAAACTAAGGGTTAATTCGAACTAGTTAGTTTGAATTAACCAATGTGGCCATATTAGTTCAAACTAATTGCTTAGTTCAAACTAACCGGCCCATTGAACTCAATGCAATTCGCTAATTCGAACTAAGCAAGTGTCATGGATGGCACTTCCTTAGTTTTAACTAAATTTTGCTAGTTCATATTAAGTTAATTTGAACTAATTAAAATTAGTTCAAATTAGTTAGTTCGAATTAACTAATTCGAACTAACTTTAGTAAGTGTAGGCATAGCCTCTGTGTCTACACTGGAGTTTTCTTAAATCGACTTAAGGAAAAATTAAGTCGACTTAATAAGACCTTGTTTTAAGTCAATTTAAGGCTTAAGTTGACTTCTTAAGTCGACTTAAGCCAGTGTGGACACCCTAAGTCAATTTCCGAGATAAGTCGACTTAGGGCAGGGGAAAAAGGGAGCCCCTGCTCCCTCCTCCCCAGACCCGCGGCTTGTGGGCGGTCCTGGGGAGAAGGGCTCCTCAGCCAGGGTTGCAGCCACAGGAAATCCCCCCTCTAGAACCCTGGCTGGAGAGCCCTGTGGGGCTCCCTTCTCCCCAGGAAGCCACTAGCGGCTTGTCCTGGGGAGAGCCAGTCCTGCACGGGGCTGGTTCTCCCCAAGACCAGCAAACTGCTAGCGGCTTGTCCTGGCTCCCTTCTCCCCGGCACCGCTCAGGCCCCTGAGCAGTCCTGGCCAGAAGCGAGCCAAGCAGTCGGGGCCAGAAGGGAGCTCTGTGCTCCCTTCTCCCCCGGTCTGTTCCCGGGCTTGTCTCAGCTCCCTCTGGACCTAACCAGTCCACTTAGAGAGTCTAATATAGACTCTCTAAGTCGACTTAGTAAGGTCACTCATTGCTCCGGAGTCTTGCAGACCCAAGGGGCTGGCCAGACCCAGTGACATGGATGAATTGACCTCCGTGGAGGAGTTGGGGGAACCATTAGCTGGCCCAGAGCCTTGGGGATCTGAGGAGCCAGTTGGACTCTGTGACCTGGATGAAGTGCCTGCCACTGATGGCTCAGAGGTGCTGCCAGACTTGCTACCACCAGATGAAGCAGAGGGTTTTTGGAACCTCCCGCTGACTGAGTACCTGGATGAATCCTAGGAGCCACGGACCAGGTACACCAGGGAAAGGGGGAGGGAAGAAACAGCCTAGGGAAGACAGACACTTGTCAGACTGTAGGGCGGTCGATAGCCACAGCAGCGTGTTTTGACAGGAGCCCCCATGACAGAAAACCCCATCACTACCAGGACCCTGGGTTGGGATGCAATGGAGTGAGGTGGGCCAGCATCATCCCCCTCTCCTTCCCCTTCCTGGCAGGTCCAGATGCACTGGAGCAATCTACTTTGCTTTCTGGCTCTGTGCAAGGGCTGCACCTCCCACTGCTACCTCGCACCTGCCAGGGCACAGACTACTACCTTGCCCTGGTGTGAAGCTAAAGACTGCTGCCAACCCTGCCCTGTCTGAGTGCTGGGAGGTACTTTGTATCACAGGCTCGCCCTACTTGGGCCAGAAAACCCCACCGGCCCTGAGAGGGGTTGATTAAAATAAGCAATATAAATTTCATTACAATGATCACACATTTGATATTTCCTTTTCATTATCACCAATCTTTATCACTGTAATCTTATTCATCATTTTTGACTGTCTATTTTAAATATGATGGTGAAAGGTTTCTAATGAGATTCACTGTTTGTTTGGATGTTTTTTTATTTTGATTTTTTTGCCAATGGTAGACTCTTTCTTTTTTTCCTAGTTGCATTGTATTTAGAGATGGCCAACCTCCTACTGTCCACATCTGCTTTCAATTCACAAGCAGTTGGTGGAAGTCATGCATCACCAGTGTTTCGTTTGTGCCGCTTGCTACATTGTCTCATCTGGGAGGCCATTATATGAAGTAATAGAAGTAGAAAATAGGTACACCCCCCACTTTAAATTTTCAGCGGGCATGCTGTTTTTCATCCCTGCTGCAAATTGCACCATTAAATTGCATATGTTGGCCTGTTGGGTACTCATAATCAGATGAAGAAAGAAAAGTGCCCATAAACTTCATGGAGTGACACACTTGTTCAAATCACCAATGAGAAAGAGAGAGGATACCATAGTTATTATTTATATATCTTTCCTTAAGTCAATCCATTTTAATAACTGGAAATCTCATATACAAAAAGAAATCCAATATACTGCAAAAAACATGGCCCCTAAATTATTGTGTTTTGCTTGTTTACACTAGTTCTGTACTGCTCAGCTACTCTTTCTTCAAATAGGTTTGCATAAATGTGAATGTCACTTTCAGTTGTCAGACAGTCATGAATTTTGTGCATTGTGCTAATGGAAAAGCAACTGTTATGCAGCCTGACTATGTTCCCTAACTTCCTGCCAGTAGAAACCCGTTGTTCTCACTTCAGAATGCGCTGTTTGAAAAAACATTACAAAACCAGCTTTTTCGTATGCAGTGTAGTTTTAGCCATGTCAGTCCCAGGAGATTAGAGAAATAAGGTAGGTGAGGTGATATCTTTTATCAGACCAACTTCTGTGGCTCAAATGTTTGTCTCTTTCACCAACAGAAGTTGGTCCAATAAAAGATAATACCCAATGCAGCTTTTTATAATACATATTGAAAATAGAAAACATTTGATCTGTAATAACCCATCTGTGATGTTTCCCTCTTGCTATCTGATCTGATGTGCTGCTCTGCCACCCTGATTGTCCAGGCCTGGACCCCAACTTACCTTGTTTTACTAGGTGGACCCTCACACCTGGGTCAGCCTGCACCAGCCTCCTGCATATAATCAGTCCCAGGCAGCAGATGTGCGCTCTTTAGGCACTCATGGATTGTGCCCCAGTGAACAACCCCAACCCCCAGATGCCACACTGGGAATTTTTGTCCTGTAGGGATTAGTACCTTCCCACATCACTGTTGGCTCATATACTCCAGCCTGACAATTTTACAAAGAAACTGGAGGAAGTTAAATGCAGGGAAGTGTATGACACAGGATCAGGTCAGGCTGTAACAGCAAATCAAAATAGGTGCTGGGATTCAAACACTGGGGAACAGTGTATAGAGGAAGGTGAGGTCAAATCACCTGTTGTAATGAGAAAAAAAGTCTATAGTCCCCGTTTAACCCTGAGGCAATGGAGTTGAATTTTCATATAAGTTCCAATTCTGCAGTTTCTCTTTGAAGCAGTGATCAGCTATTCATTTGTTTGAGCACTGTTATTAACATGTCGTCAATGGAGTGAGCAGGGAGATTGAAGTGTTCCCCTCATGGTTTTTGAATGTTGTGATTTCTGATGTCAGACTTGTGTCCATTTATTCTTTGGCGCAGAGACTGTCCTGTTTGTCCAATATATAAGGCAAGGGGGCATTTCTGGCACATGATGGCATAAATCACATTGGTGGACAAGCAGATGAATGAGCCCTTGATGGAATAGGTGGCTTGATTGGTCCTGTGATGATGTCTTTTGTATAAATATGTGGACAATTTTGGAATGTGGCTTGTTGCTGAGATATGTTCCTGCTTTAATGTTTCTGTTGTTTGGTATCTAGTTGGTGGTGAGTATCTGTTTAACGTTTGGGGGCTGTTACAAGAAGGTTACAGGACCCTGACTAGAACCTATAGCTCAGGCCCTAAGGTTTGATCGCTTTGGTTGGCACAACACTGAGAAACAATATAAAAGGTAAAAGCAAAATAGTTTTATTGAAAAACACAGACAAGAAAGCAAAGAAATAGGAAAGCACCAATGCTTACACCCTTACAGCAGATGGGGACTCCAATTAGACGACTACGGGCATGTATCCTGGGGGGCAATGACTTATAGCAGTGAACATAGCTGTTGCCCCGACGATGAAGTTCCAGTTGGGGGGGAGGGTTGACTTAGCAAGCTTCTTATACCTTTTGAGCTTACTCAGTGGGTAAAAAGCATGCACATCTGGTGTTTTTTCCATACTTATTTACAACATTTCTTTGCTCTGGTCTTATCTTGTTGTTTTACAGAGTTTGCAAGTTATGTCTGCTTCTTGGTGGAAGCTAGGTACATCCTTGGTCAGTATCATCTCTGTTTTGCTTATATACAGAGAGTTAACTTTTGGTCAGGGCTGATTAATGGCAACACCACCTACTCGCAGTTTATTGCATCACAAAATCTTCCATTGGCCCTTACAGGAGTTGTCTGTAGGTGAGGAGAGGTCTGTGTCCCAAGGCTTGAGAGAGTGTGGGATCGTCGTGTAGAATAGGTTGTAGATCCTTGATGATGTGCTGTAGAGATCTGCCTTGGGGGTTGTAGGTGATGACCAGTGGCATTCTGTTGTTTTCTTTCTTGGGCTTCTCCTGTAGTAGTTGACTTCTGGGTACCCGTCTGGCTCTGTCAGTCTGTTTCTTCACTTCTGTGGGTGGGTATTGTGGTTTTAAGAATGCTTGATAGAGATCCTGAAGTTGTCTGTCTCTGTCCGAAGGATCGGAGCAAATGCAGTTATATCTTAGGGCTTGACTATAGACAAAGGATCACGTGGTATATCTGGGATGAAACCTCGAGGGATATAGGTAACTATAGCGATCAGTAGGTTTTCAGTATAGGGTGGTGTTTATTTGTCCACCTCTAATTTGCACTGTAGTGTCCAGAAGGTGGATCTCCGTTGTGGAGTATTCCAGGCTAATTTGATTGTGGAGTGGAAATTGTTGAATTCTCTGTGGAAATCTCCAAGGGCATCCTTATTGTGGGTCCAGATGATGAAGATATCATTGATGTGGAGTAAGTAAAGTAGAGGTGCTTTGGGCTGAGACATGAGGAAGCATTGTTCTAAGTTGTCCATTAAAATATTGGCATATTGTGGGGCCATGAGGGTACCCATAGCAGTGCTGCTGACTTGAAGGTATAAACTATCTTCAAATCTGAAATGGTTGTGGGTGAGTACAAAATTACAAAGCTCAGCCACAAAGTTTGCTGTGGCATCATCTGGAATGGCTCTTCTAATGGCTTGTTATCCGTCTTTGTGTGGCTTGTTGGTGTAAAGATCCTCTACATCCATAGTGACCAGGATGGTGTTTTCTGGAAGTTCACCAATGGATTGGATTTTTCTCAAGAAGTCCATAGTGTCTCAAAGATAGCTAGGAGTGTTGATAGCATAGGTCTGAGGAGAGAGTCCACATAGCCAGATAAGCCTGCTCTAAGCGTACCAATACCTGACATGATGGGGCGTCTGGAGTTTCATTTTTTATGGATTTTTGGTAGTAGATAAAATACCAGTAACCCCCCGATTCTCTAAAGAATCGCAAATTGAAGAATGGTAATCACCGCTGGGTGTGAGGGAGGGCAGCCGTGTGTGCGAGCTATCTAATCCACAGACTTATGCACGTGGATTCAGCTGCTGCGTGCGCATAGCTGTGTCAGTTATATGCGCGCGCAGGAGCTGCGTCCACGTCCCGCTGTGCATATATACAACTGTGGTTTAGTTATATAGATGGACTGGATCCCCACGTGGGCAGCGGCCAAAGAATCAGCCCCTCCATTCCAGCTGCAGGATCTGTCCCTGATACAGAGGACCCAGCTGGATGGGGGGAGCGGGGGGGAGGAAGGCAGGTCCTAGGCGGTGGCTGGAGCCATAAGAGCAATCAAGCCGCCTTCTCTTGGCTCGACAGCGCTGTCAGGGATTCCCTGTCCTGGCTCCAGGTCAGACCATGTGGGAGCTGCTCTGTGCAGCCACCGCGGAGAGCCGGTGAGTAGCATGCTTTCACCGGGCCCCTGGGAACTCCCCGTCCCAATGGACCCCTTGTGGGGGGGCTTTCTGCACTCCCGGCATTGCAGACTCCAGGCTGCCCCCGGGGAGGCGAGAGCAATGAGCTCGGAGACGCTGAGGGACCCGGACACGCACCTTCCCCGTTACACCCCGGCTGCCCACGTTGGCTCGGCCGGTCCACGCAGCCAGGCGGCCTCTGGTGAATGTGGCGCCTCCTGCAGCTCTCACACTGGGGCAGAATCCATCACCCCCCCCGTCACCTGCCCCCCACATCCTCCTCAGTGCCCCCCAGCTCCCCACTCCCTCATCAGAGCCCCCATCACCTGCCCCCCACTCCCTCCTCAGCGCCCCCATCACTGGCCTCCCACATCCTCCTCAGCCCCCCCAGCTCCCCACCTCATCATCTGCCCCACACTTCCTCCTCCGCGCCCCCCAGCGCCCCATCCCCGCGGCCGCACGGAGCCTCTTGCCAGGCCGGGCGCAGCCGCCTCCTCGGCAGGGCCGGGCGGACGGAGCGACGGTCAGGGGGGGCCGGAGCCTTTGTGCAGAGCCAAGCGTGGATGTGCCCAGAGCCGGCGGGTAAGGACCCCCCGCCCCATGGGACCGCCCCCCCCACGGGAGACCCCTCCCCCCAGAACCTCCGCTTCTCCCCCATGGGACCGACCGCCCCCCCGACCGCCCACCCATGGGATCGCCCCCCCCCCCAGAACCCACGCCCATGGGACTGCCCTCCGGACCCTCCGTGCATATATACAACTGTGGTTTAGTTATATAGATTCCTGGTTGCGGTCCTGATGGTGTGTCTGTCTTGATTTGTTCCTGTGCTGTTTCAGGGAGTTTCTTGAGTAGATGATGTAGTTCCTTTTGGTATTCCTCAGTGGGGTCAGAGAGAAGTGGTTTGTAGAACGTTGTGTTGGAAAGTTGTTTGTGAGCCTCCTGATCGTTATCCAATTTATTCACGATGATGACAGCGCCTCCTTTTCCAGTCTCTTTAATAATGTCAGAGTTGTTTCTGAGACTCTGGATGGCATTGTATTCTGCATGGCTGAGGTTATGGTGTAAGGGATGTTGTTTGTTCACGATTTGAGCCTTTGCACAGTGGCGGAAACAATCTATACAGAAATCTACTCTGTTGTTCCAACCATCAGGAGGAGTCCATGCTGAATATTTTTTCTTGCAATATGGGAGGAAGGTATCTATTGGTCATTGTGTTTTACATTGGAGCGGTGTAATATTCCTTGAGTCTGTAATGGAGAAAGTAGGTCTCTATGTCACTGCAGAATTGTATCTTATGTGTGGGAGTGGTAGGGCAGAAAGAAAGTGCCCAAGATAGCACAGATTCCTCTGCTGGAGTAAAGTGTATAGCACAAAAGATTTTCTCTTTTTTGTGAAATCCAGCCACGTGAAAGAATGTTTTGGAGCCTAGTTTCGTAAGATAGATTCCAGTGTTAAGAGTTCATTTTTTATTGTCTTCTGTCCGCTGTACAGGACACTGATTAGGTGGTTTCTTAGTTTTTGTGAGAGTTTATGGCACAATCGCTCACTGTCGTCTGTGTAATGTGTCAATTGTAAAGGATTCTTTACCTTCAGTCCGTTAGGTAACTGTGATGCAGGTAGGTTCAATTAGAAATGGCACTGAGCCAAATGTCAGATATGATCACTCCTAAATCTTTCTGTAGAGTCTATGTGTGTGTGTGTGCATGCGAACAATGTCAGGGATTAAAGTAAGGGGGAATGCACCGGAACGCAGTTCCAGGGCCCACAAATTTGAGGGGCCAGAGTTCCAGGGACCCTAAAAATAGAAAAATCCGGTGGAATGCATGTTCCACCTTGCCCTGGCTGCTGGTAGGTCCTACGCCCCACCGTTGTTAATCACAATACTTATTGTGTTATGCTGTGTTTGCTAGTTTGTGACAATAATTGCTATAGACATAAACCCCATATAAAATTATAAATATTTTTATGGAGTGATAACCAATGCATGTGGTACTGAGAAGTGGTTGCAAATGCCTACTTGGGCTGGGGCCCACACATGCATGAAGGGGGAATACGGGAAGGGGGCCCGGAGATTAGGAGGGTTCCAGGGCCCGTCAAATTATACTTTAACCACTGGGAACACTGCTCCAGATCCAAATTTTACATATAGTTCTAAGTCTGTAAACAGCCCAACAAAGACTTTGAGTCCAACAACCTCCAATTTGAAAATCTAGCTGTAGAATCATATTTGTGACCATTTCTAGATATTCATAGACAGGAGTCTAAACATTTACTTCTGCTACAATTTTTTTTTTTTCACTCCCCTTATCAGAGTGCTTCTATGTATCATTACAGGAAGGAAAAAAAAAAACCAAAATTTTTCATGGAAAAATGAGTGAGAATGGGTTAAATGGCTTCAACTTTCTTCTTCCTTAAGGAATGAATTGTAAGATTTTTTTTTTTTAAGCAAGTTAATATACAGCTTAAAAGAGACAACACACACAATTTCTCTGACAAACAGCTCTGATGCGTTTTTTCATCAGTCTTCAGGACTGGTAACTATAATAGAATAAATGGTCCCTTCATATTGTAGAAATTATGTTTTAATTTATTTTAGGACAGTTAGAGAAAATATTGGAGATAATCATATGTATTTTATCTTCTAAATGGTTCAGCTAAACTACTTTACCTTGACTTTTAACTAACAAGTAGAGTAGAAAATGTATATATGTTACCATATAGACAGATGTGACTATTAAGAAGGCAAGTCTATATAAGCAACATAAATTTCACTAACTAGCATTTCAGAAGGTTTTGTCAACATGTTACTTTATTCCAGACAAGTATCATCAACAGCTTTTAGTTTCACCAAATCTTTTACAATATTTAAATTTCCACTGATCTTTTCATGGAAAAAGCTTGAAATAGAGTGTAATGAATACTAATTAACAAAAGATGACATTTTTATCCTAGGGAGGGGTAATTCCAACACTTTAACATTTTTTTCATTATGAAATGAAACATTGAAATTTTAAGGGAACATAAATTCAGAGTTTAGATTTAAAATATATCAAAATTTTGTGACAATGTTTGATTAGACAAGACTTTTTGACATTCCTGAAATCAAAATGTTTAATTTTTTTGAACTCACCAGAAATGCTTTACTTCATTACTTTCATGTTAAACTGCCTCTCTCTTGCCTTATGGGTATGGCTGGCCAGTTTGGGGGAGGGGCGCAATCCAATTCCTGCCACATGTTAAAATTCTGAGGGGAAAATATCCTCATTGTAACAAAACCAAGATCTTTTCCATGAAAAGAAATCTCACCCCAGAATCGCAAGTAACCCACAGGTGATAGCACTCATTTGATTCAGAGCAGAGATTTGAACATGCATATCCCATATTCTAGGGAAGCCTAATCACCAATCAGTATCTTGCTCTTCATTGTTGGAATTGTTCCAGTTTTTAGAAATAATTAAAGACTCCTTATGTGAGAGAGATATTTAGTAGCTTTGTAGTTAGTGCCTTTGCTTAGCTAGAATCTGTAAAAGTCCCAAGTTCCATCTGAATCAGAAAATTATTCCAAAGGAAAATTCCCAATCATTCTAGTAATGAACAGTATAAGCAATCTCTTGTGCTTATTGTTCTTATGAGGAGTTAAGAAATTAAGAAAAAATATACTCTGAATTGCTCCATTGTGGGACTTTTTACCTGGAAAATTTGAATATTATTGCAGCTAATAAACTGCATGAAATCTACCACTACATATATATTACTAGAAACTTCTCTGAGGAAGGACAAGATTGTGGCATTCAGCCACTATTTTAAGTTGGAAGACAATCCCTTCTTGAGTTGTCTGTCATCCCAGTTGAAGATACTTCCTCCTAAATGGCTGTCCACACTTGCATTACAGGTCTCTAGAGAAAGGTCAGTTACCTTTTCCAGTCTGATATCTGCAGAGAGACATGGAAGAAGTAGTCTCTAGAAAGGAGTTTGCAGTACAAGGAGAAAAGGAATTTTATAGGGAGAGTTTCATTCTGACATTAAGATGTGAATTCATCTTGTAATTCCAATCAGCATTAAAGGCTTATCATCAACAGGAGCATGAGCCCCTTGTAATGTTCAGTGAAACAATTGCAGGTCCATCCCCTAAGGAATGTCTATTTGGTTCATGTTTAGAGTGAGGAGGGCTACTTTTCTAATGTGATTAGTGCTGAGGATCAATTTAGCGCAATCTCAGGACTTCTCCAAATTGTGTCATTTGTGTTTTTTTCTCTTAAAGGGTTATTCTGGTAGCCAGCGATCACTGGAGCAGAACAGTACTTTAGCACTGCCTCCTTTTTCTTAACCAATTCCCCTAATCTATGTTGTCGAGAGCAGGTGCAGAAGACAAAAATGAGGGTTGTTTGCCACCCAGAGATTCCTATATGTTAAGAGAACTCCACATTGATAGTTAACATGGTGTTGAGTCTATTTTATACTACGAGATGGGTGTGAAGAAGCGGCCCACACTTTTTAATATGAAACTGATGAAAATCAGTCTTGGGTTTAAAACGTGTTCTAAATATAGATTTGCTCACCAAACAAACTGGTAAATTATAAAAGTAAATGGTATATAATCAGTTAAGTTAATCTTATTGTAAAATTCAATTGTTTTATAATAAATCATTTGATTTGGATGTTTTCCTTAAATGTTTACAATTTTTTTTTATAAAACTTAGTGTTTGTTTTATAAAACTTATTGAAGAATCCACAGTATATACTTATAATGAATGATGAATTATGCACTCTCTAATCATTGCAGTACAGATGGGTTTCAGGCTCTTACTACCTTTCTCTTTCACATTATGAAAAACATGTATTCTTTATAAGGATAATAAATATTCAATAAAATGAAATTTAGTGAATGTAATGGAGTTTAACTGCTCTAACCATTTAGTAGATGTTACAAACAGGAAACATGCAACTTTACAAATTTTAAAAATGGTTCTCAAATTACCTGCAAACTGTGTTCTAGTTGTTTGTTTGTTTTTCCAAGAGTACATTTTATGAGGTCATTTACAGACATAATCATGACTAAATATGACTTCTTTTATAGCCAAGGCAAATGAAGCATATCTTCAATTAGAAGTTTCTGAAAATACTGTGGTAGCCTACTGAGAATAGAATTGCTTTTCTTCATGGCTTCACACACACCCCTCTTTAGAAGTCCAAGGTTTCATATAAGTGCTGCAAGTGCAATATCCTTCTCTTGAAGCATTTTAGCTCACTAAATATATTGTGTACTTCAAATATCATATCAAATGTGTAGTTCGGAATTTCTCAAAATTACTATTTGCTCTGTTCAAGCTATCTGCTCACCATACAATGTGGGTGTAAAATATGTATGTGAGTTTTTTTGTAAATGTAATGTGCAGGTGTAATGCTTCTAACACATATCCACATACAAAGAAGGTTTTAAAGAGTTTACCCACTAATTTGCATGAGCTTTGCCCTCTGAAACAAGAACAAGATTTCACATACAGTTCCATCTTCCTTCAACCTAAATCAGTTCTATTTGCACCATTATACAAATTGTATCAATTAGGAATCAATTTATGACATTTATAGTTGGCAATAAAATGCATTTGTTTCAAAACCAGAAAAGTAGACTGCAATTGGAAACCTTATCACTTTCATGATAACATTTTGATATTTTTTTCCTACAATTGGCTGATCCAATTAGAGTCATTAAAACACAGTCTTATCAGTTTTGTTTTAGAAAGAAAAATTATAGCAGAGCGCCAGAAGAAAGCAGATAATAGTGTAGGATTTCTGAAGATATGGCATTCATACAGAACCTTGATTAAGGATTATATTTCTATGCATATATGAATATTCAAAACTGGAACAGGTTGTTCTAGTCATAACCATCCTGCCTTTTCTTTATGTAAATGAAGAGTGGCAAGATGGTGAGATACTCATGCTATGCTGACAAATATGATATAAAAGCTGGGATAGGTGACTCTAAGTAGGTTCATGTTGACATGACATCAAAGTTATGTGAACCCAAGGGGTGTTGTGCTGTGCTGTGCTGTTAAACCTATGTCAGCATCATGCAGTGTGATGCCCGAAGAGCTCTTATTCAGAGCAGGAGGGATGTGTTGTTGTTAGTCATACACTTGGGAGAAAGCCTGAGTGATAGGGTCATTTGCATAAAAAGTGGGGCAATTCTCTCATCACATGTGGGTTACCGGAATGGAATTGTTTTGTGGTGATTAACTATAAATTCCACCAACCCTTTGGACCATCCAGAGCTACATATGAGACTGGTTTATCCCATTTCTCTCTTTTTTCTTAAACAAGTTGCTTAACACAACTGAAAACATCTTTGACTCTTAAATTTGAAAATGTTGGCCTACTTCAAAGCAATCAAATCCACAGTAAAAACCAGCCCAGTTATGTATATAGCACAGTGATGAACATCCAGAGTTCAAAGTGACCCTCAAATTATTTCACCCTAATCTTTATTATCTATACACAAATTGGCCTTTTTTAATTGATCCAAAATCTGCATTAAACTGAGAAGCATACAGTTGATTTCTCAAGTTATAATCCTGAAACCATTATATTAGTGTGATATTACAAACAAGCAATGTGAGGAAAAGAAATTAGAAACAATGTTGTAAGAGGATAAAGTTCATAATGAAAATACAGCTGAAAGTTCAGCATATATTGTTAATGAAATCTAGAATGGTTAATACTCAAAACCAGAAGAGATTGTTACCACTGATGTTGGAAATAAACCAAAGATACAGGATCATTCTAGCCTGGAAATCTATACAAAATTAATATGATGCATTTTCAATACAAAATGTGCAATCAGATGGATAATGCAAAACATTAAATAGAATGCATAATACAATATTAACTTTCCATTAATATTGAGTAACATCAAACCAATGACTAACATAATAAATGATTTAATGAAAATATTTTGCACTCTGTGTTAAGATATATGAAACTGAGCAAGAAGGTGACAATAGATTTATCTAAATAAACATAATGTAAATCTTTGCACATCTCTGTTCTGCAGAACAAATCTCTGTTAAGCATATATTTGATGTGTCAGGCAACAGAAACTCTTAACTTGATAACTGTAATAGGGATCTGGGAACAAATACCATTTTAAAACAACACCTTAACTTATCACCCTTGGCAAAAAGCAAGAAAACATTTATCCAGCCTCTGGGCAGACTGTTGGCAACGTGCTATACAAGAATTAGCTCCCTGGTTTTTAGTTTCCAAATTATTATATTTTATGGGTGCTGACCACTTTCTGAAAATCAATCCCAAGTTATCTCAGTTTAGGGTCTGAAAAATGGAGGCAGCCAAAATCAGTGGTCACTTCAGAAAATTTTACCTCGCAAAATCCTTGTATTTTACTGTTAACTTAGAAACTGCATAATATAAGTGTTTACACAATATGGGTGCATCTACACTTAGAAATTAAGTCGACTTAAGAAGGCTTAAGTCGACTTGATTTACTCTGCGTCTACACTGTGCTTTCCTTAATTCGACTTAAGCAAGTGAAGACGCAGAGTAGTGCCTAGTTGGACCTTTTAAAGTTGACTTAAAATGTTAAGTTGATTTAATAAGGCCAAAAAGGAGCCACATCTACACTTGAAAAGTTAAGTCGACTTTTGTTAAGGCGACTTAATAAGGTCCACTTTAAGTTGACTTAAAGTGGACCTTATTAAGTTGACTTCACAAAGTTGACCTAACTTTTCAAGTGTAGACATAGCCTCCAATTGCTACCTAATCCAAAATGGGGGTTGTCCTCTTGTTCATAATTCTTCTAATGTACATCTAATGTCAGTAAGAAGTAGACCACTTACAAGTAAAGGTTTCAGGATCAAGCCAATTCTGATAAGCCCCCTAGCCAGCAAATGCATGGTAGTGTCTAAAAGTGGAAGAGTGGAAATAGGAAGCATCAAAACAGATCTTTGAAGAGGTTCTTTCACAGACATTTACTTTATAACCATATCTGAAATATGTTAGAATAAGGTGTGTGCGCTTGAAACAACAAGTTCCAGATGGGTAGCCGTGTTAGTGTTATGAGGGATTCAAAAAGGGGGAGAAAGACTCTGGACACCTCTTTTAGGATTAATCACTTTGTATGTAACTTTTGTTAATTTGGTATGAGGGTACAAGTTTAGGAAAACATAAACCACAGTTCAATGGTTAAGAAGACCATCTAGTAAAATTGCACAATAAATAGAGTAGGTAACTAGATCTATCCCCAAAATGAGGCAATCGAGTTCATCCAGGTAGGTCTCTAGGTATCAATACATATAGCAACAGTATAAGGCAGAAAAGTTCTAGGTTGTAATTACAGCTCTAAATTAAGCAGCACAGAATGCAACATAGAAGACAAGCCACCATGCTTTTACACTCACACATCCATAGTTGGAACACACTTATACCTGTCAGACGCAGGGCTTACTTAAGAATGGCCGGGTCAAAGTTAGCCCAGGTGCCAAGACTTGAGGGGGTGAGGAAGTTGCGGTGCACACCGACTTTGTTGTGTTGATGTCAATCTTCCTTCCTCATAACTCCCGAGTCGAGTTCGTTTTATGGATGAATCGATCAAGGGGGCTGGACCGAGCCACCCCTCTTAGAATCATAGAATAATAGGGTTGGAAGAGACATCACGAGGTCATCTAGTACAACCCCCTGCTAAAAAGCAGGATCACTCCCCCTAAATCGCCCCTGCCAGGGTTTTGTCTAACCGAGCTTTAAAAATCTCCAAAGATGGAGATTCAACCACCTCCCTAGATGGCCCATTCCAATGCTTCACCACCCTCCTAGTGAGAAAGTTTTTCCTAATATCCAACTTTAACCTCCCCAGCTATAATTTGAAACTCCTTGTTCTGTCCTCTGTAACCCTCGAGAACAGCCTAGCTCCCTCCTCTTTGGAGCAACCCTTCAAGTAGTTGAAGGTTGCTATCAAATCTCCCCTCAGTCTTCTCTTCTGTAGACTAAATAAGCTTAGTTCCTTCAGTCTCTCCTCATAAGTCATGTGCCCCAGCCCCCTAATCATTTTTGTTGTCCTCCGCTGGACTCTTTCTAATTTGTCCACATCCTTTCTGTAGTGGGGAGCCCAAAACTGGACACAGTATTCCAGATGCGGCCTGACCAGTGTCGAATAGAGGGGAATTATCACATCCCTCGATCTGCTGGCAATACTCCTACTGATGCAGCCTAATATGCCATTGGCCTTTTTGGCAACAAGGGCACACTGTTGGCTCATATTCATCTTCCCGTCCACCATAACCCCAGGTCCTTTCCTACAGTGCTGCTACTTAGCCGATCGGTCCCCAGCCTGTAGCAGTGCATGGGATTTTTCCGTCCTAAGTGCAGGACTTTGCACTTGTCTTTGTTGAACCTCATGAAGTTTCTTTCGGCCCAGAGTTCCAATTTGTCCAAGTCTCCCTGGATCCTGTCCCTGCCCTCAAGAGTATCTACCATTCCCCCCAACTTGGTGTCATCCGCAAACTTACTAAGAACTCAGTCTATTCCATCATCAAGATCATTAATGAAGATGTTGAATAGAACCGGCCCCAGGACCGACCCCTGGGGCACTCCACTCGTTACCGGTTGCCAACCAGACATCGAGCCATTGATTCCTAGCCGCTGAGCCCGTTGATCTAGCCAGTTTTCAATCCACCTTATGGTCCACTCGTCCAACCCATACTTCCTTAACTTGCCGATGAGAATGCTGTGGGAAACCATATCAAAAGCCTTGCTAAAGTCAAGGTATACCACGTCAATGACACTTCCCGCATCCACAAATCCAGTCATCTCATCATAGAAGGAAATCAGGTTGGTCAGGCACGATTTACCCTTGGTGAAACCATGTTGACTGTTCCCGATCACTCTATTTTCCTCCAAGTGTTTCAGGATGGATTCCTTGAGGACCTGTTCCATGATTTTCCCAGGGACTGAGGTGAGGCTGACCGGTCTGTAGTTCCCCGGATCCTCCTTTTTCCCTTTCTTGAAGATAGGTACTATATTTGCCTTTTTCCAATCCTCCGGGACCACCCCCGTTCGCCACGAGTTCTCAGAGATAATGGCCAGTGGCTCTGCAATCATTTCCCCCAACTCCCTCAGCACCCTCGGATGCAGTTCATCCGGCCCCAAGGACTTGTGCACATCCAATTTCATTGTGTTCCCTAACCTGACTTTCCAGCACCGAGGGCCAATCTCCTTCTCTCCATTCCGTGTTACCCCATGTAGTAGCCTGGGAGCTGGCCCTCCCTGTGAAGACTGAAGTAAAAAAAGCATTGAGTACTTCAGCCTTTTCCCCATCATCCTCCACGAGGATGCCTGCCCCATTCAGTAAGGGACCTACACCACCTCTGATCCTTTTCTTGTTGCTGATATACTTATAGAACCCCTTTCTGTTATCCTTCACATCTCTTGCTAGCTGCAACTCCAATTGTCCTTTGGCCTTTCTGATTTGATCCCTGCAGTCCCGAGCAATATCTTTATACGCCTCCCTTGTCATCTGTCCAAGCTTCCACTTCTTGTAAGCTTCCCTTTTATGTTTCAGCTCCCCACAGAGTTCCCTGCTAAGCCACACTGGCCGCCGTCCACATTTGCTGTTCTTTCTGCATATCGGAATGTTATCTTCCTGTGCCTTTAACAGGGTTTCTTTAAAATACAGCCAGCTGTCTTGGACACCTTTCCCCTTCAGATCAGCCTCCCAAGGGACCCTGACCATCAGCTCCCTAAGGGAGCCAAAATCTGCTTTTCTGAAGTCCAGGGTGTGTGTTCTGCTTCTTTCCGTCCTTCCATTGATCAGGATCCTGAACTCTACCACCTCATGGTCACTGCTGCCCAGGTTGCCATTTACTTCTACTTTCCCGATCAATTCTTCTCTGTTTGTGAGCAATAGGTCTAGAGATGCAAGGCCCCTAGTTGGTTCCTCCAGCATTTGTACTAGGAAGTTGTCCTCAATATTCTCCAAAAACTTCCTGGATTGCCTGTGCACTGCTGTATTATCTTCCCAGCAGACATCAGGATAATTGAAGTCCCCCATAAGAACCAGGGCCTGCGACGATCTGGAAACTTCTGTTAGTTGTCCATAGAACGCCCCATCCACCTCCTCTTTCTGGTCTGGCGGTCTGTAGCAGACACCCACCACAACATCCCCCTTGTTGCATTCTCCCCTAAACTTAACCCACAGACTTTCAACCATCTTGTTTCCACTTTCATAGTGGAGCTCCGAGCAGTCATACAGCTCTTTTACATATAGCGCTACTCCTCCCCCCCTTTTCCCCTGCCTGTCCTTCCTGAACAATTTATATCCATCCATGGCAGTGCTCCAGTCATGCAAGTTATCCCACCACGTTTCTGTTATTCCAATTATATCATAGTTCCTTGTCTGTGCCAGTACTATCAATTCTTCCTGCTTGTTTCCGAGGCTCCTCGCATTTGTGTACAGGCACCTAAGATACCGGGCCCATTGCCCTACTTTGCCCTGTCAAGTCTCCCTCCTGTCGCATCTTCCTCCTTGCAATTTCTCCAGGTGTCCTCCTTCCCCACTCGCCTGAGGTATTATGACTTCATCAGGAAATAAAAAACAATTATTTGATCCCCCCCCCCAGTTCCAACTACCCTCTCTTTTATTCCTGCTGTTACAGCCCCAGCATCCCCCAAGTTCCATCCCTCCCCCAGGTTTCCCTCAGTTTCACTTACTTGTGGGCCTTGGTCACCTTCCCCCTCTGAACCTAGTTTAAAGCTCTCCTCACCAGGTTAGCCAGTCTGCTTCCAAATACGCTCTTCCCCTTCGTGGATAGGTGGAGTCCATCTCTGCCTAGCAGTCCTTCTTCCTGAAACAGCACCCCATGGTTGAGGAAGCCAAAGACCTCCCAGTAACACCATCTCCACAGCCAGGCATTCACCTCCAGGATGCATCTGTCTCTGCTCGGACTCCTACCCTTGATCGGAAGGATCGAGGCGAACACCACCTGTGCACCGAACTCCTTCAACCGTGCTCCCAGAGCCCTGTAGTCACGTTTGATCTGCAGAGGGTCACCTCCCGCAGTATCATTGGTTCCCACATGGATGAGTAGCATGGGGTAGTAGTCAGAGGGACGGATGATTCTCGACAATCCCTGTTCATCCTCCTTCATTCTATTGAAAACTGCCTTTGACCGGTCACTTCTCCTTCCTTGATTGTCACTCCTGGGTTCTGGCCAGTCAGTGAGTTTTGCCCTTGTTCAGGAACTTGTACATACATACCACACATGTATCCTTTACTTAACCATTTGTGCTGCCCTTAGCGATTTCAAGTTTAGGCCATGGAAATTGCTAGATAATCAAAATCTGCACTTCTTATACAATCAAAGCTGCTTCATCCAGCAATTTTATCTTGTGAGGTGGGTGAGGGGGATGGGGAGAGATTTTCTTTACTTTGATAGGCCTGCCTTCTGTTCTTTTAAGGGTACACTTGCACAAGTATGCTAACCACAAAGCCGCTTGCCAAGTGAAATGCCAAAAGATGAGCTTTAACTTATGCTGTTGCCACAAACCCTTTAATCATGGAGATTTTTTTCTTTTTAGCATTACTTAAACAAAGCTGTTAACATAGGCCTTATCTTTTAGCATACAAGGCTGATTCACTCTGGTAGCCCAGCTTCAGGCCCACTCAGGGTCCCGCAGGACATTAGTCTATTGCAGAAAAACAACAGAGTCCTGTAGCACTTTTAAAGACTAACAGATTTATTTATCGCATGAGCTTTTGTGGGAGAAAATCCCACTTCGTCAGATGCTTCAAAGCCATTCTAAGTACATTTCTGTCTGGAGGTTAATTATTATTATTATTTTATTATAGAGACCAGTCAATAAGACATCAGTATTAAGAAGTGTTTTTTTTTTAATTTTATTTTATTTTTTTGAATCAGGAAAAAGGGACAGTAACTCAGAATTAAAAAATATGAGAAATAAAAACACTTTCATCAAGAAAATTATTTGAAGCTAAAAGCTGCAGTGCTAAATGACGAATGCGGTGATGTATCAGAATACCACTCTGTCCTAGGAAGAACCAGAAGATATTGTATGGCATCTTTCTAGTATGTTTAGGAAACTGTCAGCCCAACAAGTAGGACACTAAGGAATAGAATGGCCCTAAAGATCATAACACAGTTTTGCCTTATTGTTCCACCAGTCATGATGTCTCTGTTTCTGAGACTAAACTCTAAGAATAATAAAAAATATTTTTCATTCTTGTCCTTTGAAAAACATGTATGATTTATTGGAAAATAAATAAATAAATAAAATCCTGAAAAACATGTAGCTTTTCTACAGCTCTAGGAGCATATTTTGATGGTATGTATGCTGATAGAGTGATTAAAAAAAAATCAGTGGAGAATACACTGACTTCCTGAAAATTATTTCATGGTAGAAGAAACAATCTCCTCTTTTTTATGTTAGTATCATAGTCTAGGACTAAGGGTAAGCCTCAGATAAATTCCTATAATTCATGTCATTCATTAAATAGAATATTTTCCCCATGCTTTTAATGTGCTCTTTTATTTGTTTTAGTTATAGAGAAATCAAACTGGGAATGTCACCAATTTACTGTTAAATGAGTCTATTAAACCATTTTGATCACCACTTCATATTGTGTTTCAGTGTGGACATGAGTATGATGACCTTTGGAAGTTTCTCATGATATTCTCTATGTAGAGGAACACACTAAGGCTGTGGAATAACCTTTTTAAAAAGAAAATACTCTGTGTACTATAAATTTCCTGAAAGGTCTGCAGTAAGACAGCATATACCAACATTAGTGAGTTCACTTAGTAGATTTGAAATGTTTCTTACTGAATCTAGGAAGCGCTTCAAAGAGTATTTGGTTTTTTTAAGGTCACGCTTTATTGTTGTCTTGCAACAGAGCTGTTGTGAGGCATTGTCATGGCGATGGGACTGCTTGCCCCTATGTTACTCCATCCTGTACAGGATTTAATTACAAAAAATGAAGGTTATAGCTATTCAGAATTTTATTCTGAGTATGTTCCATGCTATCAGCATAGAGGGAAGATGACTTAGCTTCCCTGAAATTCATAGTAAATTAGAGACACCTGATTTGTTCTTGATGTGAATGCATGAGCAACCATTTTGTTTCATATAACGGAACTTCCTTAATGAAAGCTTTTTGTTGTAGTAGTGTTGGATGAAAGAATGTTGCAGACTCCATTTGTGTCAAATGTCTATTACTGACACAGCCTTAAATGTGAAATACAGGTTTCAGACTACAGAAGAGCTCAAAGTTCAATCATCTCTAAATCAGTTTGGAAAGGTAACCACCTCCCAAGCATTAGGAAAGACTGCAGGAAGGGATGGAGTTCCAGCTGAAATACTGAAACAAAAAGGGCAGATTGTACTTAAACACCTGCATGATGTCTTGCTTGCTGCTGCAGCAAAGGAGTTGCACAAGACAGGAAGGAGATCAACATCATAATGTTGCATCAAAACAAAGGAAATCAGAGAGATTGAAACAATTATAGGGGAACTACTCTCCTTAGTGTTGCTGGGAAGGCATTTGCAAGAGTAATTCTTAAGACTTCACGTTCTTGCTGAATGTGTACATCCAGAGAACCAAGTAACTTCTGTGCCAGAAAATGTACGATTAAGAGCAAAAAGCAAAGTTAAGTACCCGCTGGTAAGATAACTTACATTTGGTGATGATGCAGTACTTGTCATGCGTAGCGAAGAGGAGCTTCAGCAGTCTTGCAATGACTTTGCGCTAGCTTGTCATGAATTCCAATTAACCATTAGTCTAAAGAAAGAAATGATTGTGGCGCAAGCTGTGCTGGATTCACCAGGGCTATAGGCGCTTCAGCCCTGGGCCCTCGCCTGAAGAGGGAGGGCAGACTACAGCCCCTGATTATCCAGCCCTGCCAGCACAGAGCCAGGGCTGGTTGTTTGAGAAAACAAAGTTTCTAGCACCAAAATACTGGAGAAAGTAAAACTGCCAAGTCTAATTACCACTCTCAAACACAGACATCTCCATTAGCTTAGTTATCTGTGTCACACTAACAATGGATGAATTCTAGAGGGTCTTCCTTAAGGAGAACGTATGACACTCCAAAACCACTGCATAGACCTTTGCCAGGCTTTCAGGATATTTGTAAAGGAACTTGAAACTTTCAATATCTACACCACAGGTTGGGACGGAGCATCTAGAAACAGGCCATACTGGTGGGCTGTACTATGCCAAGGAGTCAAAGACACTAAAGAGAGGTGGTGGAAAGAGAGGAAATGAAAAGAGCATAAGTGAAACCAAAGCAGGCTTTAAATGCTGGTAGCGCACTGGCTTCAGCCTCTGGCCCTGCACCATATGCCTGCACTATAAGGATGGTCACTAAAGAGTTTTTGCCATTTGTGTTGCAGAAGCATGACACACAGCAATTGAAGTACTTTGGTGTTTACATCATCATCTTTCAAGCTGTAGGTGAGGCATTTAGCAGCTTTTTGCCACTAATCAGAGAGTATAAGAAAGTGGTAAAAAGACATGACACATGGCATGTCCTGGAAAGTAACTTTCAATATTTGAAAAAAGTGACCTTTACGACAGAGACAAAAGATCTTTGGGGGTATTTTGAAAATATACTAAAATTATCTAAGAGGAACTTAAAATGTTCTAGACACTTGAATAATAACTAAAAAAAGAGTGAATATGATAGGATAGGTGACATGATAACAGGTTGTAGGTGATTTCTAAGAACAATGAAGATGACAGGTGCACAGGATGTGGTCAGGGTAGGCAGTCTTTCCAATGACCCACTTGCAAGAAGGAAAATTTGCAGCTATTGCTATTTCCAAAGATACTATATAAATACCAGCCAATCTAATTGTGGAAGCAAGCATCTCTTGAAGTCTGAAGACCAACCTCATCCTGTACTGAAGGAAGGTGCAGTGAGAAGGCTTCTCCAGAGCGGAACCTTAATTGGCCAGCAAGATTCGCCTGGAGATTGTTACACCAGTTGGTGCATTATAGCTTTATTGCTGTATTCATTTATCAAATTTATGCTTAGCAACTGTACAACAATAGGTCAATAAACTATAGACTCAAAATCAGACAGCTGTGTCATGAACCCATTAATTCCTATTTGAGCCTTCTAGACCTAAGTCAGTAAGCTCTCAGGAGAGAAGATCTGATAAGTGTCCTGAGGGAGCCCACCAGATTGGTAAAATAAATAAGGTTTTCTCTCAGGGAGCCTCCAGGAATGGGGAAATCAGGGAAAAAAACACCTGACTTTTATTCAGTGAGCCTTCAGGGGAGGGAATCTTATGGGTTGATTCAATGAGCTCTCAAGAAGGGGGAACTTGAATTGCAGGCAGTGGACTCTTAGGGAAAGAAACTTTAACCTTCTGACCCAAAGTCTCATGATAATAAGCCTAACAGTTGCCAATCCAATTCAAATAATTTCAAAGCTATGTTAACCTAAAATGGCTTGGATTGAAGTTCCTCATTATGATATCTGTTTAAAAGTACTGTCATGTTTAGAGCTCAGGGATGGATTAAGGGGCCCCAGGTCCCCGGCTGCCCCATCCATGACCTACAGGCAGGGTAGGCTGTGGCCGTGGAGCCAGAGGAAGTGCTCCTTCCCAAGTCACTGGCATATCTATCACTAGTAGTAAAAAATGGACAATTGGCAAACTAAGCCATCCCATGATATCATCCCCTCCATAAATTTATCAAGTTCAGTTTTGAAGGCAACTATGTTTTTTTGCCCCTACAGCTCCTCTTGGTAGGCTATTCCAGAACTTTACTGCTCTGATGGTTAGAAACCTGCATCCAATTTCAAGACTAAATTTCCTGATGGACAGTGTGTATCCATTTGTTCTTGTGTATATATTGGCACTGTATTCAAATAATTCCTCTCCCTCCCTGGTATTTATCCCTCTGATGTATTTATAAAGAACAGTCATATCTCCCCTCAACCTTCTTTTGGTTAGACTAAACAAGTCAAGCTCTTTAAGTCACCTCTCCTAGGGCAGGTTTTCCATTCTGCGAATCATCCTTGTAGCCCTTCTTTACACCTCTTCCAGTTTGACTTCATTTTTCTTATACATAGGGGACCAGAACTGCACACAATATTCCAAATGAGGTCTCACCAGGGCCTTGTATAACAGTACTGATACCTCCCTATCTCTACTGGAAATACCCCTTCTGATGCACCCAAGGACCACATTAGTTTTTTTTCACAGCTGCATCGCATTGGCGACTCAGTCGTCCTGTGATCAACCAGTACACCCAGGTCCTTCTCCTCCTCCATCACTTCCAACTGATATGTCCCCAACTTATAAGAAAAATTCTTGTTATTAGTCCCTAAATGCATGATCTTGCACTTCCCATTATTAAATTTCATCCTATTCCTAATAGTCCAGTTTACAAGGTCATCCAGATCTTTCTATGTGATATCCCGATCCTTCTCTGTATTGGCAATACCTTCTAACTTGGTGTCATCTGCAAACTTAATTAGCACATTCCCACTTTTTGCACCAAGGCCAGTAATAGAAAGGTTGAATAAGATTGGTCCCAAGACCAATCCTTCAGGAATCCCGCTAGTAACCTCCTTCCAGCTAGACAGTTCACCTTTCAGTATGACGCGCTGTAATCTCCCTGTAGCAGGATGAAGTGGCCTCCCTTGGAGCAGAGCACAGGAGGGCTCCCACACTCCCCCTGCTGGACAGAGGAGTCAACTATCTGGAGCCCAGACAGGAAACAGAAGGGCAGAGTCAAAGGGAGCTGGGAAAATATAAAAGGCCAAGCAGAGAACTCCATGAGGAAGCCTTCCTGGAGATGGCCTGACCAGCTGCCAGAGCCCATACCTTTGGAGGGCTCCAACTCTCCCCAAGTGGCACTGGGGAGACCAGGAGACAGGGTCTGCCCCATATTTCCCTCCAGGGGAAGGACCTGGACAAGCTACCCTTGATGGAAGAACCCTAAGATGGGAGGGGGGCAGCCTGCCCCTGAAGGACCCTGTGACTTGGAGAAGCTGCCTTCTGTGGAAGACCCTGAGGGCTTGCGGGAAGGCCTGCTGCTGATGGCCCCTGCAACCTTGACGTCCCTCCACCTATGGATAGTGATGTCCTGACCGGTTTACCTCTGGCCATCTACCCATTAACTGCAAGGAGGACCTCGGGACCCAGGTACTGGGGTGGGGCAAGGGAACAGTGGGTGAGAACCTGGCTGAGCAGAGCAGCAGGCAGTCAGCATGTTTCCACTAGAGTCCTGCTGACCCAGTGGCACATTGGTCTGCCATTGGATAGGGCCCTGGGTTGGGATGCAGTAGTGTTGGGCAGGCCTGCATCCCCCTCCTTCCCCTCTTTGATTCCCTGAGTATGACCCTTCCTGCCTTGATCTTGGGGATCCTGCCTCTGGGGGTTTTCCCCACCCTGCTTGAAGGCCAGGGCTACCGACAGTGGGCATTCCCTTACTACACTCCCCTTTAACCAGTTCCTTATCCACCTTTCTATTTTCATATTAATCCCCATCTTTTCTAATTTAACTAATAACTCCCATGTGGAATTGTATCAAATGCATTGCTGAAATCTAAGTAAATTAGGTCCACCGCATTCCCTTTATCCAGAAAATCTGTTATCTTCTTAAAAAAGGAGATCGGGTTGGTCTGGCACGATCTGCTTTTTGTAAAGCCATTTTTTATCCCCATTACCATTAACCTCAATATCCTTAAGTACTTTCTCTTTCAAAATTTTCTCCAAGACCTTGTATACTACTGAGGTCAAACTAACAAGCCTGTAGTTACCTGCATCACTTTTACTCCCTTTCTTGAAAATAGGAACTACATTAGCAATTCTCCAGTATACGGTACAACACCTATGTTCACAGATACATTAAAAATCCCTGCTAATGGGCTGGCAATTTCATGTGCCAGTTCTTTTAATATTCTTAGATAGAGATTGTCCAGACCCCCCTGATTTAGTTCTATTAAGCAGCTCAAGCTTGGCTTCTACCTCAAATATGGTAATTTCCACCTCAACATCCATTAGCTATCTTATCCCATTCCCTAAGCTCACCACTACCCTCATTAAAGACAGAGGCAAAGTACTTAGGGATATTCAGTCATGCCTTGATTATCCTTGATCTCCACCCCATCCTCTGTGTTTAATAGTCTCACTTCTTCCTTCTTTGTTTTCTTCCTATTTATATGGCTAAAGAACCTTTTACTATTGGTTTTAATTCCCTTTGTGAAGTCTAACACTGCTTGGCTTTTGGTCTTCCTCACTTGATTTCTACAAGTTCTGCCTCCAAGAGGTAGCCTTCCTTTCCTATCCCTCCCATCTTCCATTCCTTGTAGGCCTTGTGCTTCCTTTTAATCATCAGTCTGAGATGTTTACTCATCCAGCTTGGTTTACAACTCTTGCCTAGGAATTTTTTCCACCTCCTTGGAGTGCAGGCTTCAGATAGTTCCTGCAACTTTGACATGAAGCGATTCCAAGCCTCCTTGATGTTCACACCCATGACTTCTTTGGTCCAGTCCACTTCCCTAGCTAATTCCCTTAATTTTTTTAAAGTTAGTTCTTTTGAAGTCAAAGACTCTGGTCACAGATTTATTTTTGTTTAGCCTTCCATTCGGTTTGAACTGGATTAGCTCAGGGTCACTTGAACCTATGTTGTCCCCTACAACCAGTTCTTCTATGAGGTCCTCAATACTGAACAATACCAAATTTAAGATAGCGTCTCATCTCATTGGTTCAGAAACTGTTTGGTGGAGGAATTCATCTGCTATCACATCCAAGAAAATCTGGACCATTTTATTGCTACTGGCACATGTACTCCAGTCTATAACTAGGAAGTTAGTCTCCCATAATCACACAGTTCCAAGTAGTATTTACTTCCTTAAAGAGGTCTCTATCCATGTCTAAATCAGATCCCAGTTGTCTGTAACACACCCCAAGCACTATCCCAGGAGCAACTCTAGTAGCTTTCTTCCCCAATGTGATTTTAAGCCATATAGACCCTGCTTTACTAATTCCATCACCTTGATTTTTTTTTATATTCTATTGCATCATTTATATAAAATACCACTCCCCCACCTTTGCCATTACATCTGTCTTTCCTAAAAAGCACATATCACTGGTATATGGGTATTGAAGGCTGACTACTATTCCACTATGTTTCTGTTATCCCTATAATATCTGGTTTCACTTCCTCTGCCAGTAGTTTAGTTCCTCCATTTTGTTACCTAGGCTTCTCACATTAGTATACAAACATTTTAGTTTTTGCTGCTTGGCTTCACTCACATTCCTTACCCAATTTGGGAGCGTTGTACTACTACCAACATCACCCATAGGACCAGCATTTGCACTTCCCTTCTTTCTAACACCCATACTGCTCCCCACTGCTGTGTCCTTTCCTATTTCATTTTCCTTCATCTCAATGCTAATGTCAGACATGGAGATTGTTTGGGCATCTCCTTTCCAGCTTGTAGGCTTAAGGGTCTGTTCCTCCCAGCCTGCTGCTAGAGCCCTGTTTTACCTTGCTGGCCACACCTCCCTCTGTTTCTTATGCTGGCCCCACTTATATCCCTTGGCCAGGTCCTCAGCTGCTCCTTGTCTCTCTGATTAGGCCAGAGCTCTGCTGCTGCCTAATCAGCTCTCTGCTGCTGTCTGCCCAGCCTTAGCTTCCTAACACTCAAGCTAACAGGGCAGGTAAGGAGTTTTGCTACTTAATGTCTGATGTTGTCTCATATTTCTTTCCTTTTTTGCTCTACCATCAGAATCAGCCTTGCTGCCTTATTCATTTCCTCATTCTACACACTGTCTGTAACTTTTTCCTACATTGCCCCTTTATTCCTATTGAACTTCTAGTGCACCGTGGCAGCACAACTGAGAATACAGGATAAAATTCTGGTCCCACTGAAGTCAATGGCAACCTCCCACTGAGTCCTGTTAGGTCAGGATTTCACCCTCACTTCTTCCACTATGCTCAAGAAATCAGTCATATATTTGACCTCAGACTTCACATACCTCTTACTATCTCTCCTTACCCTACTTGTTCTATTGACCTGCCTCTTGCATCCTGAGCCTGGGGCATCTTCAAACGATGTTTTCCATGCATTGAACACACTGCTGGAGTTTAATTAATAGCTATTAAAAATGATGATGATGATTTGGCACAAATTGGTCTAAAAATTCACCCCCATCTCCTGTACCTGCAGACATACACTTTGTGCAGTTACAGAATGCTTTCCCTTCTGCCTTTCCCTCTGTCTTATTCACAAGGAAAATGTGTCTGCTTTTTGGTTTTAGTAGGAAGGCTGATAAAACATTTTAAGTTAAACTAGCCTCATTGTGTGAGGAATCCATATTGTAAAGTAACACATTATTATTGGCATCATTTTAACTCTGCAGTGGGACTGTGTGAGGCGGTTGTGGGGTGAGTAGACATTCACCTCTTTATACCATAGAAATAGTCTCTATGTTAACCCTGGGTAGGTTTTCTCAGAGAACTGTGGTGATAAGGTGACTCAGGAGTCCTGACCCAGAAATAGGTGCAGAATGAAGTCAGGGGTCTTTGTTTCCATGCAACGTATGGCCCCAAAAGCCAACTCAGTGATACCAAGGCGTGGATATAACTGGTTTAGGGATATTAATACATCCTGGCCAGAGGTTATGGGATATATTTCACCACTCTAACCCCCTGCAATTCTTCTACACACAGCCTGATTACTTGGTTGAAGTGTATTTCACTTAGTTCAGAAACAGCTTTTATTTATTTTCAGAATCTTCCTCTGCCATCAGGTTTGCTCACTCTGTTCAGATAAATTACAGCTACATCTGAAGGAAAGCAAAAATGGTGAAATCATGCATTTGACTTGATATAGAAGTTCTCATTTTACTTCTCTGATTGCATTTCCATTTACTGCCAGAGGCCTCAGAATAGTTGGCTGTCCACTTGACATGATTTAGAATTTGAAGAGCTTTAGATCCTGGTATTGACAAGGAAAAGACAAATAGGCACTGTCCCCTCAATCCATTTCCATCCCATTTAAACAAGAGTTCTGAAGAAAGTTAGACAACCTAAAGCTTCACAAATGTGTAGTTAAAATACAGCAAATAGTCACCCAAATAGATATAATTCCCACAAAAGGAACCTACAAAGTCTACTTATGTTTTGCTGCCACAGCAATGTCAGTTAGGACTGTGGAAAAATATTACACCTCTAAGACATAGTTATGTCAGCAGAAGTGTTAGTGTATATGCAGTTACACCTGCAAATAAAGTTCTTGTTGTATCTTAATTTGTGCAGAGAACTGATGTAAATGATATTGGAAAAAGTATTCTTGCCTGCATGAGCTGCATCTCCAGTAAGAGAATTTGCACTACTGGCCTCCTTTTCAGCGTAGATGAGGCCTCAATTTCATGCAATGAAGCCTGAGAAATGAGCAGTCTGTTTGGTCATCTTAGCCTTCCATAAAATCACCATTATATAAATTGGGTTATGCATTATATTATGCTGAGAGATGCTAATGTCAGTCATTAATCACAGACCTGGTTAAAATTGGTGGGTGTGCTAACCACACTTCTTTCAAGATATGTTTTATACTAGAAAGACAATAGTGGCATAGCTGAAGTACTGCAGCTGTGATGCTGTGCAGTGAACACTTACAGCTATGGAAAGGGTTCTCCCATCTTTGTAGTAAATTCATAGGAGTAAGGGATAAGCCAGGTCTTTCAGAATCACTATTGGCATTTCATCCTTCCCATTGATAATCTGCCGTTTTGGAAAGAAAGTCCCTTATTACAGCTTTCTGAACAGCCTTTTGTTCTTAAAGATGTGTGCACCATGTTCCTTCCATGACCAGTCCATACTGATGTTGGTAAAGCAATCTCAGTGATTCATTAGCACTTGCATTACCATAGAGAATTAGCCCTTTCTATTGATATACTCTGTGGCAGTGTGGACTGGTGCCAAAATGGAGATGAGTGCCATGTATCATCCCACCGAGGTTTGGGAACCCCATTGCTGCAAAACCATGCACTATGTTCTATGAATTGTCCTTCACTGTCCTTCATAATGGATGCCATTAATAACACTGCACACTTGCATCAAAATCACCCTTACGGTGGATTTCCCAACTCCAAATTGATTCCTGACTGATCAGTAGCAATCAAGTCCTGTAAGTTTCCACAGAGTGATCACCACTTGCTTCTCCACTGTCAGTGAAGACCTTATTTTGATGTAACAGCGCTGAGGGGCTGGGGTGAGTTTGGCACACAGATCCAGGATTATCAAACTCCACCATGTCTCCCTTGTGTCATGTTTTTTTGAGGTCATTAGGAGGAAGTATGGACTATGGTGCTTACACTATCTTGATGACATAGAGTCCCTTAACCTCTTTCCCCTCTGATCTAGACAATGTGAAATAGATTAGCCAGAGTCTGAATGAGTATGAAATAGCTGAAGCACAATCTGGATAAGCATGAAATTACAGCGGTAGGTCAAGAAGTCACCGGAAGATATGATGAAGGTTATATTTGCTTCTTTAACTGAGGATATACTCCCCAGCATTTATTACAATAGCTGACAGTCTATGGGTGCTTTTGGATCTCCAGTTGCTGTTAAATAATAACATAGCTGCAGTGTAGAGGCAGGTAATTTTATGTTACTAGAATATTGTTCATGTTACTAGAATATTGTGATTTAGGCTTATCGGAAAATAGATTTTCCATTCCATGGGAAATTCTGACAGTACAATATTTTTTTTCTGAATTGCAAATATTACACATTTCCACAACATGAGAGTTCAAAAAAAAATCAATTTGTAACCATTTAAATATTTCACTTTGATAATAGAGGGTTCATTTCAATGTGAAAACATATGTAGAAAACAAAAATCAAAATGAAATAGAATGAAATGAGAAAATCAAACCAAAAATATTTTATCTTGCCAAAATGAAAAGTTTCAGCATTATCTAAATGAAAAAAAAGAAGTATAAATGATTTATTTGAACTTTTCTCCATTGAAAATGTCTTCAGAACTGAAATATTCCATTGAAATAGTTTCATTTTGTTGAAACTAGATTTTCTGACCAGCTGACTTTTTGTTGACCAATGTTGTTCATGATTTTTTTTCCAGAAGGAAGAATTTGCTATCATTGTCAGTCCTTGTTCTTGTCAAGACAATAGCAATATTTTCTACAAATGACTGCACCTTAAATCAAGCTGAAAATGAAAACCAGTAAAGAATGTGGCAGCCTGCTTGCTGAGTATAGTACCACTCTGGGAGCACATGACAATTCCCTTTGATTGGAATTGCCTGCCAATGGATTTCCAGGTAAAATTTATAAACCCTAAGTAGCCTTATAAGCTTTATGTAGCCTGGGTCCTACGTATTTGAAAGACTACATCTCTCCTTATGGGGATGATATCTATGACGTACAGGAGCATTCTCCCCAAAGTTCCATGAATTTTGGAATTTAATCCTCAGTTTATATTGGTTCAAAATTGCCCAATTGGTTCAAAATAAAATTTGCAGAATTTAGAAGCCAACTACAAAGTCCATCTACTTACCCAAACTTTAGTAGATCAAGGGCAGAATGGCATGTGCAACTATTGTTTGGACTTGATTTTATTGCAGTTGGTCATGGGTTTTTTGGCTTGGAGATAAACAGGAATGGCTCACTTTCTTTTTAATCTACAGTTTCTTGTTGGTTTTTTTGACAAAAGTTCCTGCATAATCCTGGTATCTTCTCTGTATGGGAGTGAGATGGAGAGAGTAAGCAAGATTTCCCACAGATTTAACAGTTGCAACCATCTTCTACAGGAGATATCCCCAGAATTTGTCTTCCTCTAATATATTTCTACAGTGTCCAGAGACTCACAAAGGTCTTTATCCATCAAAAGAATTGATCAGAATTATTGAGATTTCTTACTGGTGCTGTACTCCAATATGCAGGGGGTCAGGGGAAGGGGGGAATCTTCTACACATCTACCTTGAAATTGAAATCTTTAATACAGCAATGCTTGTCAGAAGAATATTGAAATAACTAGGTGTTTCCCAGGAGAAGAGAGTGTATATGGTACAACTGAGATGAAGAGATAATAACCTATAATAGATTCTATAAGATATCCTTTATATGTTTCAACTGTAGAAGTAGATTTCTTATGCATTAATTAAATCAAGGTATATGCAAAGGTTAAGATGATTAACATAAGAAAAATAGTGTTAGTTCAACTTTTTACATGTAAGAAAAAGGTGAGAATTTGAAATCTGCTAGTAAAAATGCCAGAATACCTTTCTCCCTGTGGTGCATCCTTTTAAAATTGCACTTAAAAAAAAAAACCTGTGTTCAAAGAACATTAGTAAGGCTGCAAAGGCAATCACCCAAAAGGTATCATATGCCACAAAGAAGGCTTCCCGTGCAACCTTTATTTATTCAATCCCTTCATGCATGTGCATTTCATTAGTCTTTAATTACATTATTAAATATTTTTGCACAGGATCCCTGCCTCAGTCAGTGCAGAGGATAGATGTGCTTACTTAAAGAACAACAATACAATATTTTATTTTCTTGTTGTTCAGAGTGTTGTCCCATGGCTTATTTACTGAACATTACCCAAACCTTGCTCTGAAAACAGAATTACTAATTTCTTCATGGGCTCTTTCCACATCACTTTAGTTTCTAAAAGCTTCACAAATATTAATAAATTTAGCTGCAGAACACCCCTGTGAGATGAGGGGGCTCTATTATCCCCATTTTAGAGATGGGGAACTGAGGCACAGAGATTTTTTATAAATTGCACTAATTTAGGGTGCCCAAACTGAGATGTCTAGGTTGCCAGAACAGAGGAAAAACAATATTCTTTATTGCTTTATCATTAAAAGTGATGATTTTTTTCCTATCTATTCTGCCTCAAGCAGATACATATCATGGAAAATTTCAGCGCACTTAGGCTATGACTACACTTGAAAATTTAGGTTGAGTTTAACTAAGTCGACTTTGGGGGGAGCTTACAAAGTCTACCTAAAGCGTCCACACTGGATGCCTAGGTCGACTCCTAGGGGCTAGGGGGACCTAGGGTAGGTCCACGGGGGCAGGGGGGGTACCCCTTGCCCAGTGCCAGGGGGCTCAGCCTTTGCCCCTTGTACATAGGTACAATGGGGCAAAGGGGGACAGGGACCCTGGCAGGACATAGGGGCAGGGTGGGCAGGACTCTGCCCTGCCCTGGGGGGGGGCATGCCAGGCTTCCCCTGTGCCTCCCCCAGCAGGAAGGGCATTGGTGTAGTCCTGGGGTAGCCCTAAGTCAATTTAGGGCTACCCCACATCTACACTGGCTTAAGTTGACTTCAAAAAGTCAACTTAAGCCTTAAATCGAACTAAATTGAGGTGTAATAAAGTTAACTTAATTTTCATTAAGTTGACTTTATTTTCCTTAAGTCGACTTAAGCAAGTTGCTTAAGTCAACTTAAGGGAACTGTAGTGTAGATGCAGAGTAAATTAAGTCAATTTAAGCAAGCTTAAGTCGACTTAATTTACAAGTGTAGACGCAGCCTTAGAGCCTGGCAAAGTTATAAGCAACTGAAAGCAGGTCTTATAATATGAAATGTCAGGTAACCTTAATAATAGATGAGTGTTACTGGCCTTACTTTCAATAAAGAACTAGAAAACAAAATAAGTAGCATTTCAACACAATGGTGGTTACTGCTGGATTTCTTAAATGGCTTAATATTTATAAAGCTGATGTTTTTGGCAAGGATGTAACTTGCTCTAAATCCTGTGCAATATTTTAAGATGGTTAGTTTACCAGACTTAAAAGGCAAACTATGTTTTTCCTTGTGCACAGGTGACATAGAGTATCTTAATACGTTCCAGTAATAAATTGATTTAAAACTTTAAAAGCTTTTGGGCATCCATCTATAGAAAATATAAATCCATTATGTCGGAGCCCTGGTCCTTCATTAAAAACAACTTTATATTAACATGACAGAGGAGATGTGCTGGAAACCAAACTCCAGCAATTCCTGTCATTATAAATGAGTAGAGAGGTCTTATTTTAGCAAACCTTTCCATTTTTTTTCCCATTGCGGTGACTTCAACTGTTATCTTCAGGGGTTTTGCAGCTATTGTGAAAATTGCTGTCATTAATTCTTAACCAAACCCACTCTCATAAAAAAATAAACTTTTAGGGTTTCCCAAGGCAAATTAACTCACAGATATGGTTCAAAATGACATATGATTCATGACTCGACCACAAACTTTTCTCCCTGAGTCAGAATTGCTAGCATTTTATCACTATTAATTATCTCTGTAGAAAACTTTCCTTGATATAACAGGCTACCAACTGGTAATCTAGGTCCCAAATGTCTAAATTATTAATAGCATGTGGACAATATTTAATAGTCAGTCATAAACCAAGCCAAAAGAGAAGTGCAAATGGAATCATTGTCATTTCCTTCTATCTCTCCACTGCAATGAAAACATATCAAGCGCAACTCTTACTAATTTTTTTTTTGAGATTTTTCTATAACATTACTTAAAATGATGCTGCTTTGGAATTTTGTTCAATGGAGCAAAAATAAAGGTGATCATAAGTTTAACCTACAGAGAGTTAGCTGTGGTTGTTGTCATTAAACTTGAATGTCAGCTCAGTTGAGTATATACAAAAATAGGAAATTAACCAAGCAAATTCTTCTTGCAGAGGCCCAACCATCCCTGATAAATGTCACCAGGGATGCCTTCACATTTGCCTGAGAGATAAATGCTAGATACATGTTGTGATGAAACAATATCCTTAAATGAACAAAACTGACCATTGCTATAGGATGCAAGCAAATAACACAAATGCGGTTATTTCATTTGTTGTGGGTTTCTTTTCCAAAGAAGATATTTGATTTCTCATATTAATATCAGCTTGTTATAGTACTCCTGTTGTGCTTAGTGCCTCTGCACAATAAATAAATAAAAATGAAAGATTCTTCTTTAGCAGAAAAGTAGAGATAATCAGGTGCCATCCTCGCAGTTCCTGACCTTAATGGGGATTTTGTAAGAATAGCAAGATTGGGTTCATTGTGGCATTTTTTAAAGTATGACTTACTGTATATTCCATTCCCAAAATAACGTGTTAAAGGTGTAATATGGGGCTATTAAATTACACTGCAAAGCTTTTAATTTGGAGGATTGGATTAAAATTCAAAATGATCTGGACAAACTGGAGAAATGGTCTGAAGTAAATATGATGAAATTCAGTAAGGACAAATGCAAAGTATTCTACTTAAGAAAGAATAATAATTTGCACATATACAAAATGGAAAATGACTGCCCAGGAAAGAGTACTGAGGAAAGGGATATGGGAGTCATACTGGATCACAAGCTAAATATAAGTCAACTGTGTAACACTGTTGCAAAAAAATCAAACACCATTCTCAGGATGTAACTACTTTCCATTATATTCAGCAGTAATGCAAAGAACCTACTTGCCTGTATACTGTAAGACATTTGTTTCAGCAAGTTAGTATATGGCTTGAGGCCTGTGAACTTTAAATAGATAAATGGCCCAACAAATAGGTACATGATCCAACCACAAGAATGTTATGACAGCAAATTGATGTACATAACAGGTTACATGAGCTACATCCTCACATACCTAACCAGGGCTATGTCTACACTGGCAATTTAAGTCAACTTAATGAAAGCTTAAGTCAGCTTTGTTACTACCACTCCTTAAGTCGACTTAAGGGTGGTTAGGTCAATTTAACAAAGTGGACTAAGTCGACTTAAAGCTAAGTCAACTTAGTCCACTTTGTTAAGTCAATTTTAATAAGGTAGACTTTAAGTTGACTTAAAGTCGACCTTTTTAAAGTTGATTTAACAAAGTCGACTTAACTTTTCTAATGTAGACATAATGTAGCCCAGAAGAGGACAATGGTAATGAATTGATGCATATGATAATAAATTGAGATTAGAGATATACTAACCTATGGTAGAAGAAAATCCCCTATTGAATATATATCAATCACAATAGCATTAGCACACCATTGTATAAAAGTTACTTCCCAGCCTTGGAGCACTAGGCGGAAGAGAGTTCCAAAGTGTTAGCCCCTGGTGACAAACAGAAGGTGTTGGTAATGAGGAACATAATGTCTATCATTTCAGTTTGTTCATATTGTGTGAGTAAATGGATGTGCAAATGTACATTCTATAATATCACAGTTTGAGACTGTGCTATACGTATTACTAAACTATTCATAATTATCAGAGTTCCCTTTATTGTGACTGTTGTAACTGCATATCACAGTTTCCAACTATATAATAATTTGAATTACACTGGGCCTGATCTTGGGACAATAACCTGGCAACTCTCAAAGTGATAACTGGGGGTTCTTAAGTAATCAATAGAATCTGTAGATCCTGCCTCACAAGGCACAAGAAGTACTTCTTCTGCTCTACTCCCTGCTGTTTAGGCTTCAGCTGGAGTATTCTGTCCAGTTATGGGCAACACATTTCAGGAAAGATGTAGACAAACTGGAGGACATCCAGAGAAGAGCAACAAAAATGATTAAAGGTCTAGAAAACATGACCTATAAGGAAAGATTGAAAAACTGTATTTATTTAATCTGAGGAAGAGAAGACTGAGCATGGACATGATAACAGTTTTCAAGTATATAAAAGGATGTTACAAGGAGGTAGAAGAATAATTGTTCTTATTAACGTCTGAGGATAGGAAAAGAAGCAATGAGTTTAATTTACAGCATGAGATGTTTAGTCTGGACATTAGGAAAAAGATTCTCATTGTCAAGGACTGTATGAAGATCGTACATGGTAAAGAACAGTGTGTGATCAAAAATCAGTGTATTAAATTGGTGTGTTAGAAACTAAGATGAACTGCTAAACAAAATAATGAGAGGATACTCTATTTTACCCATCACACCCCTTTGGGGGTCCTTAAAACAAGACTTCTGGGAAGAAAATTGTCTACCGGAGGTAATTTCACCATCATGGCTGCTATCCACCAATCTCCTGGGACCCAGGCTCTTCATTATCTTGATCATGAAAGATGTCCTGACCAGACCAGGACAGGAAGAGGCACCCCGATAACATTTTCACCTCTATTGACTGACAGTGAATCCCAAACACCACCTGGGATATAGCACTACCTCCAACTGCTGGAGATATTTTTTTTCTTCCCTTTTTAATTTTTTTTTTAAATCATCTTTCTCCTTTTGCTTTCTGTTTAATCAGCATCTGGTTGGCCAAGAGTACATATTTTTCAACACTGCTTTGAGCTTTTGACCAAAGAGTCAGTTACAAATAATGCTATATATAGCAACCTGATGCTGAAACAAGTTTGCCAGGTCTCAGAGTTGCTGATAAGACTGTGGATTGATCCTGCGTTTTTTTTTTCTTCCCCTGCATTGAGATGACAAGGAAAAGGCAATACCAGAGACAGAAGCTGAACCTTCTATTTTTAGAGGGGTAGCCATGTTAGTCTGTGTACAGCAAAAACAATGAGAGTCCTGTGGCACCTTATAGACTAACAGATTTTCTTCGGCATAAACTTTCATGGGCTATAACCCACTTCATCAGATGCAGCTGACAAAGTGGGTTATAGCCTACGAAAGCCAGTGGTTAAAGTAAGGGGGAACGCACCAGAACACCGTTCTGGGGCTCACAATTTTTAGGGGCCAGCGTTCCAGGGCCCCTAAAAAATAGAAAACCCTGGCGGAATGGTGTGTTCAGCCCAGGGGCCCCAGCAAAGCCGCAGACTCAGGAGGAATGCTTGTTCCACTCTGTCTGCTGCAGCCAGGCTGGGGAGCTTCAAATCTCCTGTCCTGAGCATGCTCAGATTGAGCGTGCCCAGGGAGGGAGTGGCCTGGCCTAGGAGCGGCTCTGCCGGTGATCCGTGCAGCTCTGGACCTCCAGCCAGGTAAGGGCTGGGAAGGGGCTGTGGGAGAGGGGGACAGAGGAGCCAGGAAAGGAGCAGAGGAGCCAGGAAAGGGGCTGTGGGGGGCAGAGGAGCCGGGAAGGAGCCCCAGGCCTGATCCAGCCATGCTGCCTACCTGTGGTGGTGGTATGCGGCAGCAGCGGCAGAGGGGTAGGATCAGGCCCGAGGGGCTGACATGTGGCGGGAGCAGAGCGCGGCAGCCAGCAGCATGGCCTGATTCGGCCACTCTGCCAACTGCCATGCTCCACTGCCCCAGGCCAGCCCCAGTCCTTTGTAGTCAGGGCTTAAGGTAAGGTGGGAATGCGGACACCGGGGGTGAGAATGGAGGGTCTGGACTCGCAAGTCAATCGAGCAAGGGGTCAGGATGGGGGAGGCTGGGGAGGGATGGATGGATGGAGTTAGAGGCCTGGAGAGAGGTGGAGGGGTCATGAGGACAAGAAGACTGGGTAGGGGCTGGATAGTGGGGGGGGGTCTGGGTGGAGGGGCTGGGGAGGGGTAAAGGGGGCATGGGGAATGGGTGGGGAGAATGGGGAGGGGTAAAGGGGGCATGGGGACAAGGAGACTGGGTGGGGGCTGGGTAGTGGTGCAGAGGACTATGGGCAGCTGGAGGGGGGACTGGGTGGGGAGCTGGGGAGGGATGGATGGATTGATTTAGAGGCCTGGGGAGGGGTGATGGGGACATAGGGACAAGGAGACTGGAGAGCGATGGAGGGGATTATGGATGGCTGGAGGTGGATTGGGTGGGGGGGCTGGGGAGGGATGGAGGAGGTTGGGGGGCTGAAGGGGAGGTGGAGTGAAGATGGGGGGCTGGGGAGTTAGGAGAGCTGGAGTGGAGGTTTGGGGGCAGGGAGCTTAGAGAATGTGCATGGGGCTCAGGAGGGACATGGGGAAAGAGGGGTCTGATGTGGGCACTAGTGGACAAGGTTAGGGAGATGTGGATTTGAGGCTGTGCTTCATTTGTGAGGAAAGAGCTGGTGGGGCTCAAGCAATTTGTTTTGCACTCATATCTGTTTGTAGTGTAGACATAGCCAAAAAGTAATTCGGTGAAGTACATCCCAGTGGGAATCCTCCTCAGTTCCCCTTCCTTTCCTTTCCTCCCCTTCCCCTTCCCCTTCCCATTAATTAATTATGAGGCCCCAGGCAATCCAACTCTTTCCCCACTGAATTGCAATGTGTAATCAACTTGGAAAAAATATTTGTTTCCCCCCTCAAGCTATGTTCAGTCCTGGAGCGAACATAACACATTAATGATCCAAAATGCTGTAGCCTTGCAGAGCTTTCCACCTTTCTGTGGGATCCAATGCTCACTTCTACCTTTGGAGAGGCCCATTTCAATGGATCTGACTTTTATATGCATGGACAAGTTGTCTCATGCAACTCTGAGGGTTTTGTGTCTTTCTCTGACCCAAGGAACACTGAATTCATGGTAACTAATACATCTTCTGTTATAGTGAGAGTTTGAAAAATATTTGCAATGAATGTTTTTTAAGTCTCTAAAGCATTTCTACAGTAACTTTTTTCATGTAATGTAAGTATCATATACAGAGTATATGGTGGATTGTAGTTGGCATAAGTTGGGGATGACTGGCATAACTCCTTTTGTCACTCATGAACTGCTTCCTCAGACTCATGATGACAGAATACTTTTACTACTGTATCATGTATTCTCTATAGGAAGAATAACACTTGACTGCCTAATATTTTAGAAGCCCACTATTCTTAGTTGTTTATAAGAATTAACATTCTCATGTGGGCTGCTCACTCTCTTGCCTCAAGCTCAATTTTTAAGTTTCAATAAAAGTGGCTCAGCCCTTTCCAAGAGTGAGCTTTGTGAAAAATAGCTAATTTTGCTAATGTTAAATATCTTTTCCTTGAAGAACTCTAGTGCCTCCATGGTAAAAATGATAGAATGATAGTTCTGGGGACAGAAAGGTTCCCATGAAAACACACCCAGACTTGGTCAAGGTATAAGCCTTTGAAAATCACCATTTGTGAATTTAGAGCTTTATGGATGTTTGCTAATAGAATTTCTGAACCTTCTATCATGAGGTTGACCTTGACTCTGTATACGTAGGCTGGAAATGTGACAGACAGGCGACAAAAACTGAGGTGTAGATGATGGTAGAGGCTAGATAGGTGTGACAGCAAGTGTCGTCGTCTCACATTTGTTCAGTAAATTAATTAAACTTCAGTATTTCAGTTTAACATTTCTATTAACGTTTGAATGAAAACACATCTATGCATTTCTTTTGAATTGAGGTACTTAGGCATGCTGATGCTTCCGGTACCAAAAAACTATTGCCTATACGGCACTATGCATCACAAATTGCTGCTCAGCAAATACCATAATTTGCTCAACTGCATCATCAGCTTAGAGGAAACATTGGTGGCATCCATGGTGTGTTTGCTAAAAATGTTCTGACATGTTGCATATGTGGTGTTACAGTGGTCAAAGGGAAATTGTCTACAGGGTTAAGGTCTAAATAGTCTTTACTAGTGAATGGTTTAGTACTCCTTAAGATCCTAATGAAAAATGCATTCATCTCTGTGCAAAGATGGTTTGCGGGTGTGGGGTTATATCAGGGGCTAGTATTGTTCAGTGGTTAAAGCATGAGAGTCTTGCGTTCTGGGTCTTAGTCCTAGTTCTGCCACGAAACTGCTGTGGGACTTTGGGTGAAGTTGCTTCACAATTCTGTGTCTCGGTTTCCTAAACTGTAAAATGAGGTTAGTCTGTCCCTTTAAGACAAGGTCTGTCAAATGGGAGTTGCAACCCATTAGAGCAGTGGTTCTCAACCTGTGGGTCGGGACCCCTTTGGGGGTCGAACGACCCTTTTACAGGGGTCGCCTAAGACCATCGGAAAACACACATATAAATACACATATATAAATAATTTTATGGTTGGGGGTCACCACAACATGAGGAACTGTATTAAAGGGTCGCGGCATTAGGAAGGTTGAGAACCACTGCCTGAGAGGGTCACAAAGTTGTTATGCGGGGGTTGTGAGCCACCCAGAGCTGCCAATAGCTGTGCAGAAGCAAGGGAGGCAATGGGGAGCTAAGTTTACTTTGAAAAGCTGTATTGATACAAATTCTTTGCACCCACCAGAATTAAATAATAACAATTTAAAAAATAACTTCTGTGTCTAAAAATAATTCCATAAAAATGTGGTTTAGTCTTAAGTTCAAAGTGGTGAGAAAAGATTAATTCATTTTAGGCAGAACCTTTGGTTATAAATTTAGCATTTAAAATAGTGTTGCCTAGAAAAAAATGTATTTTTAATTTGGCAGGGGACCACACTTGGAGGCTGGCTGTGTGAAAAGGATCGCCAATGCAAAAAGTTTGAGAACCACTACTTTAGGAGGTGGTACAACGCTTGGTTCATTATCCCTTGTAAAGTGATTTCAGCTTTTCAGATAGAAGGTGCTATGGAAAAGTGAGGACTGATTTTATCAATCACAAGTTGTGGTGATTTTAATGCCATCTTCCCTTTCTATCTATGTTTAAGTAACATATTTCAAATACTTCAACCAGCACACAAGCTATTGGCAATGCTACAGAAGTCATATACTGGTGAAGTCTTCATGTTAGCCTTGTGTATGTTAGCATTTTTAAGGAAAGTTTCCACCAGGGATAAGACCAGTGGAAACCATATGGTAGATAAGTTCCAAAGGGGTAGCCATGTTAGTCTAGTTCAGCAAAACAAACAAGGAATCCTGTGGCACTTTTAAAGACTAACACATTTATTTATTGCATGAGCTTTCATCATCATACTTGAGTTAATGAGGCAGGGAAGGGGGTGATCTGATGGTCTTGTGTTAGACAGTGTTTGTTAGTTTGTGACAATAATTGCTATAGACATAAATGCTATATAAAATTATAAATATTATTATGGAGCGATAACCGATGCATGCAGTACTGAGAAGTGGTTGCAAATGCCTATCTGGACTGGGGCCCAAACATGCATGAAGGGGGCCGATACAATATGGGAAGGGGGCCCGGAGATTAGGAGGGTTCCAGGGCCCATCAAATTATACTTTAACCACTGGCTTATGCCGAAGAAAATCTGTTAGTCTATAAAGCCACAGGACTCTCGTTGTTTTTACCTTCTATTTTTGTTATACATTTTCCAGTCTTGTTTTGTCATTTTAGGAAACAGGATGAGACTTTGTCAACAGTAACAATAACATGAATTCCAGACCATCTCTACTATCTTCTCAGAAAAGAGAGCTATCTAAAAGACTGTCAAACAAGGATTTTTGTTTTGTTTTTGTGTTTGTTTTTTTCCTCTACAGCTAAAGGGAAAGGGAACCAGAAATATTGGTTAAAAGAAGGCATTATTTAATACTTTATATTTCACATGCTTTAACCCCCCATCCCCTTGTATCTTTACTGAAGTGTTAAGCAAAGAAAATCGTAGTGTGTTCACCATGATATTCAGTAAGCTGAGGTCTCTGTATACCAAACCCTGAACATCATTTAAAACTTCCTTAATGTTGGACAGGAACTGGGTTTTGTTAATACCTTTGACTCATTGTGCTTATATTGTCCTTCTAAATTACTATAACACTATTTTCTGTGAAAGTTACCCCATCTGTAGTATTAGGAAGAGAAGCTGGAGAGATTTTGTGATCTTAATAATATATTTGACCCCATAGTATTAAACAGGCATGCCATGTTATACAAAGTGACTACTGTTAGACATTTTACAAGGCCATTGTCCTCACCATAACCTTCAACTTCATGGCCATCACCAGAATAATTGTTGAAATATAAATATTTCAGTATGTTCAGTAATAATTTAATAATGGCCTAAGAAGTCCTAGTGCCTTAGCATGCACTTTCTGCATCTCAAATTTGTGAGCAAATCCACCATTTGTAAATAACTGTCTAATAGTGAGGCTTTCTCTTTGCAGTAGGAGCAGTCAGGAAAGGAAGAGTGTAATCTAACTGACTACTGAAAATCAAAGCATCTTGGAATAATTTAGTCAACAAATTTAATATAAGAATATTTTTTTTAACTCTTCTTTATAACTATAATTTGTGAATATCTGCATATAATAACTCTCAGAGATTCCCTAGATTGATCTATTAGTCCAAAGGAAAAATATTTGATGGTAATCCAAGGAACAGCAAAATTGTTTAAGAAGTTATGGGTGCAAAGTCTAAAGTCACTAATTTTTTGCTTCTGCTTGCCCCTGAAAAATCATGTTAAATACGATTACTCTACTAAAAGAGGAGCTAGCTTTATAGATGTTATTTGAGATGATGGAGTGGAATAGGAACCTGGACTGATGTGCTTGTTATGGTCCACTGCAATCTATGGATTACACATATGGGTCTCCACTGAAATCAATTGAATTACTCACGTGAGCAGCTACCCAGTGTGAGCAAAAGGCTAATGATTATCATGATGGCTACTTTTAGGTTATTAAGTTATTACTCTATAGGTTTTTAAACATGAATGATACACTTAAGACAGGACAAATATCAGACAGCTAAATTAAATCTATAAACAGAACAGATAACTCAGTCTCAGTTAAGATCTAATATGTTCTCCATCATAACTGAGAGCAATTTTGAATTGTTTTGCATTGAGAAAGTAAACCTGGCTGAGCAGAGACAGGTTGATAAATACTATAATAAAGTGTAAGACAACACTTACCATAAAAAGGAAACACACTCATAAAACTGGAGTTTATGAACAACAAAATCATAATAAGCTATATTCCAGATTTCTGGGCCACTAAAACTACTCTGATATCTTACCAGGGGAAAAAAAATAAAATAAAAAACTGGAATACACTATATTAACAGATCTTACAGAACACAAAACACAGAAACAACATCATGTATTGAAGTGCCATGAAGATTATGATGATGATGATGAAAAGCAAAAAAGGATAATATTGTCTACGATTCTGGAGTCCTTCCACCCCCATACACTCTCTGTATATATACAAAGAAATGCAAGCATCTGGCATACCAGATGGTTTATATCTGTGATACCTAAAGGGGGAAAAAAAAGTATGAGGACCAAAAAGACATGCTGTTAGCACTACCAGAAGCTTAGTGTTCAAATAATAATTATTCTTTTTTTTTTTTTTTTTTTTTTTTTTGGTTTCTGCAATAAATTAATTAAAAAAATAAAAAAAAAAAAAAAGAAAAAATTAAAATTTTTTTTTTTTTTTTTTTTTTAAAGCAAACAGGCTGCATTCTAATACTAATACAAACTTTTTTTCCTGTGCAATAGAGATTAAGAGACACATTTATAAGGAATATGTAGCCTTATAAGAAACTATTCTAATGGTGACACACCATTCTAAATAAAGTAGGCCACAAACCAGCCTCCCTCCTGAGCTAATTCTGCCCCCATTATATAATGAATCACTAGGTATCCTGAAGAACATTCAAAACACCACTTGGAAAACACACCCTTGCTTTTCCTGGTTGGTGAAAGCCAGAGAAGAGCAGCTGACAAGTTCAGTTCACTATTCACTAGTACAAGAAATTTAATACTTGATACTAAAGCCTACTACAAAACCTTAAGTAACCGCTTATTCCTCATATCCACAATCAGCCAAGCCAAAGTGGAAAAAAAAAACAGATAATGAAGAGAATGATTAAAAAAAAATAACTATATTATAATAGGGGAAAAGATGTAGGAAGAACAAGAGTATATGAGCATAATGAATCTCTTGGCAGGCAATCCTGGCTACCAAAGCTCTGAGAACTGAAATCCCAAGAACAACCTGCAAGATGCTCCAACCATCTGCCCAGTGCAATTGTGCATTGGTGTTTGGCTGGGAGCATGAATGATCTGTGACTTTTGAGTGTCAAATAGACAACAAGGTATGTTTTGGAATAAGTCCCTGAAATGATGCCAATTTATTGGTGTCCAATTCTCAGCATTAAAACACAATAGGAGAACCTACTGGGTTTAAGCAAGGGATAAATATTCAGTAGCTTAAAATACTATTTCACAAGACATTGAATCAAAAATGAATGTCAATGCATTTGAAACATCAAAGGGTAAGAAGCTTCACATTTAATTCAAACTAGCACAGTGGTAACCCCTTATAAGAAAATCCAAGATTAGGACTAGAATAGGAAAAGACAAAGTAAAGGTGTTGTGTTAACTACTGTAGCAAGCACAAATTAAAAGAGTAAGAGACTGGGGTTCCTTCTGAGGCAAAGCAGCCAGACAACAGAAATTTACTAAATACATACACTGATATTCAGTTGCCATTAAATGTCTACCAGGAAAAAGCCTGTCTCTGAGGAAGTTTTGTCAGTGCTTACAGGCACTTTGTTTAACGTCCACCCCGGGGGTGTTGCTCATCGGGAGTTGTGAGCGGACGATGGATTCTTTTGGCCACCGGGATAATAGCCCGGCTTTCTTTCGGTGACTAAGTGGAGGCCTTTGAATCCATATTGGCCCTCAAGGGGATTAAATGGCCGAGGACCAAACTAATACAGATGGCAACTAAAATTTATATCAGGGAATCCGAGAATGGTTCCCAAAGAGGTAATGAAAGAAAAGAGGGAAACATTGAAAGCGCTAACGTGGGGTTAAAGATTGAGAGAGGCAAGTTGAGATAATAAAAGGAAGGTTTTATTTATGGTTACACATATTTTAATAACTATATCTTTGGAATGCTTTCAAAAGAAACTGATTGACTATTAAACAATTAAGGTATTATTACTATGTAACCAGAGAATTATGTTGCAACAAGACTTAAAGAGAAAATGCGCATTAAAGGTTTAATTACTAAAGCTATTCTTATTATAGAGTTACTGCCCCCATTCTCAAGAGATAGGGTGGCCCACCTATCCGTTCCCTAACACTTATCCCTATCTGCCCTTTACTCCAAGGGGTGCTAAACTACTTTAGCCCTTTTTTCCCAGGACTCGGGACTAAAAAATAACCAGCCTTCACCGAGGTCTTAAGGTTTTATACTCACCAAACTTGTATCAACGTGTCAGTTTCGTCACTGGGAATTCTACTGGGGAAAGGTGGGAGACTTCGAGGAGCGGATGACCGGGATCCGATGACCAAAAAACAAGAGCGCCTTTGAACCGTGTTCTTGGGATCACTCTTGGGGCTGTGCACACACATGCCTTCTGGATTCAGGCGTTCATATTTATAGGGTTTTGCACTGCTCTTTCTTATGCTGCAGGGTGTTTTGAGCTTTTCACGCCTCGATTTTGGTGGTTTTAGAGCTTTTCACACCTCAAGGTGTGAACCTCACCTGGGCTCTATCTCCTATACTTATTTCTAGGTATAGGACCCACATTCCTCATGTGGGCAACTTGAGCGCCGGCTGAGTTCTTGGTAACTTGAGTGACGGCTGAGTTCTTGGTAGCCTGAGTGAGCAAGTTCTATTTCAGACCTTTGAAGATTGGTTCAGGCTTGGCCCTACTCTTGCTATGTACTATTGCTATGCTACATCTAAGCTATAAATTCCCATTATCCATACCCACTTTCTACAGTCAGCAGATAAGAGGGGGGTAAATGAACATTAGCATATAAGGCATGAATAATTAGAAGACACAGTGTAGGAAGTATTTTAATAAGAATTAGCAGTACCCAATACTGTAAAGCATGTTTAAAAGTACTGTACTCTATATTATAACAGTGGTTTTCAAACTTAGGGTTAGGACCCAGTACTGGGTCCCAGACCCTCAGGCACTGGGTTGTGGCACCACTTGCTGCTGCCACCAAAAGACTGGAATGCATTGCTCAATCATGTAATTGTTGGGTCGCGGGCATAAATAATATTTTTCATCTGGGTCCTGAGAAAAAAGTTTGAAAACCACTGTATTATAGTATATATGAGTTTTAATGAACTATGTTACATCACAGCCTGACTTTGTGGGGCCACCGTTAATGGGGATAGTCTATTAAATTTTTCATGCTGTTATAAATCTTAGGCTATATGTACAGTTCACCTCAGGGGTGTGAATTGCAGTGTGCGTCTAAAGTGGTTGCACTGTAACTCCCCCATGTAGACATTGCAAATAGAAACTAAAAGGTTCCTACTTGCATTAGTGTAATCCTGTTTGAAGAGGATTAAGTTGCAGGGCAGTGTAGACAAGCCCTTAGATACAAATAGAAGCAGATTTTTTCAGAAATTCTGAAAAAGATCTTTTTTTATAGGTTTATGTGACCATGGTCTCTAGAGAGGCCACACTAAAAATGTTCAATAAGGGCAAACTGCAAAAAATAGGACAGATGATCCCTAAAACTGGAGTTTTTCCCCCCCTAATAATTAGAGTAACCAAGCCAGTAATAAAACAGCTTCTATAATATCTTATTGGTTACCAAGAAGCTAAAATATAGTTTCCTTTAAGCAATCCACCCATTGGCTCTGACCCAGCCGGGCAAGTCTAATATGGTGAAGTTTACAGAAAATCTTATTCATCATATATAAAATACTACCAATCCCAAGAGATCAGACTCATTACTCACCACATCAATGAATGTTCCAAATCTTACCGACTATAGGTTTACAGCCAATCCTTATTAACTAATCTACAATATATTAAGAAATGAGAGTTACTATGCTCAAAAGATGATTATACATATAGATATGGATAAAGATCAGTTTCGCAGTAGAGATGGAGAGCTGATGATTTGTAAAAAGCCTTCTAGACCTAGTTCCATAAGTTATAGTACAATAGGGAGTCCGTGTGCAGAGCTTGTTCAGTTTTTTCCATGTGAATTTTTAGGGGTTATTCAGATTAAAACTGGAGACCTCAGTCTTGCAATTTGAGTTTCCCCTGTCAAGGTTTAAGCAGCACTGAGATAAATAGTATGAGGTCTAGAGTTCTTTTATAGTTTTCTAGCAGGCTATGATAATGTCTCAACAGCAGACAACACAGCACACATTTCTTGGATGAAGATAGGTGATTTGCACTGTTACTTTGAAGTAAATCTCTATTTTCTAGGCATACACTGGTAACTGGTTGCATTCAGTAGCATAAGGTAAGTAACCATTCAAACAGTTCATAGACCACTTACTAGAAACCTTAAAAAGAAATATAGACAATGATATTATTATACCCAAGTTTCATCTGAATATTAATATTCCTTTTGTGATCTCTGAATCAATAGAATATAGTAACAGACATTACAGATTGGAATCTAAGTTTAGCGCCTACAAGTTAACATTGTTGGTCTTTTAATATATAAGTAAACACAGATAAATATAAGTACTTATTCTTAATACTCTAACAATATGGGTTTACATTTCAAAGAATTTAGTCTACTTAGAGTGGCTTTGATAATATCTACAATAAATGGTCCTGTTTACCCCTTCAATACTTCTCTAATATGTCCTTAATGGTAGATTTTGGGTCACTTATCATGGTAGATGTTTAACCCTTGCTGGTTCAATGTCACAGCTTATCCCATGTTTTTTTTTTCTAAGCAAACTCAAAGATGATATATTTGCTGAATCCTTATAGAGCTGTTTAGCTCTATAGGATCTCTTCTCCTGAGACTCATAAAGGATTCCCATCCTGAGTCCAATACCTTGATATGTGCTCAACTAGTTGTATGATCTTATCTGCAGGTTCCCTTAAGAGATCCCTTTCTTGTCCAATTATTGTCTGATATTTCAAAAATGTTCTCAAACAAGTGAGTGCAGATTAGTAGGTCATTTAAATCTTTGTAACTATTATTTTAAAATAATTTTTATTAGGTTGTAACTTTCGTTGGTACTGTGTGACACTGGATGCTGGGGAACTTTAACTATTTGCCCATATAATTTTACCAGGTTACAGCTCTATTTATCTGTCTAGGTTCTTCTGCATCATAGTATCTGAGCATGTTACATGGTTTGTTTGGTTTTTTTTAAATATAATGAACTGTTCCTCTCTTTCTTTCTTATATCTAGCAATAATCTGATTTTTTTTTTGTAAAGGATTTCAATCTTTGTTTTTCTGAAAAAAAAGTTCATATGGGATAGCTAAGTTGAAGAAATGAATTTTGAAATTAGTTCTTAAAATGGAGAGGACACACTAGGCTGGGAGAAATTTTTCCATTGATATTTTTTTTTAAGAAAAAAATGAAGATTTGGTGACACTGACAGATCGAGCTAATTCATGACAATTCTGCCAAATTGTTTCAATTTGGGAAAATAAAATAAACTGGAGAAGGAAAAGACTGAATAAAGTTAAACTGTAATTTTGATATGTTCAAAATGAAACATTCTAGTTTTTTATTTGAAATTATTTTTCATTTTAAAATTGCCTTTAACTTATTATTTTTTTTAAATAACACTTAGGGTGCTCAAAATCAAAATGAAGCATTTCATTGAGGATCAACTAAAATATTTAGTTCTACCAAAAGGAAACTATTTTCTAGTCTTCCAAAAATAAATACATTTTTTGAATTTCACTTGCGTGATATTTAATTATTAATTTGGTATTGCCAGCAAGCCAAAAACAATCAATTATTTGCCCTGTGTTACTCTTCATATGTCTTCTGGCAGTGAGTTTCATAGGGTTGGGCTATATCTTAAGAAACTTCTCTCTTCTGAATTCAAAAATTGTTTCCTACTGGTCGACATTTTTGTTCTTCCAATAAAAGCATAATCAGTCATGTCCTTGGAGGGAAAAGAGACTTTCTGTCCAATTCCTCCCATTGCCTCTGCTATATTTTCCCCCCAAACAGCACCTAGCTCAATGGTGACCCAATCTCAGTTAGAAAATGTAGATTTAACAGTAATGTTAATAATACCATACCTGTAACAAGGAATCATCATTACTGCCTTTCCTCCTGCAATCTTTGATAGCTTCTTCTTCATTTCAGAGCCTAATTCTAAGTATCCCCACAGATGTTCAAGATCATTCAACACTTCATCCCTTCAGTATTAATAAACTCAGTTTCTTATTCTCCTGATCAAGCCATAGTTTTCCACACTTTTATCAATCTTTATTTCTGTCTGTCTACCTATGTTTTTGTAAGGTCCTACACAACTTTGGCACTTGTAACTAATACTGTAAATCCTGTCATCACTTTGCTGTCCTTCCAATTTTTACATGCTTTTTGTTTAACTGTTATCCTTTCCTAAAATCTGATGTCATCACTGTCCTATAGCTTCTAACTTTGAACCTGATTCATCAGTATTATCTGTCTATTTGCACCAATGGGAGTAATGCATATATTTTCTTATCCGATCTATTAGTGATTGGAATAACATAATAAAATAGATGGAATGACCAGATATTTTTTCCTCACCTCTAACAAAATGGTTGGGTTCCTTGAGCCTCCCACCTTCAGACATTGCTACATGATTTTTTCTCTACACTTTGATCCCTTTCTTTATTCCTACCCTAATAGTCTATCAGTGTTATCATACTGTAACTGGTAGTCTAATTGAGTATGGTAGTGGGGAGTTTTCAGGTACCTCTACAAGAGAAATGCTATAAAAATATCTTGTTTGAATTTACCCTCTTAGCAGCCTCTTCTGCAAACTATGCACAATAACTTTGGCAAAAAATTTGTACATCACCAAAACTTCTGTTCCAAAGATAGATCCAAACTCTCAGTAACTGGGATAAAATTCACTCAAATAATCAGCCTTTGAATCTTGTGGTTTCTTCTGATGTTTTTAATTGTGATTGGATTTTTCTTGTTTTCTTCCTGTTGTTTTCTCTGCAATATATGCAGATCCAGTCTGCTTTGTGAATTTCTTTTTTTCATTGTTCATGCTAATACTGGTATTTGTTTATTCCACCTTCTTGTTAGCTTCCACATTCAATCAGATCAACAGAAACCTGTCAAGGAATCTGTCAGGATGATCCATGATGAAGTGAATTTATTTTACTATTCTGTGTCAAAAACCTCCCCAAGACCAGCAAAATAAATACTGAACAATATATGAAATTTACTTTTATAAACATCCTGGTGTTTCTCTTATTTAATAACCTACTACTACTACTATGACAAAACTTGCTGCAATACAACTTAGATCATAACTTAAATTCAGTGGGCATTTTTAACCTAATATTCAGTAGCAGTGAATAAAGTGGATTGTTGTAGAGAAAAGAGAGAACTTTTATTTTAACAGAAATTGAAATAGCTTTATTTTCTTCTACCTTTTTTGAACTGCATCAGATATTTGTATTTGTTTATCCGTTCAACTCGTCTTAGTCAGAGGAACTATTCTATAAAGCAGTCTGGTTCAGGGAAAGGAGAGTTGCAATAATAGCTTGTTTAGTTAAAGAAGCTGAGCTGTTTGTGGCATTGTGTTTGAACAATTAAGTTTTATGTTTATTTCATATTAGAAATTAAATTGTATGTATTACCTCTGAGAATACTTTACCTCTTCAATTATAAAACATATTAATTAAACTTAAAAATATTATGGGGGAATAATCCAATAAACTGACGATGACATACTTTCTAGTAAAGGATAGGCACATCATCATATAATACATGATAAAGAGTGACATTCATAGAAGTATAAATACACAGGGTATCTGGATCACAGTATTAATGACCAAATGATGTTACCATTTTACAACTGTTTGGCTCTGTGTGAAATAGCTTGGCAATTTCATGCAATGCCAGGTGACATTTACCCAAGGCATATGATACCCAATCAAACCACCTCTTCCACCAATAGTCCTTTCTACATCTCTGCCAAGCCACCACCCATTTCTGCTCTCTCTGCCACACATACTTGCCATCCTTGCATACATACCTCATTTTTTCCAGCTCCTCCTTTACACGCACATAATAGAACACAGTTGTTGTAGGAGTCAGGAGAAGTATGAAGTAAGTATGTAAACCTTTTATCAGTTTTGTAGTTGGAGAAATTCTGAGGCAAAGAAAGGGTAATGCAGTTGCCCAAGGTCACACCAATAGTGAAGCCATGTTTTGAAACAAAGGAAGAAATGATGATTCATCGGTGGTCATTTTCAAATATTCTTGAAAAGGTGCCATACATACATCAGAAGGGGACCAGGAGGGCAACCACCCTCTCTATCACCTCCTGGTTCTGCCACTGGATTACACAGGACATTTGAGACAGATCTAGAATTGGAATTCCTAATTAAGTCTTTTGCTTCAGACAATACTGTCCCTTTATTCTCTGCTATATTTGCATACATTGGGGATAACATAGGGATACAGTTTCAGTTCTAATTCTAAAATTTCTTTCTTCTGTGTGTTTGCCAGGCCCTTAACAAATTACTTTAATGTAGTTTTTGTCATTTAATAGCTTAAAAGCCCAGATAGTTTAAATGACATGTTGAGTTATTATACCAGGCAGACAGCTTTCAGATATGGAAAACTGGCCAAAAATTCTAGATATATAATGAAGTAGTGAAACTCAAAAAAAGGAGAAGGAAAAAAAAAACAGGGAAATGCTATTTAGCTCACCTTCGCTGCGTCTACACTGGTAAATTAAGTCATCTTAAACTTGGCGTAAGTCAACTTAATGTGCCCTATGTCTACACTACACTTTGCTTAAGTCGACTTAAGCAGCTTGTTTAAGTCGACTTAAGGAAAATAAAGTCGACTTAATAAAAATTAAGTCGACTTTATTAAACCACCTTTCTACTTGACCTAAGGCTTAATTCGACTTTCTAAAGTCGAATTAAGCCAGTGTAGCCCTGGGGTAGCCCTAAGTTGACTTAGGGCTACCCCAGGACTACACCAATGCCCTCCCTGCTGGGGGGGCACAGGAGGATCCTGGCATGCCCCCCAAAGGGCAGGGCATGTGGGCACAGTGTGACACTGTCTGGATTTAGGGAAGCATTTATGATATTATTTTCTATGGGTATCTCATAAATGCTATAATCCATAGGAACTATGTCATGTTTGGTATCAACAGAAAGGTAGTAATTTGCTGGGAATGATTATATAGTTTATGTCTAGGAATTCTATTTTGATTAGAAGTTAAGAATTTGATGTTATATCCATACTTTAACTTGTGTCATTCTGGAGAAATGTCTTAGACAGGAGGGTGTGAACAACCATTGTCTCCTTAATGTTTAGCAATTTGCCAGGTGATATGGTTCCAGGGAGTAAACTGATGAGCCATTAAGGCTACAATGGTTGTATTCTTTATGTCCTCAATGGCTCATCAGGATACTCCCTGGGACCATTCTACCTGGAAAATTCCTAAACATTAAGGAGACAATGGTCGTTTACACCCTCCCATCTAAGACATTTCTCCAGAATGACACAAGTGAAAGTATGGATATAACATCAAATTCTTAACTTCTAATCCAAATAGAATTCCTAGACATAAACTATATAATCATTCCCAGCAAATTACTACCTTTCTATTGATACCAAACATGACATAGTTCCTATGGATTATAGCATTTATGAGATATCCATAGAAAATAATATTATAAATGCGTCCCTAAATCCAGGCAGTGTCACACACAGGGCTCGACCCTGCCAGGGTCCCTGTCCCCCTTTGCCCCATTGTACATGGGGTGCTCCCCCCCCCAACACCGTGGACCTGCCCAAGGTCCCCCTAGCCCCACTAAGTCAACCTAGAGCATCCAGTGTGGACGCTCTAGGTCGACTTTGTAAGTTCCCCTTTAAGTCGACTTTAATTTTAAGTGTAGACACTAAGTCGACTTAGTTAAAGTCAACTTTAAAAGTGCAAGTGTAGACATAGCCCTAGAGGGCTGGTTTGTTATTTGCAGATTAGAATAAATCATTAAAGTCCTGAATTGTATGCTCAATGTCAGTTTTTTTTTTTTTAATTGATCTTTTATATTACTTAAACCATTCATTGGAAACTTCCCAGTTGTGAAAGTGACTTTAATTTTTTAACCTTTATTTGATCTATTTCAAATCTAAATGTGGAAGAGTTGGGTAACTTCTGTGAACATTTAAATATTTGTTTCATCTCACCATAACATTTTCAAAGGTTGCTTAAAAATTACTATTTTCATGCTAATGTGTAATTTGAGCTCAGTTACTTTTTCCCTTTTGACTTTATCCAGTTGGAATTCTTGCTGAATTGGAGAAATGTGGGAGTTTAAAAGTATGAATAGTTGACTGAGGCACAGCTGCTGGCTTCTAGTTGTAGGTCTGTGGCTTTATGAAAGTCAGCTACAGTCAGATTTTTTAAAGGTATTTAGTTTCCTAAAGATGCATATAGGCACCTTGTGTCTTCAAATCTGTCTAAGATTAGGTGCCTAACTAATATTGATTTCAATAGGAATTGATGTGTAATCTACTTAGGTGCTTTTGTGAATTCCATTAGGAACGTACCTTAATTATTAGGTGTCTAAACATCTTTGGAAATCAGTTTCTTAGATCAAAACATCAAAATCCAAGTACACATATTAAAGAGCCTAAAGTTATTTTATTGGAAAATACTCAGCAGGTGCTCAAGCATAAAATTGGGAACTAATATGAGGCATAGAAATTTGAAAACTCTTACCTTAGCTATTATGCATTACTTTCCCTATCTTAAAAATAAGAATGTTAGCTTATGATTCCTTACTTACAGGGATGTTATGAGGCTAATTTATGTTTAAATAGTGCTTAGACATTATATATAAAAAGACACCTCTCCGACTTTTATATTATATATGTTTATAACCCTCCCCCCCCAAAAAAGCCAACCAACCAAAAAAAACAAAAACAAAAAAAACACATACACACACACAAACCCCTGGATCTAAACAAAAACCCTAACTAAATTATGGTAAAGTCAAAGTATATTCATTTGAATATTGGCATAAATAACTACCTATGCTCATGCATACTTTTAAGCACTCAACTTATAAATTTAAAAGGATGAGGAGTATTAAATAATTATATAGTAGCTATAGTACCCAACAGCAGACCTTGTGATGTGTTAAGATAGTAGGTGGTGTTGCCATTAATTAGCCTTGACCAAAATTTAACTCTGTGTATAAATAAAACAAAGCTGGTACTGACCAAGGATGTACCTTGCTCCCACTAAGTAGTAGACATAATTTGCAAGCTGTGTAAAACAACAAGATAAGACGGGGGCAAAGAAATGTTGTAAGTAAGTGTAGAAAATCATCAGATGTGCATGCCTTTTACCCACTTAGTAAGCTCAAAAGGTATAAGAGGCTAGCTGAGAACCTCCCCTCCCCAAATTGCTCCTCCTCGTCGTTGGGGTAACTGCTATGTTCACCACCCTGAGTCATCGCTCCCCATGCTCCACGCCCGCAGTCGTTTAACTGAGGTTCCTGTTTGCTGAAGGGGTGTAAGCCTTGGTGTTTTCTAATTTCTTTGCTTTCTTGTCTGTATTTTTAATAAATACAATTTGCTTTTTATCTTTTATCTTGTTTCTCTGTGTTGTACCTACTGAACACAATGGTAAAGCTTTCACATTGACTTAAATGTGCATAGGACCAAAAATTACTGGTTTAGTCCAAAGGCCACTGAAGTCAGTGGGATGGCTTTTTTAGTGGGATTTAGATCAGGCTGTGAAATTAATCAAATTCAGTAGTCTTAAAGAACTAAGTAGTCCTTCAATAGCCTTTGTATTCAATAGTCTCTAAATCAGCCCTTATGACCAGAACAAAGGTATCACAATAATAGTTTTGTTTCTTTTACGTGTGAAGCAAAATAAATACTCCTACATCAAAATGAAGTCCAAGTCTGCCAATTAAAGTAGCCATTTGGTTACAGACTTGTGTACAAGGGACGAGTGCAGCCTGAATGAGCCAGAAGCACAGTGACAAAAAATAAAGTTGAAGTTTAGCCTGTATTTTTCTATCTCAACATGTTTGAAAACGACCATATTCTTTGTAATACTGAAATGAAATACAATTAGAACAAATTGTTAAATTCACTGGGGATGCATTAATGGCTGTCCCAATTAAGAACTAAGAAGTTATTATGGAATTAATTCCTGCTTTGATTTAATTTTTAAAAATCACACTAATTCATGCACAATTGCAATTTGAGTAACAACTTCCAGTCATAATCATATCAGACACATTTGTTTACTGTTTCTTCTCTTTCTACAGTAATTGTTACTTAAAAATTATAGATTACATTGTTGCAGTTTTTTAAACCTGCTGCATTTGTGATAATTGCATATTTCTCGTCTTTCCTTTAAAAATATTAGCAGCATTCAAGAATATTGTTTTCTCATGAAAACATTTTGGAATATTATTGTATGGTATCCTGGGAATTACATGGTAAATAAAATAAAATAAAATCAGGCATATGAACTTTTCCAGAAATTCTAAAAAATTGATTTGGTAGTGGGACTTCCATCAATACATCTATTGTGTCGCAATCTACATGATTTACTCAGTTTTCCCTATTGAAACCACAGAGGCAGTAATATGCTGAGAATTGAATAAAAGCTGTGTTAGATGTGTTAGCAGAAAATGTTACTATTCTTCTGTACATGTCATTAACTTCTCAAGTTTGTTTGCTTGACACTTCAGGCCCATATCAAACAAGCTTCTGATTGCCCAGTTGGATCACTGTTTCTGTCTATAATGGACTGACTTAGTCTTTGACTAAGTGGCTCTGAGAGGATGCTTCAACAGTTAAATATAACTATGTTATCTTTCATTAGCAAGGGCAAAATCATAATAAAAATATGGAATGTTAAAAAAGCAATAATAAAACCTATCTAGTCAATGTGTGCTTGCTATTGGAAAACATTTTTAAAGAGCAAGTTCCAATGGGGTAGCCATGTTAGTCTAGTTCAGAAAAACAAACAAGAGCTAGGTCTACACTAGAAAAAGTTAGGTCGACTTTGTTAAATCGACTTAATAAGGTCGACTTTAAGTTGATTTAAAGTTGAACTTATTAAGTCGACTTAACAAAGTGGTTACCCTGAACGTGGACTTAGTAAGTCAACCTAATTGCCTTTAAGTCGACTTAATAAAGTTGATTTAAGGGTTAATCCATGTCCACACTGTGCTTAAGTCAACCTAAGGAGTTGACTTAAGGGTTAGGTTGACCTAACTGGCCGTTCTTACTAAGTTGACTTTCGCTTTCATTAAGCTGATTTAAGGAATTTCTTAAGTTGACTTAATGAAAGCTCAGTGTGGACAGGGAGTAATTTAGGTCGAATTAAGGCTACTTAAATCGACCTAAATTGCCAGTGTAGACATATCCAAGGAGTCTGGTAGCTCTTGTAAAGACTAACACATTTATTTATCACATGAACTTTCATGGGAGAAAATCCTACTTCATTAGAAGCTTAAAGTTCCCCATCTTCAAGTGTCTGACAAAGTGGGATATTCTCCTATAAAGCTCATGTGATAAATAAATTTGTTAGTCTTTAAAAGTGCCACCAGAATCCTGGTTTGTTCTATTTTTAGATGGATGGATAAAGAGAGATATGACACTTCCAGGTACCCACTCTTAAAACCCTGGTGTGAATTCTCTCCCAGGAGTTGACAATGCATATTCAACATATGTCAGATATAAGGAGGATCCATTCACAGATATTTCCTTTGGTCTTTTTAGTGCATTGATGGTCATCTTTCTCTTTCAGGCTCAGAGAGAGGCCACCCCACCTCACTATGCACAGTGAATTAGCAAGAACATTAGAAAATCACCAGTCTATAGCTTTGGTCCTCTGGGTATGGCCTAGCAACAATCTGTCCTTAACCTAGCTTCAAAGACAGTAAATACAGACTGATGCTCTGGCGCTCTGGGCAGGGCAAAGCAGCAAAAGTGTGTAGCCCAGCTCCCTGGCTGAACAGACAGTAAACAAACACAGGCCTAGGGTGGATAGGCTGCCATCCCAGGGGTGGGATTGGCAGCAGTGAGTAGGGGGAACCAAGCTCACCCTACTGCATTGGGCTTAAGCCCAAGTCCTAAGAGTGGTGGAGGCGTCTGCTGGATCCCACCAAAACATGCTGACTTGCGCTCTGGTAGCAAACTCAGGCTAAATCTGCTTTGTTTGGGATACTTTCTACCACAGTCTGAGGATCAAGTGTCATAGTTCAAGGGTCCTCCATCTCCTCAAGGTATTTTAGAGGCAGCGGTCCCAGCAGTTCCTCAGGATATTCATCAGAGAGCAGCACCTGCGAGGGGTGAGTCCACCTCCAGGCCCAGGCATTTGCATAGCTTGTTTCCTGAGCCAGCATCCATGCAAAGGACTTTAAATCCTTCCCTGGCTCTCTCCCAACTGAACTGGAGGCCCTGCCTCTTATACTTCCTGGTTCCATCTCTCTACTTCTGACATGAGGCGTAGGCTTGGCCATTTCTGCCCTCCAGGTGGTAGAGAGTAGTCCCTTACCCTCAGGCTTGGAAGGAGACCACTCCACCTCACTACAGTCTTAGATTTATTTATCTTCTCTGCTCAGGTTCTTATATCACTCTCAACACCATGATATGTAGACAACACATGCTTGGCTGCATCTCTGCCTAGCTGTCCCAGCCGGAATATACAAAGGTAACATATACTTTGGGGGAATACCAGTTGAACTCAACTGCTCAAAAATGTGTTTCTTAAATAATGACTTTTTAAGTTTCTTAAACAGATTGTTTTCCCACACACAGGCATGCTCACGAAGATTACAATAAAGTTATGCTTGTGTTACCCCAGAGATTCAGTTTACCTAACTATTTCAAGCGGTTTGTATTAAATTTACCAAGAACACTATTCTGAGTTAAAATCAGTGTGGTCTGCTTGCTGAATGGGTAACACCTCGGAAAATACTACTACAGCCAGTCGATCAAGAACAGACATAGAGTAGAAAATTCTTTGAAAACAAAGCTAACATTTATTTGTTTTCATCTTAATACAATGAAATTTAAAGACCTAGCATGTTTTTACCATCAATCAGTTAAGTGGAAAACCAAATGACAGTTTAGCAGCTAAATAGAATGTAGCAGCTCCACTGAAATTACTATTACATAATATATACTATACTATAAAATATACTATTACATAAACATAAGAATCACATAAAACATTAATCCTTATCAATAACTTATATTCTATACCTTATAACTATTAAAAATCCTAAAAACTCTGATCAGTCATTTGTGGAATGGGGGGAGATGAGCCCCTTCTCACTCAAACAGTATTCATTCAGCTTTATTGTCAGGCAGACTACAAGCACTCTTTTACTTATAAAACCCTTGAAATCATCCCTCTGTTTTGTCTCATGGATCCTATTCTGCTCTGTCCCAAGCAGAGGATAGCCTTGGAATCTGGACATTTTGCTGGAACTTAGTTAGCCAGGTTGCCCAGACCCTTAACACACCAATACCTTACCGAAGCGGATGTGTCTGGTTCCTCTGTCAGAGTTGTCCAAAATTCATTTGCAGTGTTCTCTGGTCTTCTGCTGCAGTGCGATCTTGTCGGCAGTGTCTGGCAGTTGTTAGGCAGATCTATGGTTCAAGCTCCAAGCTCTCCCTGGGGCTGTCAATCTCCTACAAAGCTTCCAGTGATTGTCTGCTCTTCTTATAGCCTAGGGGGTGGAGAAGGTGCTGGGGGGAGACAACATGCAGCAAAATGCCTATGGGAGGGGCCAGGAGTAAGAATGTGCCTGAACATCAAAAAGCAGGAGGGAGGGGAAATGAGTGAGAGCAGGATGGAAATTTAGAAGAAGAAAAGAGGGGGAAAGAAAGGGTGGAGTGTACCAACATGAGAAAAGGGGGAAGGGAAAAGAACAGAAATGCCAAAAAGGAAGGGAGAAGAGGAATTTCAAAGATCATTATAGTGAGAGATTATAAAGTTTATTTAAAGCGGAATTATAATAATTCTAATTCTAATACCTGGTTTTCTGCCAGGTAATTAACAAAAATGTTAAATAGCACATGGCCAAGACCAAATCACTAGACACATACCCAATTGATGATGATTCCTTATTTGCAATTATATTTGAGACCTATTAGTTAGCCAGCTGTTAATTGATTTAATGTGTGTCAGGTCAATTTTATATCTTTATCTATATTTGATCACATATAGTGTCTTGCTTTATTTTTTGCCCAACCAGCTCTGCATTATTTAATAATATGGGTGAAACCTTGACAAACTGATAAGAGCTTTGCAATTGACTAAAACTGAGTTACCACAATATCTGGTGTCTGGATTAGCTGCTACAAATATTCCCCCATTTCCTGATTTTTATTAAAACAATTAGAGACCATTCCCTCAAGTATTTTCTAACAAAACTCACTGGAAGAAAATATAATATTTCTTTGTACTCCTGCCAATATCCTATGCTAGTGTGAATAACAGCAAAATGAAACAAAGCAAAACTACTTGAGAACCTGTCTGGTAGATATTTATAGCATTGACAAAATGTGTAAGAATACAATTTGGCAGACTTTTATAAGCCCAGCAGAAATTGCTATTTGTGTTTCCTGCAAAAGTCAAAGGGCTCATGTAAATACTATCCCATTTATAACAGGGATGCCAGAACCAAAAGCATTCCCAAAGCCCTCTGACTGGAGCTGTGGTTTTGGCTTCAATTAGGATCAGAATGAAAAATTATCTCTCTGGAAAGTCAGTAAAAGGTGGGAAAGGTTACTAGACTTCTTTTGCATGAATCTAAGGCCATCGATCCACAGGAGTAAAAGACATGGGAAAAGCAACCGTGAACTTTGGGAGTTGGCCAATGGAAATCCAGGACAATGAAGATTCTGTTGAGAACAACTGAAACTTCCCTTACCAGCTGCAGTCAAAGAAGTGCTGCCACATCTTGTTGCTGACACAGTGATCCAAAATTCTTTTAAACTGTGAGTATGGACCTCTGGAAAATCTCTATTGTCTCCTTAATGTTTAGGAATTTTCCAGGTAGAATGGTCCCAGGGAGTATCCTGATGAGCCATTAAGGACATAAAGAACACAACCATTGTGTCCTTAATGGCTCATCAGTTTACTCCCTGGGACCATATCACCTGTCAGATCCCTTCAATGGTTGTTCACACCCTCGCATCTAAGGCATTCCTCCAGAATGACACAAGTTAAAGTATGGATATAACATCAAATTCCTAACTTCTAATTGAAATAGAATTCCTAGACATAAACTATATAATCATTCCCAGCAAATGACTACCTTTCTATTGATACCAAACATGACATAGTTCCTATGGATTATAGCATTTATGAGATATCCATAGAAAATAATATCATAAACGCTTCCCTAAATCCAGACAGTGTCACACCCTGCCCATATGCCCTGCCCTTTGGGGGGTATGCCAGGCTCCCCCTGTGCCCCCCCCATCAGGGAGGGCATTGGTGTAGTCCTGGGGTACCCCAAAGGCTTAGGGCTAGCCCAGGGCTACACTGGCTTAATTCAACTTTAAAAAGTCGAATTAAGCCTTAGGTCGAGTAGAAAGGTGGTTTAATAATGTTGACTTAATTTTCATTAAGTCAACTTTATTTTGCTTAAGTCGACTTAATTTACCAGTGTAGACACAGCCCTAGTGAGATAAGGTATGTGTTCAGGAGAACTGTTTGTGTTTCAGAAGATGAGGGGTCTGGTCTGTGTGAATGAACAATTCAGATCTTCACATGTTCTTGGACACAGGCAGTAGTTTGCCTTATAACCTGAATGTATCCTAACGGTGGATCAGTTATAGGTTTAGGTAATTTTCCCCTCACAAACCTAACCAAGATTACGATACATGAATAGTTAGCATAATTAGTAACAAATTACTTTACTTTCCACAAGACAACATCAGCATAGTGTTGTGTGACATTTTACATATTTTAAAAGTAAAATTCCCATTGAAATCCAATATGCTCCAATTGACATCTCTTTCTCTGAGAAGCTGAACATTCAATTACTTGTAACTTTTTATTTCACTACCAGGGAGTTTAAATCTGTCCTCATGCAATTGGGTTTTCTATTAATTTTCTGGTCAGCCTCTCTTGCCTTCTGTAATGTCAGTAAAAACCCAGCACAGATACTTCATAAAGGATGTGTTCATTTTGATTCCTTCCTCTAATCTAATAATTCTGGTGGACACCAGTAATCAAGAACTGTAGAACTGGCCACAGAATGTGCTTTCAAATTCCTTTTAATCTGTAAATTGAGAAGACTTCTGTCTTATGACCCCCCTAATGCTCTTTTCTGTAATTAGTAAGTTTCATCAAGGACCAGTTAGTTGATATTAAAAGTTCAATAGGGCCTAGCTGTTTTCCTACATCTATGGAGTTATAATAACCCCTCATGTGAAAGTGTTCTACTGGTGAAGATAATTCTTTTGCAGAGAAGGTGAACAATTTAAATGAGCCTTTTCTTACTGTATCTTTCTTCCAGAGTAATAACTCTTGAATAGTTATAAGTAAAAATAGTCACGTTATCAACATGCTTTTTGCATTATGGCCCAAATTCATCTATTGTTTAGTATTACTGAGGACTTTGAATCCATATCACTATACTAGTAAAGCCATCATGCTAATGTATCAGTAGTGTATGTGTTCCACTTTGGACTAGTCTCTCATTGGATATTTGTAAATATGAAGGACAATAAAGAACTATAAAGGAGTTAATTATGTTCGTTCTCCAATGTTTGTCCTTTATCCTCTTTGAAATGTGAATATAAATGTCACTGCCATATTTTGTTTTTCATGCAACAAGTTTTTAAAAGAACTCAGAGATAACAGAGAACTTTAAGCAAAAAAAAAAAAAAGGTTCCTGGTTTCTTTTCTTTTTCCATGGTAGAAACTTTAATCAGAGTTAGGCTTTTGTTGGTTGGGCACAACCTTGGGACTAATAGTGTTCCTCTCCATTGAGCCCAAAGTGTAAAACTTTGGTTTGAGTCCAAAGCATTCAAAGAGTCTGGTTGGAGCATGTTTATGTAATACCCATATCTAGCTGAAATCTGGGATGTAGGATAGAACTGAGTAGAAAGGGAAAGATGGAAAACTAATTAATTTTTCAAAAAAGGATTTACAATACAGAGATGGCTTCTACAGGCGTTCAGGAGATGGAATGCAATAGCTTAATTTCATTTAACAGTTTCCCCCCTTATTTTCAAACTTCTTGGTAATCTGGAAAGAAGACTGTTAAATTGCTTCCAATGGCAGATATAAAAATCAAATATTAGAGGAGCTTTCAGGCAATTATTCTGCTTTAATATTATTTTTAATACTTTATATGGAGTGTTCCTAAATAGTCAATTCAATCTCCGCCTTTTAGAAATAACTTTTTTGTTTCTTTGTTTGTTTATTTTGTTTTGTTTTTTTAATTACTTTGGATCTTAGAACAGGATTGCCCAAGAAGCAGAAATAATAATTGTTTTGGATATAAAAATAACTAAAGTTGAAGAATATGCATGTTTTTGATAATGTTATGGGGTGGTTCCAAAGGGGTTCTTAGTCTCGGTCAGCCAACCTAGCCGGCAACTCTGCATGGCTGGAGTGAACAAACAGAACATTTACCTCTCTCTAAGATAATATCCACTATTTGTAGCTTTCATTAGACATTAATATTCAAAATACGGCCACGGATATTTTTTGTTTTTTAAATTTGATGTTAGATCTAATTTTTTTTTCTGAAATTGAGCAATGAGTTAGAGCCTTTCATGTTTAATGGGGCAGAAAAATGTCAAATGTTAGTTATGGAGTCTAGGAAGAATTACTAAAACTATTTTTTAAAATACTGAATCTTAACAGAGTTTCAGTCTGAATTCTTGTGGAATTATCATGGTGTGTCCTATAGATATGCCTATAAATAAATCTTAACTGGAATTTGCTAGCATAATCCTCACTTTCAGCATCTTTTGTACAGCTATTTAAACATTTAAATAAAAAAAAATAATAAATTTTTAGCCATACAAAAGATGCTGTAAGATGACTACATGTCACCCATGGTATTTATACAGAGACAGAGAGAGTGATGAGGGAGTTACTGTTGATTAAACTCTAAGAAAAAAAATTCCATGATCATCTTACTGTATTTGAAAAAAGTGTATTTATTATTTTATTTTGAAAGGACACGGTCCTTTCTCAGCACATGGGGTTAGACTAGATGACCTCTCAAAGTTCCTTCCAGTCCTATGTCTCTATGTACGTATTATTTTACACAGAAATGCTTGTAGAAGGTTTACTGTTCATATCTGGCAGTCTAGTATTATTTCCATCAATTAGCAAAAATTCTGTTAGTTTAGTTTATATTGCAGAGATGCAGTTTTGGACGTGTCATTTCTTGTAATGCTTCTGCCTTACAACTATTGACGCAGTCCTGGCATCTACACAATTGCCTTCTGTGATAATACACCTTCTACTACAATGTAAAGATACACTTTTTTCCTTCCCTTGTTCTGGAATTTGTTAGGCTTTTGCATGTGCTATAGGTCCTATCTTTTCCCCCCATTCATTGGGCATATATAGGAAACTGTGGATTAGCAGTTTTGGGGCCTGACTGAGGGTTTTGTTTGAATGATATTTTTGCAGCTGATATTCTGACAGTAAACCTCAATTGATGTAACTGTTCCCACTGCAATTAGATGAGGCAGTCTATTATAAAATGGAATAAATGGAGTCTAGGTTGAGCAATGTTGAGCAGTATGTATGATCTAGGCTTTCATAGCCTAAAACCTGATTTCTATTTTTATTTGTGGTCAAAGGAAAAATTAATTTGATAGTTTCAGCCTACTCATCTCTCACATCAGAAATCTATACTAGAGTTTAACATGTTTAGCAGTCCAGGCTCAAAAACTGCTTTAAATTAGGGTCAGGGTCCAAAGTCCATTGGCTCAAATCGAAGTATGTTGATACAGTTTGCATGCAGATGCCTACATTAGCTACTGCAACTGTAAAACTAAGGTTTCCCAATGCATACACACACAGTTTTCATACAGTCTGTCACATTCAAAGTATTTTACTTACAATAATTTAAAAAAAAAAGAATTTGTTATTTGGAGTACAGAAGAGGGAAAAAAAGCCTAGATTTATTGAGGATGAAATGAAAGACAGATTTCAAAGGTTCCTATGCAGAAATCATTTCTGATCAATATAATTCTACACTTCTATGTGCATTAAAAGAAAATAAATGTATTCACGATGAAGAAAAATGCATATGAATGAATATGCAAATTTTTTCATGTTACATGCACAGTTCAGTTCTAAAGCTATAAGTTTGAGAATGAAATCTTTTTCTCTCTAATTGGTAGCAAGTGATTTCTTAATTGTTGATTTTGCACTAACCTGGAAACTTTTGGGGAGAAAAATCAAAGGGTTTCCAAGAACATCAAAATGTATTCTGTTCTTTCTTCACAGTAGAAAAAATGCAGTTTCCAAAAGCTAAAGAGCTTGAAAAAGATTTCCTCAGAAACTGATCAAACTTTGTGTAACCTTTTCTTTTAAAATTTGTATTAAATTCATTTCTCATTTACTGTTTCCCCTCTCAGCTATCCACTGGAACTAACTCTGCTTTCAATTTTATTCTACCTGTTGGCATTATAACAATGGGCCACTGTGTTGCTTTGCATGGGACTACGGGCCCCGTTTGCAGGATTGTGGATTTGTACAAAACGGGGGGTTGGGAGTACTAGGCTCTTACTAAAAGAAATATTAAACATATTAGAGATAAAAATAGGACTGGGGCTGGGAGTGTTTGTGTTGCCACTTAATCATCTCTCAATCCAATTGTATGTCTTTAAAAACCATTAATCTTTCTATTCATGATGAGGAAATGGCACCATCTTTGTTGTGCCAGCTAACAGTTACAATGAGAGGGGAATGACTAAAGGGGAGATAAGAAGTTGTTTCTATTGAAGAACAATCAGATTTGGAGCCAGACTCTGAAGGCCTTCTGCATGAAGAGTGACCAGCTGAAGTCAATGGATGCTTCTTGCATGGAGATCTTTGTCATTGATTTCACCAAGTTCATTATTAAACCATTGCTGAGGAATCTAAAGTATTTGCCTTGTCAGGTATTGAAATCTTTGTTCCTTTTCCACGATCCCAATCTCCCAACATCAACAATAATTTTCACAAGTGTTTGTTTAGGGGAAAAACATGTAGAAAGAATGTGGGAAAATCTAGTTAATCTTTATCTCACTACTTTATTGGAAAAGCAAATGAGATTTGATTTGCATATTTCATACTCTGGTAGAGCATGGTTTGAATGAGAGAACAAACTTTATTTGATCTCTGAAGTAATTATAATCAATTTCATTAGTTCTTTATTTTTATATTCTCTGTTTATATTCCATTTACAGAGCAATAGGGGAGCCCTCCTGTAGCTAACTTAATATCTCTAAATTCCCATAAAGTATATTGATAGCTTACTGATAATGTGCCTTCTCTATATTGTAAAATGGATTTGTTCATATTATGTTACTGTTGTTCCTTTATTAAGTGTCTATTAGTATTTTTCCCATCAAAGCAATTATAGACTGTTTAATTTTCTTTCCTCTTCTATAAAGAACCAAAAATAAAAATCAGATTGGTAGAGAACATAAGAAATTAAGGAGGGAACATAACACAGGTTAAAAAAAGAGAGGAAAGACAAAGAGATGGAAAGGGGAGTAACTATTATGAAATATTGTAGAAAAATAGATTGAGGGAAAAGAAAAAAAGTGGAATGAAGACACAGAGGAGAAAGGAGGACATAAACACTAAGCTATATATTTTTAAAGAGCTTTTTTGAAAGTTTGATGCTAAAATATTAAAATAAGATAAGTAACTTATTTGATGGGACAAAAGTGGCTTTTTATAAAAGAGTTTACTTGCTTCTGCCAGTTTTCTCACTCATAGATGGTAGAATTGTTCTGGATCACAAATGATTTTATCAAAGTAGCTACTTCTGGTGACAGTTGATTGTTTCTTATGAGAGAATTTTCACATCTTGAGAGTCATTTTGCTCAATTTTGAATACAATTGTGATCATGAGAGGACTTTTTCTGCCAATAGAATTATGCGTCCCTCTTCTTCACAGGATTCAGGACTGTAAGGTCTGATGGGCTGCCCCACAAGGAGCTGGGACGACATCAATGTCATACCGCCCCTTCTCCCCCGATGGTATTACCCATTACCCAAGTTTGGTTTAGCACTTAAATATTCAGGTTGATACAAACTTAACTTTAGGCTTCTGTTGTCATTAATTAGTGACCATGAGCAATCCCCAAACCACAAGGCATCTGTGGGACTAGCCACAGATGAAGCCCAATTGGCAAACCAGAGCCATATGCTTTCTCTAACTGCATGACCTGGGGAAGAGCTATACACCAAGGGTCCCTTCTGTATATGGATCTAAGAGGCCTGATTTGAACTGGAAGTAAACAGTGTAATATAGTTTCAAAAGAAAATAGTTAAAATAAACAGAATATCCTTGGATATTGTGAAGTGAAAACAAGATGCTGCAAATTTTCTGCTTTTGTTTTCATCTGGGAAAGTTATGATAGACATGAACTCCAGCTACAATAAATTGATACTAATTGTATTGTCAGTAGGAATAGAGATCTTCATTAGTTAGAAAGATGAACTTCTGTTGAATATGTGTAACTCCATGATATCATGAACTTAAATGACGAAAAGGTGGAAGTCCTTCAAAAATGTAAAATAATCAAAGACATACGGCACTTCTATTGAGGAGTCTACTAATGGTTTCTAGTTGAAATGGAAGTAAATTAGGTATGCAGAATCTGGGTTACAAGTCTAGGAATTCATAAACTTGCAAATGAGGACAGCACTATGAATTAATGGGGAAAAAATGAACATCCTATTCTAATTATCACCTCTATTCTAATCCTCACTTGCTGCTTCATTTTAATCACTCCCTATTTTAAAAATATATCTTTTGATCATCTAAGTAGTGCTTTTGCCCTCTGATTACTTCTTCCTGTCCCATGTCATTTGCAGGTAATCTGACCATTCAGAAACTAAAACTCTATTTTTTTTTTTATTCATGTATTATCTTGTCCTCCCTACCTCTTTCATTTCTTTCTCTCTGTTGGCTCTTCATTTTCTCCCGTCTCCAGCTAATACTTTTTTCTATTTCTTCCATAGCCAGAGGCAAGCCTCATAGTCAGAATGTCACCTTTAATCTGCTTTTTTTCTGTCTCTAGCTCTTATTTGATTAGTCATCTTGCTTTTATTTTGCAGTCAGTGAACTGACACAGCGCAAATTTTGTTTTTTGCTTTAGCCTCACCACCTTCAAGTCTGAGCCACGCTGAAATACTGAAGAATCATGAACAAATCAGAAATGCAATGAAACAAGACTCCATTTCTTCCATAAGACAGGCTCTGAATAAGAATCCTTTTCATATACTGCATAGATCTAACATCATAACACATCTCCAGTTCAGTTGGTAATGTTAAGATTTAAGGATTGAAGCAAGGGTGTCTCTGGGTATATCTTCACAGCAATTAAACACCTAGGGCAGCCCTGGGTCAGCTGATTCAAGCTCAAGGCTGTGGGCTGCAAAACTACTGCATAGAGTTTGGTTTAGGACTGGAGCTTGAACTCTGAGACCCTCTGTGCGGGAGGATCCCAGAGCCTGAGCTCCAGTCTCAGGCTGAACATCCACATAGCAGGTTTTAACCCGGAAGGCCAAGCCCCACAAGCCTGAGTCAGCTGACCCAGGCCAGTCGCAGCCTTGTTATGGATCTTTTATTCGAGTGTATATGTATCCTATAATATAAATTGTCCATGTTAAGATTAAGCAGTGCCCTTATATAACTGCTTTATTGGCCATCTGAACATAAAAAGGATTGGAAAAGTAACCCTACAATCAATGGAGGTTAGAAAAGGAGTTTGTTAAAACTAACAAAACTAGGCTCAATGAGGATGGCATGGAACAGTTTTAACAAAGGCACCAGTGTAGGCTTTGCCAGAATGACCTGGTGCTGCTTCTAGTGGCTGCATCTACACTGGTAAATTAAGTCGACTTAAGCTTGCTTAAGTCGACTTAATTTACCCTGCGTCTACACTACACTTTCCTTAAGTTGACTTAAGCAAGCTGCTTAAGTCGACTTAAGGAAAATAAAGTTGACTTAATGAAAATTAAGTTGACTTTATAAAACCACCTTCCTAGTAGACCTAAGGCTTAAGTCGACTCCCAAGAGTCGATTTAAGTCAGTGTAGACATGGGGTAGTCCTAAATTGACTTAGGGCTACCCCAGGGCTACACCAATGCCCTCCCTGCTGGGGGAGGGGGGGCACAGGGGAAGCCTGGCATGCCCCCCCACCTGGCAGGGCAGAGCCCTGTCCACCCTGCCTCTTTGCCCTGCCAGGGTCCCTGTCCCCCTTTGCCCCATTGTACCTAGGTACAATGGAGCAAAGGCTGAGCCCCCTGGCATTGGGCAAGGGGTGCCCCCTACCCCTGTGGACCTCCCCTAGGTCCCCCTAAGCCCCTAGAAGTCGACCTAGGCATCCAGTGTGGACACTCTAGGTCGACTTTTTAAGTTCCCCTTTAAGTCAACTTTATTTTCAAGTGTGGACACACTAAGTCGACTTATTTAAAGTCAACTTAAATTACCAAGTGTAGACATAGCCAGTGATGGGCCACAATGATCCCCATCACTAATCAGTCTATTTTACTTAGTTTGATTGAACAAAGTGGACTGGATGAGCACCTTTTGAGTGTAAAGTGAAAGGAAAAGTGGCTGTTGTTTCTGATTATTATTAATTTGTGTTACAGCCATGACCAGAGGCCTTAGTCATAGGCCTACTTTGCTGGCTGCTACGCAAACATAAAATAGAATACAGTTCTTTCCCCAAAGAGTTTACAATCTGAATAATCTAACAGTTCTAGACCCCTTCCTCCTTTCTCTACAGATAAGAAAATAGTAGAGACACTCAACACTTCACAGGTTTCTAATTCTTTACATGGGCATGATACTCTAATATGAAGAGAATTATGTATGTAAATCCTCTCCCCTCGAGATTTCATGTTACCCTGGAGAGATTAAGTTCAATATTTCCTTGATATACTGTATGTATGCTAATGTTGTTTTCCTGTAAATAGTAAACATCAGAGAATCACTGAGTCTGTTTGTCTTGCTGTTTGGCATCTCACAGTTTTTCTTAACAATAGAGAATCATCATTTAGATTAATGGTTATTAACAAGAGCTAGGTCTATATATTTGACAGGTAGTGAATGCTATCTTTAATGTTATGCTGAGGCTGATTTTAACTGCATGAAAATATGTTGGTAGCTTTCTGAAAAAGTCTATTTTTGGGATTCTCATTATTGATATTTTACAATGTAATATGAGTGTAAGCAGTTTTTTATTTTACATTATAGTGTTAAAAATGTAAGAGACTTTTTAATATGACTAAACTCAGTATAAAATACTTGATATGAAGTATTGAAATTGAAGTATTGAAGTCCCGAACAGTCCCTAGCAGTCCTTTATTTATTGTTACTTTACTCTGGATGCATGACACAAGAGACAGGAAAGGAAGGAAAAATAGATCTTTCACCAGCTCTCATAGTCCTCTAAACCATTGGTTGTCAACCTTACTTCATTCAGGGCAGAAAACGTGCTTGCTGTTGTCTTAATGCAGTCCAACCTAGTCACACAATCCTTTGCAAAGTCACATGAATGACTTTGGATGCTTCATGAAATTACTGGAAATTGTGGTTGCTGTTATAGCTGCTGCTTTCAGGCAGGAGGAAGATTTGGTGCGTTAGTAGAGTTGTTGGGTCCTGTTAAAATAAGAAGTAAGTACATTATATTTTTAAGTAGGGATGTAAAAATAGTTTACCTTAAAATCCTTTTAAACATTCTAAAAACAGAAGGAGAGATTGAGCTTGCTAGACAACTCTTGTAGGGAGATGAGTGGAGCCAATTCCAGCTATGGTTCACACTCTTCTCCCCCACTCCCTGCCCACTAGGCTTTGTGCCTCCCCTACTTGCAAGAATCCGAGACTAGCACAGCTCACCCGCTCTCCTCTTGCCCACCACAACTGGGAGCCAAGCACAGCTGGGGCTCATCTCCCTTCAACCCACGCCCCACTGGGCCTGGGAGTCGGAAGCCAAATCCAACTGTGACCCATGTCTTTCCCCACACTGGACTCTCTGCTGATTGCTAGGAGTGAAACCCAACTATGGCTCATCCACCCATACGGAGTTCTGTGCTTCCCCACCGCTCATGGGAAATCAACCATGTTGCTGTGGCTAACCCTGTATTCTCGAGGTGGGCTCTGTGCTTCCCCACCAGATGCCCAGCCCCAGAAGCTGCCCAGCTGCTCTTGCTGGCAGGGAGCCAGCAGAACTGCCACTCTCTTCTGCCATACCCCTCAGTTTAAATGATAATCAGATGTTCAAAATGTTTAAACAGCTGATTACCGTTTAAATATTAACCTTCTACACCCTTACTTTTAAGTTACCTGATTTAGTGTTTTTTTTTCCCTGCCACAGCATTGAGAGTAGTCTGTTGCCTAGAGTTTTCGTTTCCTCCGCTACTTAGCAAGAAATTATTTGTAACATTTACTGAACACTAATACACAATAAAAGAACAGGAAAGATGCTGAAAGAAACAGTGAAAATATTTGAAACTCAAACATGCAAATAATAATTTTTAACAAACTCCCTTGTTCTTTCATTAATTGTATGAGGTCTTTCAAAAGGAAAATCCTCTTGCTTAAAATTCCCTTAAATGCCATCAGATGTTTTGGGGTTGAGAGGTATGAGTCAGTTTTTTGGTAATCACTTCTAGCTCCCAAGGTCTACTGTTGAATGCTGATTAGCTCTGTCAACACTTGAAAAGTTAGGTCGACTTTATGAAGTCGACTTAATAAGGTCGATTTTCGGTCGACTTAAAGTGTACCTTATTAAGGCAACTTAACAAAAGTCGACTTAACTTTTCAAGTGCAGATGTGGCCCCTTTTGGGTCTTATTAAGTCGACTTAACGTTTTAAGTCGACTTTAAAAGGTCCAATTAGACACTAATCCCCATCTCCACTGGCTTAAGTCGACTTAATAAAGTTGACTTAAGCGCTAGTTCGAATTAAAACAATGTGTTATTAATTCAAACTAACTTTTCCTTAATTTGACTTAAGGAGCAGCTTAAATGGAATTAAGGAAAGCCTAGTGTAGACACAGAGTAAATTAAGTTGATTTAAGCCTCTTTAAATTGAATTAATTTGAGTGTAGATGCACCCATCCTGTTTCCTTTCTAAGACCAAAAAAGGAAAACAAACAAAAAGGGGAAGATTGAGAAAAGATGAGGAAAATGCAGCTTCTCTTCTGCAGCTTAGTTTTTGGAAAAGCACAGACACAGAACACATTATTGCTTTTTGCTTGCCAAATTGGTCACATCAATGTACCAGTGTCAGATTTATCTGCACTGACTAAGCCAGACTCTCATTAGACAGAAAATGAAAAGAAAAAGATTGAAGACAGGTAGGAGGAATAAATTGGTGATAGAAATTGACACAGCAGGTAGGAAATAGCAGGAACCTTAAATTCACAACTCAGATTAGTTGCTCCCGACATCTCTATGGAGATGGTATTGTTGTTTGGTTTCCCTTCCTCAGGCCTGTTCCTGCTCTGGTCATGACACCTTTCAAAATCAAAAGAAAGAACGCCCAGTGGTGTGATGGTAAATACTTGAATTTCAGTTCACTCGACCAGTAGACAAATGGTGGTCTGTGATTAAAACAGTGTTATAATATAATCTTCCAAAAGCCTAGTGGGAATTCTGGAGGTTAATGGAATTACTGTCAGTTGAAGCTGGGTTTGGAAAATCAGAAGAGAGACTAGGTGTCAAGATACAGAAATCTGTATAGACCTTGCATATGATCATCGGCAAGCCTCTTAGCATTTCTGCTCCTCAATTTCCCCATTTCTAAAATGGAGAAAATAAGACCCATCTTTTACCAAAGACACTGAGATATGTGTGAAAACATACAGAATATGGTATGATGATTAACATCCTAATGCAAACAGATAAAAGGATAAGCTGTTTCAAATGCTGAAAGAAAAAGAATGCAAAATTTATGTGATCAGACCTATGAAAAATCTGGAAAACATTCACTCTTGCTTCAACCCATTTAAAGCATCAAAATTGCATAAAGGGGACCTAAAATTCCAATGTCAAGACAGGGAAGGATTCCTCAGTGCAGGAGCTGCAGAAGGCAGCCCTCTCAAGGACCCAATCTCAAGCCCTGAAATACTGCCAAGTGATGATGTGCCAGGTGCGGAATGGCAGGGGTATGTAAGGAGCAGAGCCACAGCATACAGCGCTACAGTCATTCTGGCTATAGACCAGCCTGTTGAAGCTGCTGTATCTTAGCCTTAGTCTATACTTGCCATGCTTTTCAGTGGCAGTCAACAGGAGATACGCAGGGTACCTAAAATATCTTGCGTATCTCCCGACAACTTCCTAACTACCCCTTACACACTGAGCTAAGCCGACCGGAAATGGCGTCTGCTCAGTGTAACTCTACTACAGTTACATGGCTGGGGTTAGAGCTTCGGTTCCATGTTCAATTGAGCATGTCTTAACAGATGGAACAATTGAACACAGAAGAGTGCAGTGACAGCAGCAAATCTGCCACCGTCAGTATAGACATAGCCTTAGAAGGTCCTCAGTGTTGTATAAATTATATGGACCTCTCTAGCCTGGAATAGGCCTTCAGTAGGGAGGATGCAAAAAAATATCTTACAGGTGCTCTTAAAGGCACAGAACAGACTCTCACCCCATATCTTCTGTGCACTGATTTATATGAAGACTGCAGTCAAAGCAATAGAAATCTGCCCTTAATGAAGAAACAAAACTGCTCCAGGGTTAGATTTACAGCCAAACTATGGGTTTAGGAGTCTCCATTGCCAAACTAAATTTGTATACGATCCATTTTCAATTTGTTGCAAGAAAATATGCAAAAGTTTTGTGCTTCCTTTGGCAAACAAATTGATCTATATAACTCTCTGTGGTATTATTATTCATAGGACAGCATAGGAGAAAATGTGTTACTTGCTCTTTCTTTTCTTTTCTTTTCTTTTCTTTTTCAGCTTGTAGTGTAAAGCACAAATGATCCCCTTTATTTTTTCCTCCAATGTAATAGCCTATTACATGAGATTTATGAAATTATAATCATTCAGAAGAAACGTTCATCCTGAAACATCCATGTTTCTTTCTTCTACTGCTGTTGAAGAAAGACTAATGTTTTAACTGCATATACATAATCAATCTATAATTCTTTCTTGCACCAAGTTTTGGGCTTTTGCCATTATTCTTATTCCAGTGTGGAGATAATTAGAGATGGGCCAAAGTCAAACGTTCAAAAATAATTTGAATGCAGATTAACAAAGACAAAGTCATTTTTTATTTTTTTTTTATTTTTGTTTAATTTGACACATCATGTCACATTAAAAGGTCATGAAATATAATACATTTTTCCCCTTCCCTCTTCATATCAAAAAGTTAGTTGATTCAGAGAGAGGCAGAAGTGACCTGAATTATTGTATTCAAAACAATCTCCAACCCAATAACTTTTTTCCCAAGCTCTCTTCTGGCAAATACAAAATGAAGGAAGGGAGACAGCATATTAATTTGTTTTCTCTTGAATCCAGTTACAACCTTTTATTTAAATCATATATATAGAACATTAAAGTAATGACCAATAATACTAATGAATGGTGCTAAATTAAGTACTGGTGGCAAATAAGTACAACTCTAAGCTCAACAAAACCCAGTTGTACCAGATCTGATGTTATGAGGGGTCTTGAGGTGTTGTGCAAAAAGAGCACCCAGGATCTTTTTAAGGGGGAAAAGGCAACACACTGCATTTATTATTAGGAAAACACAATTGTGTTAATAACTAATATTTAATACACACACACACACTCACACATGCACCCCAGATGTTCTGCTGTTGGTCATGTGTAGTTACCAGTCCTGACTGTTGCTTGTGATCGTAGCTTGAGTTCGTGGCTGGTGTTCGCAGCTCATGCCAGCTACCTGGCCATGTTACCTGGGCATTTGAAAGATTGAGGTCTCTGTCGGGCACACAGCTGTGCACCGACACTCTTGGATGGTGTGCAGAACATTACCCAAAGCTATGCAGTCTCACCCATCCTTTTATCCATGGATTTTGCTATGTCACACTGACTCAGTGTACTTTATGACTGTGAGTCATCAGTTAATGGCAGATGTGACTTTGATCTTGTTCTTGATGGGGTTTTTGTCCCTTTCTTTTCAGGGTGCATTCTTCTTGCTTTTGCAGGGTTTGATTGCATTGTTCTTCAGCCATCAAGGTGGTGCCAGCAGTTTGTCATCAGGACAGGATGGAGTTGGAGACTGATCCCATCACACACACACTTCATTCATACTGCCAAACTGAGTTAAAAACACATCTAAACAATGTTTCCCAGCAAAACTGAGGCCAAGAATTAAAAAATGAAGAGAACAATTCAAAATGGAGTTTTGGTTACAATATGGAGTTACAAGTGAATGAATGAGCATGGTATTTTTATTAATGAATATTCCATATAGAAATTTCTTTTTGAAGCAATACTATGGTATAAATTTATCTTTAGCACTACAGAGGGAGATAGAAGCACTGGACCTCACGTTTTAGCATTAGGCACCTTTTATGTAACTTTTATTGTGCAAAAGAGAAAATACAATGAGAGACATGTCAAATCAAGCAGCAACCAAATGATTCACAAAGATAGTGCAATAGCCAGTAGTATCTTGGCAAATACAAAGGCAGTACAGCCACCAGATGATAGTTGAACAACAGAGTCCTGTGGCACTTTTAAAGACTAACAGATTTATTTATTGCATGAGTTTTTGTGGGAGAAAATCCCACTTCATCCAAGGTTGATATAATAGCAGTCTAATCTAATAGCAGCCTAATTAGAGCATAATTTATGCCAGTGGTTCACAACCTTTTTGGCTTGAGGGCCACAAATATAATTTTTAGAGCCCTGAAAGGCCACCAGTCTATTTAATTAAAATTAAATTAAAATTTAATAAAATTTCTATTAAATTTCAATTAAAATTAAGTTCCAAAGGGGTAGCCACATTAGTCTATTGCAGAAAAACAGAGGCCTGTGGCACTTTTAAAGATTAACAGATTTGCTCAGGAGCCAAACAACAACCTTTTAAAAACTCAACCCCCACAAAGGTTAAAAAAAAGAAAAATCAAGGACAATTCCACTTCGGAAAAGAAAGATGTGAAACTGAGTGTCTGAAAAGAAGTGAAAATGTGTAAGAAAATATTCTGTGCATGATGAAGTATAGAAAGCACAAGTTCCACTGTTTTCAGTAGTTACCAAGATGTTGATTGCTGAACATCAGACCACACAGTGAGGCCCCAGTCTGCAAAGACATTATGCATGAGCTGAACTACTCCCATTAATTACAATGGGGTTATTCATAATGTGTGCAATTAAGCAGGACTAAGCAGTAAGCAGCTGCTTCAGCACGGCTTCCCTCCGGGCTGCCTATGGGACCTGGCTCCTGGCTCCGCACCGGTACCAGATGGTGGGTGGAGGCTGGGGTGGCAGGCAGCTGTAGCATGGCTCCCAAGCAGCGCGGGCCATTTGAAAAAGCTCCTCATGCCACTTTTGGCCCACGGGCCAGGAGTTAGGAACCCTTGACTTATGCAATACAACCAAATATTCAACACAGTTCACTGACCATTACACTCATGCATCCACACATTTGGTTTTTCATACTTACTCAACTAACTATAGGGTGGCTACCCCCATTGTTAAGTGCAAGGGCTTGGAGGGGAAAGGAAGCTTGCAGTGAGCACCGAACCCCATTGTGGTCTAGATGAGGTGTCAGTATTCCTCTCCATCTATCGGGTGGGGTCTCCTTTTATTGATGAATTGATTAAGGGGAGGCCTCTTGAGGGACATCTCCTCTTTATCCTTCTTCAACCTTATTAGGAATTCTTTTCGACTGACTACTTCTCCTTTTCTTGTTTTGTACCCACTTACTTCTCCTCTTTAGGCCTTGTTCTTCAGCCATTGGCATGAGCACTTTCCTGTCCCTATCCTCTTCCAGTCACATTCACCCAGCAGATGCACGTATGCATCTTTCGTAATTATGTCTTAGGTAACATGATATTGGAAAATCTGATGATTAGCCATTATATACATTATAAGGGGAATTTTCCACTTTTGAGGCACCCCCTCCATGCTCCCCATGCTTCTAGGTACAGCCTTGCCCAAGCATTTAACCACAAACTTTTACTTACAGAAGAGGGTTGGAAAGAGGAACTAGACTGCTATGAATTAATTCTCCATGCAAAAGTCCCTGCAAGTAGAATCTTCCAAGATTTATGCAGAGGCCTCAAGCCTTAGCATAACCAGATCAGCTTTGATGGCTAGATTTGGCCTACCATGGGTACAACATTTGATCCCCGCACAACACTGAATTTTGCTACTTAATTTTATGTAATGATTTTGATTTCAAATGATCCCAAATGGTGCATCTACACTTGTAAATTAAATCGATTTAAGCTTGCTTAAGTCGACTTAATTTACTCTGCGTCTACACTACAGTTTCCTTAAGTTGACTTAAGCAAGCTGCTTAAGTCGACTTAAGGAAAATAAAATCGACTTAATGAAAATTAAGTCGACTTTACTAAACCTACTTTTAATTCAACTTTAGGCTTAAGTCGACTTTTAAAAGTCGACTTAAACCAGTGTAGACCTGGAGTAGCCCTAAGTCTACTTAGGGCTACTCCAGGACTCCCCCACTGCACTCCCTGCCAGGGCGGTGGCACAGGGGGAGCCTGGCATGCCCCCCCCAAAGGGCAGGGCAGAGCCCTGCCCACCCTGCCCCTATGCCCTGCCAGGGTCCCTGTCCCCCTTTGCCTCATTGTACAATGGGGCAAAGGCAGAGCCCTGTGGCATTGGGCAAGAGGTGCCCCCCCTGCCACTGTGGACCTGCCCAAGGTCCCCCTAACCCCTAGAAGTCGACCTAGGCATCCAGTGTGGATGCTCTAGGTCGACTTTGTAAGTTCCCCCCTAAGTCGACTTAAAATTTAGGTGTAGACATGGCCAAAGTGACTTGCAAATGAAACTAATAGGAATAGCATCACTTCTATTTAAGTGCAATGGCTTGAAACATTGAAACATACCAGTGATTTTGGTAGTTTAAGACAGGATTTGTAAACTAACACTATCCAATTGAAACGGGAAAGATAATTGAATTACCTAACTGATTTGCAAATTTCAGCCAGGCCCTGGAATTAACAACCCTACACTAAGAAAAAGTACCACAAGACCAATATTTACTACAACTGGCCTGAACACTACTTTATCACCTGATAGGAAGATAGCAGGTCCAGTAGCACAGCAGCTGGTACTAACATCCAAATGAGAATGCTGTTGCATCCCTGACTCCGAAGAAAGAGTGCTATTTATTGAAACACAAAAGCATCTTCCCTGGATTTATTCATAACTCCAACCTGTGGTGACAGCAAGAAAGAATAACATTAGAATTTCTAATCTGTCCTTAAAAATCAATTTTCTCTAATGAACTGCCACAAATACTATTATGTACTAATTTTAACTGCATAGTTATTACATCATGGAAACACTACAGGGCAGTTAAGATTATTTGAGAGCCCTAATTGTGCTTTTCCCTACAATCATATATTTGAGTTTCTTCTAAATTTAACACAAAGTCTGGATTTTTTGCATTTTAATGCCTGTTTTTGTTTGTTTGATTGATTTTTTGAGATAACTACAATGTCCCTTGTAATATTTTGGACTTTAAATTACTTATATGTATTCAGTTGTCACTCCAGTTCACTATAGCTTTATCTGAGAAGAATTAGACAGCTTGGTTTTCCTGCAATGTCCATAATACATATATTTGTTTGAAACAAAAGGTAAAGTATGCCTAATGGTGAAGAAAAAATTATCTGACTCATACCTTGGAGATATTTCTTATCCACACACACAGATATCCTCCATATTGCTGCCTCGAAAGTTGTCAGTGTCAGCTTGTCAGTTGCCTGGAGCAGTGTCAGGTTGGGTTATCTGCTGTGCAGTTGCTTTTAATGGAAACCAAAAGACTTGGGATATCTGTTTTAATAATGTAGACAGATGATCATGGACTCAGAATTGGAAATCTGTGGCATCAAGAGTTAAAACTGCCTTCCAGTAATGCACATGATTTATTTTAATTTTGTCTAAAGTTCTTAGAATTTTTCCATTTTGAGCTTTAACTAGTGTAACAGAAATAGCAGTGGAGTGTCCTAATACATATAAAAAATTTGGGCTATAGCAAAGGAATTGAAAAACCTACAATTACACTTGATGTTTTGTGTTACTGACCTGCCTCTGAATAATTTTCAATATTGTTACATTTAATTAATAATATGGGTAAATAACTAACACATGAATGGTAAATGTGAGAGATTATATGTTGTCAGATGTGACTGACCTAGCCCAAGTAGCATAAAGTAGAAATTCATGGGTTATGTATTGAAATAATGATTCTTGGAAACACATTAATTGCCTTGGAAATTTATTTTTACTAAAGTGAGATAAATTAATATTCTAGGACACTGGGGCATTTCTGATGCACTGGTAAACTTATAAAATGATAATTCTCCTCTTTTATATGCACTGTAGTCAACTTTAGTCTAAACCCAGCAGGACAAATTCTTAGCTGGCTTAAATTTTACATGGCTCTACTGAAATCACTTTACATTATCTGAGGATCTGGACCATTAATTTTAATTTTTAAATTTCCTTAAAGAATATCTATATTTACCTCCACATTAGAGATCCTTATATTAAAAAAGAGAAAAACATGACTCCCATTTTATTGAATGTTTTCCTATTAGCAATTTGCTTCACTGGTATATTTCCTACTGCCTCCTCTCTTGAGTGTGTCAAAGGACAAATTTTGCACTGATTTTTATGTTGTGTAGCCCTGAACAGAATTCTGTTCTAACCTCCTTTCCCACATCTACAGTGCAAGTTTCTTATTCTGCCTTTGGCAGTTCCGTTGCTTAAGAGTTTGGCTCAGCGTTTTAGGTTTCTAATGCTGTTTTCAGCATTATTTCAGCTCTTTGAGATCACAATTGTTGTTTTTCACTGTATTGATTCAGGCAGCTTCAATTAAACGTTTGCTTCATGCAAGAACACCCTCAAGAAAATCCTGTCAAGGAGTAAATTGTCTCTTTCCAACTGTCACTAATGAGAATATCAGCTCCTCTTGCTTATTGAAAGTGCTGTATGGTTGTTGCTGGGATTTTTAAAGACATTTTCAGTTTGACCACTTTTGACTTTGTTTTTGTTATACCATAGGGCTTTTTAGATAACCCTTACTTTACTCCTCAAAAGATTGTTTGCCTATTATTCTTTTTTAACTGGGTGGAGTTTCAAACTTACCCTAATTATTGCCTTTCAAGGATAGGTAGACAAAAGGCACATTTCTGTGTATGCATATAATTATACCTATAAAACAATTGATAATAATCAATTTGTCTGCACAAAATATATGTTGTAAATACAATTGGTGTGTATATTGCATGAAATTACAAGAGCACCTACAGGAAGAGTAACTTTCCAAATAATCTACATAAAGAATTTGTTGATGTTCTCAGTTAAATGCAGATATGTAAATTGATTCTACTAAATCATGGATCTATGCAAATACTGTGATTTTCAAAACCCTTTAAGATTCTTCCGTTCAGTTTTCCTGCTGGATGCTCTTGGGCAAGTCCCTTCTACACTGTGCTTTTGTTATTGCTCACACCCTTTGTTCATTTTGTCTATTTAGACTCTTAAGCTCTTTGTAAGTTACAGGGACTTACACAATAGGGCTTCAATTTCATTTGGAGTTCCTATAAAAATAAATTGTAAATACATTTTGTTTAGGGCTGCCAAAAATGCCAGCTTTGAGGTTGCTGCCTACTGGACAAATCTGGGGAGCAAGCAAACTCCCATGAAGGTCAATACTGCTTCTTCTGCATTCTGAAAAACCAATTATTCTTTTCTATCCAGTTAAAACACATACAATTATAGAAATATAGAACTGGAAGGGAACTTGATAAATCATATAAGTCGGGTTCCCTGAGGCTGGAGAAAGTTTTACCAAGACCATCCTTGAGAGGTGTTTATCTAGTCTGTTCTTAAAAATCTCCAATGCCAAAGATTCTATTACTGCCCTACATAATTTATTCCAGTGCTTATGTAACCTTCAGGTGGGCTAAAATTAATTAAATTGCCCTTCTCCATTGCCTCACAGAAATACACCCCAATCCCTGTGGAGAAAAGCAGCTGGAGACCCAGGATCCAGTTTGTATGGGACTCACAGCAAAGATTGTTCAAAGCAGATAAAAACAAAGAAAGAAAAGTAATGAGTTTTATTAAACATTAACTTTATAAATCATATGATTTAAGAAACAAAATAATGACTACCATATAAATCTATAACAAGATGTGGCTAATTTTGGGAACTCACATTTACTATTTCACAATACATATAAACAAGAAAAAAAATGAATTTAAACAGAGCAGCCCCTCAGAAACACTCTCCACTCAAGTGTCCCAAAGTTCTGGTGGAGTTCACCTGGCTCCCAGCGATAGTCTCTGTAGGCTAAGCTCAGAGGCTTGAGTAGGAAGAAGCAGCTCCTTGCTCTTTGTCTGCTGGACTCTTCCAGGCAAACCCTGCTCTTCAGTCAGCTTGCTGCTTAGGCACCACTCATTTATATATATAGAGAGAGAGATATAGAAAGAAAGAAACCCTGAAGCAAAAGAAAACATACAACTCTGAGAATAACAAAGTATAATTAACTCTTCCCCCTTATTACAGTAAAGAACTGTTCATTCCTCCCAGTATTTAATACTACTCAAAGTATCCAATTAAAAGAAACCCCCCTCTTCTTCCAATGGTCCCTTCTCTGCACCCAGTGCCCCAGACAGCCCTGCTGGGGGGTTAGCAATAACACTGACCTGAAGCAAAATGCTTCAGAGTGGGGGGAGGGGGGGAAACAGCCTGCTGTCTGCTCCTGGCTCACTTCTCCCTGTGCACAGAGCACGTGGGCTCCCCTCAGTCCAACCACCCTGGCTGCTGGCTCTCAGGCATCTCACTCCAGCAGCAAGCAGCAGGGGACCATGTGGAGCATGCTCAGAGCTGCCCCTCCACAGACCAGAACCTTCTGGCTCTAAGCAGCTAAATCTGCCTAGCAACACTGACCCAACAGATCTCTTAAAGGGAAACTCTCCATTTAGACTAATGGGTTACACTTAGCTACCCTTACAGCTAGGATCTTTTCCCTAGTGTCTGACCTAAATCTCCGTTGCTGTAATTTAAGGTAATTACTTCTTGTCCAACCTTCAGTGGTTAAGAACAACAATATATCACTCTCCCCTTTATACTAACACTTTACTTTTTTGAAGACTGTTACCATGCCCCATCTCTGTGGTTTTTTCTGAAGAGTAACAAATTCATTGTTTTCAATTTTTCCTCATATGTCATGTTTCCTAGACCTTTGATCATTAAGAATGATCTCGGGACTTTCTCTAATTTGTCCACCTCTTTCTCAAAGTGTGACTAGGACGAGACACAGTTCTCCAGAAGAGGCTTTATTAATGATCAGTAGATTGAAAGAATGACTTCTTTTGTCTTGCTTACAACATTTGCAATAATACTACACTGTTGATTAGTATTTAGCTTGTGATCCACTATAACACCCAGATAATTTTCTGCAGTACTACCTCCTAGGCAGTCATTTTCTGTTTTGTATTTGTGCAATTGATTATTCTTTCCTAAATGTAGTACTTTGCATTTGTCCTTATTTAATTTCAGATTGTTTCTCCAGTTTGTCAAAATCATTTTCAATTCTAATCTTAACTGTCAAAGTGACAACAACCCTTCCAGCTTGATATCACTGGAAAACTTTGAGTATACTCTATATGCTATTATCCAAAACATTTATGAAAATATTGAATATAACTGGATCCAGGACAGATCCCTCCAGAACCGCACTGAATGTATCATTCTAGCTTGATTGTGAAATATTAATAACTGCTCTCTGAGTATGTTATTTCAACTAGTTGTGCACCTTCCTTACAGGAGGTTTCCCTATGCAATATATCTCCAGTTTGTTTTAAAGAGGGTCATGTCAGACAACATCAGAAACCTTACCAAACTGACATATAGCACATCTACTGTTTTGCCTCATGCACAAGCTTGTTACCCTGTCAAAGAAGGATAGTAGGTTGATTTGACATAATTTGTTCTTGAAAAGTGCATATTGACTGTTATATATCACTCTATTTTCTTCTAGAGGCTTACAAATTGATTGTTTGATTATTTACTCTATTATCTTTCTAGTTACAGAAGTTAAACTGATTGTTCTCTATTTTCCTGGGTTATACTTATGTCCTTTTTCACAGCTATATGTGCCCTTTTCCAGCCCTCTGATCTCTAGTTGATCTGCCACAAATTCTCAAAGATAATCACTAGTGGCTCAGAAATCTTTTCAGCCAGTTCCTTATGTTTTCAAGGATATATTTCATCAGACCCTGGTAACTTGAAGGCATCACAATTGTCTAAAGTTAAAGCAAGACAAAGAAGTGTATTTATTTCTTGGGTATTTGTAAAATGTTATCTTTTTACCCTTTCTGTAAAAGTTAAAGCAAGATAAAGAAGTAGGGATTGGATGTATGGACTGAGATAAAGAGAAAAGTAGCTAGATTATTGAGCTCAACAGGTAGTGATCAACGGCTTAATTTCTAGTTGGCAGCTGATATCAAGTGGAATTCCCCAAGAGTCAGTCCTGGAGTCCGTTTTGTTCAACATCTTCATTAATGATCTGAATGATGGAGTGCATTGCATGGTCAGTAACTTTGTTCATGACAGCTGGGTGAAGTAGTAGATATGTTGGAAAGAAGGGATATGATACAGAGTGACTAAGACAAACAGTAGTATTGGGTCAAAGAAATCTGATGAAGTTCAACAAGGACAAGTGCATAGTCCTGCATTTAGGACAGAAGAATCCCATGCACAGCTACAGACTAGGGACCAAATGGCTAAGCAGCAGTTCCACAAAAAAGGACCTGGGAGCTACAGTGGACAAGATGCTGGATATGAGTCAACAGTATGCCTTTGTTGCCAAGAAAGCTAATAGCATATTAGATTTCATTAGTAGGAGAACCACCAGCAGATTAAGGGAAGTGATTATTACTTTCTATTTGGCACAGGTGAAGCCACACCTGGAATATTGTGTCCAGTTTTAGCCCCTTCCCCCTCCCCCATTACAGAAAAGATGTGGACAAATTGGAAAGAGTCCAGCAGACAGCAATAAAAATGATTAGGGGTCTGGGGCACATAACTTCTGAGGTAACTAGACCCTTTTATTATGTGAACGAGGAGATTGAGAGGGATTTGATAGCACTCTTCAACTACCTGAAAGGGATTCCAAAAAGGATGGAACTAATGCTATGTCTAGGTTTGTCAAAGTAAGTCGACTTTGCTAAGTCCACTTAGCATGTCCACACTGTAAACTTAGGCGGACTTAAAGTCGACCTTGCCAAATTGATTTAGAGTGTCCACACTGGACACCTAAGTCGACTTCTAGGGGCTAGGTGGACCTGGGAGTGGTCAATGGTGGAAGGGGGCACCCCTTAAAAAGTGCCAGAGGGCTCGGCATTTTCACCATTGTACTAAAGTACATGGGGGCTGAGCGGGACAGGGGCAAGGTACGAGAGTGGGGTGGGCAGGGCTGTGTCTTGCCCTGTGGGTGGGCATGTCAGGCTCTGACTGTACCAGGCACCCTGGCAGGGAGGTCAGTGGGGGAGCCCTGGGACTCTTAAAGTCAACTTTGGGCTACTCTGCATCTATAGGGCTTAAGTCGAATTAATCAAGTTGACTTAGCCAGTAAGTCGACTTTAAACTAGGATTTATAAAGTTGACTTAAAATTTCGACTTAAGGAAATTGTAGTGTAGATGCAAAGTAAATTAAATCGACTTAAGCAGGCTTAAGTCGACTTAATTTACAAGTGTAGAGGCACCCTAAGACTTGTCTCAGGCCATGTACACACTACAGACTTGTCCGGCAATAACTTTTATTGCGGGACAAGCAAGCGTTATAATTATAACGCTTTACTGCGTCCACACAGCATTCACACGCTCCTTTCAATTTTTGCTAGAAGGAGCAGTGCATGGTGGGTACCTATCCCACCATGCACTGCTGTGCCAGCCTAAAGGCTGGCAATAGTGCTGCCTTGAGCCCCAGTCCTGTGGCTGGGGCTCAGACGGACTGGGGCTCAGCCAAGCCCGGCTGCGCAGCTGAGCCCAGGCTGCAGGGGCTCCAGCTCCCCTGATGGGGCTCCAGTTGCCTGGCAGCTGAGCCCCACTGGGGGGCTTAAGATCCCCGCTGCAGTCAAGCCCCACAGCTGGGCCCCGGCGGGGGGCTTGAGACCCACACCGGGGCAGCCGAGCTCCACAGCTCGCCCTGGTTGGGGGCTTGCGACCTGTGCCGGGGCCGCCGAGCCCCACAGCTGGGGCCTGATGGGACACGTGAGACCCCTGCCGGGGCTGCTGAGCCCCACAGCTGGGCCTGGCGGGGGGCTTGAGAGCCCCGCTATGGCCGCAGTGGGGCTCCAGCCGCTGGCCACCTGAGCTCACTGGAGCTCGGTGGGTGGAGGGGCTTGACTATCGACAGCCAGCGGAGCCCCGCCACCCACCGGGCTCCAGCTTCAGGGGTTCGGGTGGCAGCGGGGGCTGCGGCGCTTAAGCGCGCAGCACCCACCACCACCCAAAGCGCCGGGCCAGCCCTCTAGCTCAGCCTCAGGGCTTAGGGGGGTGGCAGGGGCTATGCGCTTAAGCGCCACAGCCCCTGCTGCCACCCGAACCCCTGAAGCTGGACTAAGGGGCTGGCCCGAACTGGCGAGGGCAGCCAGTTCAGGCCAGCCCCCTAGCTCAGCCCCGGGGCTTCGGCTGGCAGCGGGAGCTGCGCGCTTAAGCGCCGCAGCCCCCACTGCCACCCGAACCCCTGCAGCTGGACTAGGAGGCTGGCCCGAACCGATGAGGGCAGCTGGTTCAGGCCAGCCTCCTAGCTCAGGGGCTGCGCGCTGCAGCCCCCACCGCCACACGAACCCCTGCAGCTGGACTAGGGGGCTGGCCCCAACTGGCGAGGGCAGCCGGTTCGGGCCAGCCCCCTAGCTCAGCCCCAGGGCTTCAGGTGACGGAAGGGGCTGCGGGTAGCCCCTGCCGCCACCGAACCCTGCAGCTGGACAAGGGGGCTGGCCCCGGCTGCCCTCGCTGGTCCAAGGGGCAATCCCCCAAGCTAGAGCAGTGAAATTGACATATATGACAGCTCCAATGTCCCAGAGTGGCCTGGATTGGCACTCTGGGACATTTCCGGAGTCTGTCAACAGTGCAACAAGTGTCCACACAGGCTGTACCACAGAATAACTGTTCCGTGGTAAGCCTTACCCCCCTCGTTTGGGTGGTTTACATGTTGCGTGGCAAGAGGGTTGTTGCCCTGCAACAAGAAGCTTTTGTGTGTGGATGCTTTGATTGTTATCGCGCGGTAAGGAGCCTTACCACATGATAACTTTGTAGTGTGTACAAGGCCTTAGTTGTGTTAGATGACAGAAAAAGGAACAATGGTATCAAGGTCCTGTGGGGGAGGTGTAGGTTGGATATTAAGGAAAATCTTTTTCACTAGTAGATGGTAAAGCACATAGGGAGGTGGTGAAATCTCCTTCATTAGAGGTTTTTAAGGCCCTGCTTGACAAAGCTCTGACTACGATAATTTAGTTAGGCTTGGTCCTGCTTTGAGCAGTGAATTGGACTAGATGATCTCCTGAGGATCCTTCCAACCCTAATGTTCTATGATTCTATGATCTTAAACAAAATAATATTTTGTTTACCTTAATCTACATATAAATAGCAAGAACAATGAAAGTCCTGTGGCACCTTAAAGACTAACAAATTTCTTTGGGCATAAACTTTCATGAGTTGTAACCCACTTTGTCAGACGCATGAAGCACTTAGGAAAGGAGGATGTGGCATTGCTTAAGTGAGTAGATCCACTGATTCCTAAGGCATCATTTGTATTAGAAAAACAAATGAACTGTACCCATTAACTGTTAATGTTTCAGGTTTGCTCTGTTTTCCAGCTTGTTTCTGAATCAAACTTTTGCTTTCAAAGAGAGTTTAATTTCCCCAAAGTTCATGAATGTTAGAAAAGAAAAATAAATGCAGCTCTCACAGCTCCCATGATGAGGAAGCCGTTAGAATATAATGAGGTAGATGAGGACTTCATTTTATGCCAGTTCCTCTGTCTGTCTATCAGCATGTCACATACAGTCATGGTTTAATCAGTCATGCCATCACCCTCACTAAAACTCTAAGTCAATATTCAGCCTTGTACCAACTGTTTTCTTGCAGTGCTATCCTTAGGTGTGCAGTGAAACTGCAATTAAATAAAATGCTTTGCCTCAGAGTCTCTGTGAAGAAAAATTCCAAAGGGCTAGCCGTGTTAGTCTATTGTAGAAAGACAACAGAGTCCTGTGGCACTTTTAAAGACTAACAGATTTATTTATCGCATGAGCTTTCGTGGGAGAAAATCCCACTTCGTCAGACGCTTTCAAGATGGGAAACTTACAGAATGGGAGGAAATGAAATGCAGGGGAGTGTATGACATAGGATCAGGTCAGGCTGTAACAGCAAATCAAAATAGGTGTTAGGATTCAAACACTGGGGAACAGCACATAGAGGAGGGTGAGGTCAAATCACCATAAATCTGTTAGTCTTTAAAAGTGCCACAGGACTCTGTTGTCTGTGAAGAAAGACTAAGAACAAGGGAGGGAATTCCTGGGAAATGGAAGCAGATCGTTATATAACAATGAAAAGTTGATTTAGTCAGAACTAATACAAGTTTCTCAATGGGATTATGGTGCAAGGGTTTTTTAAACTTGACAATGTTGAAACTTATTGAGTTTTCACATTCTTGCTTTGAACGTTCAGACATGCTGATCAGCTTCTTGTAACAAGGGAAAAGCCTGGAGGAGAAAGAAACAGTAGAAAGTTAGAAATTAGGCATTAACCCTTATAATATCAGCAAAACAAGAGACTTAGTGAAGCAATTACACCACCATATAGTATATGAACATTGGAATTCATCTTTAATATTAATTAATGTTAACTTTTTCCCTTTCCCTTTACATGGATCCTAGGTTTCCTTACAGATTCAGTAGAATAATAAACCTATTTCATAAATCCTTCCCAATAATAAGCTCAACAATCAATGAAAGACAGAGATGCAAAATGTGCTATAGGCAGTGTTTTTCTAAAAACAATAACTTTTAGAGATTTCAAACCATTGTTTACAATACTTTCTCACCTTTCATGGAAGCTAACTTAAGCAAATATTTCTAAATGAAAGTGCTCCACATCTCTGAAAAACAAATTGCCTTTAGTAGTTAGAGTGACCAGATGTCCTGATTTTACAGGGGCAGTCCTGATATTCAGGGGTTTTTTGTTTGTTTGTTTGTGTTTTAAATAAACACCTTTTACACTGCACCCCCATCCCAATTTTTCACACTTGTTATCTTGTCACTCTAAGTTAGATACCTAATATTTTAAAACCTGGCACTAAGTTCAAAGGTGCAAGATCCACAGAAGTGGAAAGATCATGTTTTAAATCTAAAGAATGTGTCTAGCGTAGGGTGGCAATATAGGAATATAAACTTTCACTTATTATCCTGAGTTAGCCAAGGTAATGATGTATTTCTGCAGTGCAGGAGTACGGATCACATTTGTATCATCTATTATATATCATAACGTGAAAAAATGAGGTTTGCCTGCCTTTCCAAGACATGGGACTCAACTGAAATACCTAGTAAGTTGTTGCCTTTGGGGTACTTTCCAAATCTCTCTGGCTATGTCTACACTTGTGAATTTAAGTCGACTTAGCATGTCCACACTTAAATTTTAAGTCGACTTTGGGGGGACCCTACAAAGTCGACCTAGAGCATCCACACTGGATGCCTAGGTCAACTTGTAGGGGCTAGGTGGACCTGGGACTGGTCCACGGTGGGAGGGGGGCACCCCTTGCCAAGTGCCAGGGGGCTCAGCCTTTGCCCCATTGTACCTGGGTACAGTGGGGCAAAGGGGGACAAGGCCCCTGGCAGGGCATAGGGGCAGGGTGGGCAGGGCCCTGCCCTGCCCTGTGGGGGGGCATGCCAGGCTCTCCCTGTGCCACCCCCCCTGGCAGGGAGGGCAGTGGGGGAGTCCTGGAGAGCCCTAAGTCGACTTAGAGTCGACTTAGGTCTACTCCAGGTCTACACTGGCTTAAGTCGACTTTCTAAAGTCGACTTAAGCCAAAAGTCAACTTAACACAAGGTTTTACAAAGTCAATTTAATTTTTCTTAAGTCGACTTTAGCAGCTTGCTTCAGTCGACTTAAGGAAAGTGTAGATGCAGAGTAAATTAAGTCGACTTAAGCAAGGTTAAGTCAACTTAATTTACAAATGTAGACGCACCCTCTATGTTTTAGATGATTAATGGAAAGCAGAAGGGACTCCAAATGTCAGCACTGGTATTCAGAGAAGAATATGAAAAGCAATGCTATCAGAAAATACCATGTATAGCATCCAACCAGAATCAAATGCAACTTAAAGAATATTCTTGAGAGAGCAGTTCTGGAGGAAAAAATTAACTGAGGCAAACATTTTTTAAAATATCTTTGTGCCCACAACCCCCATGTGCTCAAATTTTTGTGTTTGCAAATCAAATATTACAAACACTTTGAACTGGGAAATTCAGGTAATTGATCTAGAGCTTTTGATATTAGAGAGCACTATGACAAAACTGGACATTGTCTAATAACTGTATGAGAAAGAAATTGATTATCAGCAAGAGTATTTTCCCCCTTATGGTCCATTTCACAGTATATTGACTCTCCTCGGCCAATCTCCTCTCATTTCTTACAAATGCAACAACACTTTTGTCAATGATTAACAGATCACCACAGATCTGGTACATCATTTTTGTATACTCTTTCAGTCATCCTTTCATTAATATTGAATGCACCATACCGATGTACTGGTACTAATGTTTGAGGAAGAGCTGTTATTTGTGAAAATCGTATTTGACCATTAGTACAGATATGTATGAACATATTTATGCTGTAAGTGCTAATCAACCAATTTCTAAATACATGCTCAAAAGGAAATGTAAAGGGAAACAAACAAACAAACATGAAACTGATAGGAAGAAAGCCATTAAATCTGAGGTATAGCTTTCTCTGTCCCTCACCAGTAAGGAATCTAACTTCTTTTTGAGCCTGTGTCCATGGCCTCGGTCAAATATTGTTTTCTTTCTTGTATTCAAGAGGACAGGAAAAGATTTTAAATACCCTAAAACTCCCCTACTAATCCCATGTCAGCTTCTTTCTTTCCCTCTCTCATACACCTTACAGCATTCCATAGCTTCAATGCCCTACTTGATATCTTCAGGCACTAAATCTCTATGTGAAAGTTAGGGTCAACCAATGAAAGAATAAAAGCCGAGCTTGTGATTTAGGGAAACAAATCACTCATATGGAACACTGTATATTGAATACTCAAAGGACAACTCAGTATGAATAGTTCATGAAGCTTGCAGGCAAAATAGATTTGTAAAAATTGTTTCACAAACAATTTATGAATAGCATGTATACAATAAAATGCTTAAAAACCATGAGCAGTTTGCATGCATTTTGCAAAGACAGGATAAGGTAATCTGTCAAACAATTTAGCCAACGCTTATTCCAAATAGCCATGGGCCTCCAGTATCAGTGTCCAGATGTTCAAAGGTATTGAAGTAAAGCTATACCTCTCTATTCCATCTCCTGTGTCAGCTTACACATTTCACAATACTTAGCAGTATAAAAATAATTACATAGTTTTGTTTTAATTTTAGACTTACTAAGAAGTAAAGAACATTGGTCTCAGTCAATGTTGTCACCCTCCAATGAAAGATCAAGAGCCACAACAAGAAACAATTCTAAGGGAAGGTAAAAGAAATCCTAGCAATGGAGAAAATTTAAAAAGATTAAAAGCTAAACAGAAGCAGATAGCCTGATAAAAAGAAAAAAAATCTATAAAGAGACATCAGAACTATGACAGCAATGATGCAGAGGAAGACATAGGCAGAGATTAAATAAAATGAAGATCTTTTACAGTAAAGGAGAGAAGGAAAACAAAAGTACAAAGGAAAAAATGTCAACAACAGAAAAAAAAAAGAAGGATCAAAGGAAATTATATTAGATATACAAGACATAAAAGAGAAAAGCTACATCTCAAAACAAATCAAAATAGGAACTCAGGTGCAGGTAAATATGTTTGATTAACAAAACTCTTTTTCCAACTTGGAGGGCATACTAGAAAAATAGTCTATTTTTTCATGGAATTTGTACAAATTACTGCTACCACAACAGATGTTATTTAAGAAATGTTGGTAATCTGAATAGTGTTTTCCTAGACCACATTTTGGTTTGGTATGAAACATTCTTAAAGATAAATCATCAGTGTTAGTCAGGTTTATTGGTAAAAACCAAAAAGAATATACTAGAGGCAAATGTTTCTATAAGATACCTGTTTCTGGGAAACCGTTTCATGCAATGATGTTATACTCACTTTACATAGATGGCATGTTCCCCAAGTTACATGATTCACCTGGTATTAGTTATCTGATGAGCTTAAAAGCTATATATATCTTTACATTTCACTAAAATGCAATCCATCCGTTTGTCCCAGTTCTCTAACTTAAGTTTCTGTTGTTTCCTTATCTTTATTTTGGACAATAGCATTCCAGATACTGGTCCATGAAGGTACTTTCCTAGGGTACATCTACATTGGCAACTTAGGTCGACTTAAGGACGCTTAAGTCAACCTACGCAAAGCCACGTCCACACTGGGCTTTTATTGTCAACTTAAGTGCTTCCTTAAGTCAACTTAATAACAGCTTAAGTTGACTTAATAACACCACCTCCGAAGGTCGACTTAAGCCTTCAGTCAACTGCTTAAGTCAACTTAAAGTGAGTGTGGATGGCTGTCTACTGTTAAGTCAACTTAACAACGTCGACTTAATCGACTTAAAGTGTAGTCACTCTGTTAAGTCAACTTAACAAGGTCTACTTTAAGTCAACTTAAAGTCAACCTTGTTAAGTCTACTTAACAGAGTCGACTTAACTTTACATGTGTGGACATAGCCCTAGCTTGTACTAAGAGATAGAACAAATGTATCTGGATTTGACATCCTTGAGGGTCATTAATGTAAATTAAGTACGCATGTGGGCAGCACTCAGTCAAAAGAAGATGGGACAACCCTTTCTGTACTGTCTATATTGAAACACTAGAGTGACATAGCTGCAGTAGCACAGTTGTGCTGCTGTAACCTCTTAAGTGTGCACAAGCCCTAAGTGATATTAGTTGGACTCTTAGGTCAAGTATATTAGTTGGACTCTTAGGTCAAGTAGATGTAGCACATACCTGACCTTGACTTTGCTAGTATTTAGTCATTTGACTCATCTTCAGGGAATAGGTAATATCAGAGATGGTTGAATCTTCAGGACTTGATTTGACTAATCTACTGCAAAACAGATAATATATCCAAATGTGCTCCCTTTGAAGTCAGTGGAGATTCAATGGGAGTGGAAACAGGCACAATGGAATTATTTGCAGTGTTAAAAAAGCCCCATTGTGAAATTCCTCTAAAGTAGCACCATTTGATATTTGAAATATTTAGACTCTGTAGATTTTCCTGTCATCCTTTGAATTTTTCTTTTATTTATCAAAATATGCTCAACAACATAGTTTAAAAACATCAGTAACGAAACATCACTGGGAGTTGATATTTTTGTTTTTGATGGTTTCTTCTTTGTGCAGAAGTCTTTGCTTGTCTATATTTATCAGAAATGCTGGAAGCCAGGATGAAAAATGGTTATTTTCTCCACAGCCACATCTTTAATATGTCACAACAAGAAATTTGAAAGGAACTCTGTTATTTTCCTGTCACGTCTTAATCAAATCATTATTGGTGTTTATAAATGTTGTAATAATGTCTAGAAGATACAGTCAGAGTCAGGAAACCATATGTAGAAGTGCTGTACAAAAAACATGGTAAGAAAAAAGTCCCAAACCCAAAAAGAGACTGGAGAAGAGACTATGTTAACTTGAAATTATTTTAGGTGTTAAGCAAAATTGTATAGTGGAGCATGTTGTGGGACAAAGACGAAAAGAACCATCGGTGCACAGACGCCAACAGGCTTGGACTCCGGGACAAAATCTCATCAATACTGCTCATTTGGAACTTTGGGAGTCTTTGATTGACCTCTGTGGAGGCAAGGAGCAGGGTCACAGAAAGAGATGGGTAGCTAAACTGTAATCAGGAAGGGAAGAACTGCCAGGACACTATAAGCTAAGGGTTTCCTTCATGGAGTAAGAAAGAGAAGGGTTATTGAAAGCTGTTGTCATGCTTCTGCTGTGTTTTTTCAGAGTAAGTAAAAGCTAACTGTTTTTTCAAACTCAGAAGTTGAAGACATAGTCAGTCAGAGGTTTGAAGAGATCAACAGAACCCTTGAAATAGAAATAAGAAAATCAGGCAGGATTGCTTGATATTTACAGGCAAGTGTCCTAAAAGGAAGGTTCAAGACAATTAAAGAGTTGTACTAGTGACCCAGAGATACCAGAGTAGAACAAGGGGCAGGCCATGATAACAAGACACAACCAGTTAGTGTAACAAACAATAGGAGAATGGGGGGTGGACAACAACAATAAGAACATGTGGTTACACAGTATCATTATGCAAAATGTGACAGTTACAAATTATATAACGATCTCAAGTAGAGCTGATTGGGAATTTATAATTGCCAGTAACCCAAAGCTAAGAGACTAGGTAACAAAAAAGGAGAAACTTGAATTACTTATTTATGAATATAAATTTGACCTAACTGGTAGGAGGATTCATATAATTGAAATGTTAAAATGAATGGTTATAAACTATTTTAAAAGGACTGAATGGGCAAAAGGAAGAGAGTGTTACACTCGATGCTAAAAATGTTATTACCTGTTTTCAAATCAATGATAACTTCAAAGAAAATAATATTTAATGCTTATCAACCAATGATCTAAGATAAAGCACAGGAGGAAGGAAGTTTTCAGGATAACCAACCAGGACTGCAGGTTAGCTGACAAATCTAGAAAAGCAGACAACCATTGCTTTCTGTAGCAGAAAAATAACTGTAAACTCCAAAGATCTAGGAAAAGGTTTATTTCAGAATAAGTATAAAGTGTCACTCCCCAGTGATCAGCTGAGGATAACAGGCCAATAATTTGGCTGAGCATATAAAAGGAAAGCTGTACACAAACAAAGGCAAAGACTTAAGTCTCAGTAAACACTTCTGTATCCAAAATGACACCATACTTTTACCAAAATCCCACTCTTCTAATTTGGTACATAATAACAATTAATAATGTTCTAGGAACAAATATAAGATTCCACATTACACATCAAGTTATATAACTTGTTCATCTACTTATTAATTATTTAAAAAACTGTCCATCTTCATATTTGACAGGGACTTTGGGGGCTTTCCTGGTTTGTTCTGATTATATCTGGCTGGTCATTGTAACATTTCATTATATCTTCATCCCTGTCATGTACCACAATATCAAGATACTTCAAGAGTTGAATAAGAGGATGCATAACAAGCCAAATCTTATTTAGCAAAATGGCTTTGTTTTGTATTCCTTCCTAAATGGGTTATTTAAAGGCCACTCATTGAATTAGATATATTATAGATGATTAGATACCTTTAGACCCTTACCATTTTATATGAGATCAATTCACCTAATCACTGTCTTATCTTGTTACAAATCCCCCACTTGAGACCTCTTTGGTCTCATATGTAAAGTGCACTGAAGTCATCTATGTCTAGTTCTATTTCCTTACTGTCCTTCCAAGAATTTACTTCACTTTGCTTATTTTGAAGTAGTGTGGTTATATTAAGGCTTAACATAAAAATAGATGCCATAAATTGTGGATAAATGTTATCCATAAATACATCCTCATTGTCCTTCTTTAAATTCAATGTACGTTTAAAGTATAAGTCTCATTGGCTATTTCTACACTTGTTAATTTAAGTCAACTTAGCTAAATCGACTTAACATGTCTACACTCAAAAATTAAGTCGGCTTAAAGGGGACCCTGCCAAATCAACTTAGAGCATCCACACTGGACACCTAAGTCGACTTGTACGGGCTAGGTGGATCTGGGACTAGTCCACAGTGGCGGGGGGGGGGGGCTTTGCAAATTGTCAGGGGACTCAGCATTTGCCCCAGTGTACCTGGGTATAATGGGGGCTGAGCAGGATAGGGAAACTGGCAGGGAATAGGAGCAGGGTGGACAGGGCTCTGTCCTGCCCTGGGGGGTGGGGGGGCACGCCAGAATCTGCCTGTGCCAGCCACCCTGGCAGGGAGGGCAGTGGGGGAGCCCAGGAGCCCTTTAAGTTGACTTAAAGTCAATTTAGGGCTAATCTGCTTCTACACTGGCTAAGTCGACTTAATAAAGTCGACAGCCAGTAAAGTCGACTTTAAAGTAGATTTTATAAAGTCGACTTTAATTTTCCTTACATCGACTTAAACTGCTGCTTAAGTCGATTTGAGGAAAATGCAGTGTAGACACGATTAAATTAAGTCAATTTAAGCAAGCTTAAGTCGACTTAATTTGTAAGTGTAGACGCACCCTTTGTTAAGTATAAATATTTTGTCTCCTTTTAACATTATGTCATATTAGGACTTCTGAAGATGAGATCATTCCAACCATAAGTTGTATTATATTCCAGATACACTTAATGTCATACCCAACATGAACTATGGGGGGAAAACCTACCTGTGGGGGCAAAAAACCTAGTTGGCTTCAAAACTGAGCTGGAAAAAATTATGAAGGACATGGTTTGATGGAACAGACTAATTTGGCAATTAGCTGATCTTTACCTACTAGTGGTAAATATGCCAATAGCCTGTGATGAGGGGTTAGGTAGGCTGGGTTCTGAGTTGCTGCAGAGAATTCTTTTTTGGGTGTCTGGCTGGTAAATCTTGCCCATATGCTCGGGGATTAGCTGATCACCATATTTGGGGTCGGGAGGAGATTTTCTCCATTGATAAATTGGCAAGGGCTCTGGGGGTTTTTAACTTTTCCCTGTAGCATGGGTCATAGGTCACTAGCTGGTGTTTTCTCTCTCCCTTAATTTTTTAAACCATGATTTGGGGACTTCAATTACTCGATCTTAGGTTAGGTGTCTATTGCAGGAGTGGGTGGGAAGTTCTGTGGCCTGCATTCTGCAGGAGGTCAGACTAGATGATCATATTAGTCCCTTCTGACCTTAAAATCCATGAATCTATGTCCAAAGACCTTGACTCACTGCCAATTTGACAGAAGCAATTTGTGCTCCTGACAACCCTGCAAGGTTCTTCACCACGATTCACAGAATCACAAGTACAAAGAAAAGTAGATTTCATCTTCTGACAACATTTCAAATGGGATTTGACCCATCAATCATATTATGCCACCATTTGCACCTGTAGTAGGCATTGCTTTATTATCGTGGTATTAACAACCTGCTGTAATTGCCCTAATGAGATAATTTGACTTAGCCTAAATTTCTGGTTCAAGGAGGATGCTAATGGAATTTTTAACATCATTGCAAGCAAATTAGACTCTTTTTTGAACACATATGTGAGATTACCATTGCAGAGGCATATTTATATTTCTGACAATTTGGCTGTGTATTATTTTTTCCATAATTGGATTCAAATAAAAAAGAATTGATGAAACAGGATAACTCCCTGCTGAAGTTCACTTAATCCTATCCCCAACTGAGGCAGTATATATTGTGCTTGCCATATACACATCATAGCATTTGAGGCATTTGTAAAACTACTTCCTGTTGCATTAATTATTTCCTTAACTTTATCTACAACTAACATTGCTGTTTGAGCCAACATTTTCACCACATGTATATCTGTAAGTTCTTCCTTTGCCTCACTCCTATATTTGTCCCGTCCTTATGAGGATTTGTTTTCAGGCTTGTTTGATCTTTCCAAAAAGATTCAGTGTCATATATGTTAACAATAGAATCAGCTAATGCTACAAATCCACTGTGATCCCTCTTCTATCTTATGGGTTGTTTTTCCTGACCACATGTATCATTTCTATGCTCCTCAGCTTTTTGATAAATGAAGATAATTTCTTGTGTTTTAAAAGTCATCCAATTTCAATACACCTTAGGACATCAGGCAGACAAAACATAAGTAGAAAAGTCCAACATTAATGGAATATAAATGAAATTGGTTTTATTATACATATCTTGTTAGTTTTATCTAATACAATGATTGTCAACCTTTTTAAATTTGCAGACCCCTATAAAATTTCCAGTGGATGTGTGGACACCTTTGGAAATCTTAAACATAGTCTATGGACCTCCAGGTGTGTGCAGAGCACAGGTTGAAAGCTATTATTCTATGGTAGTGACAACCTTTTGCGCATTCTGTGTACATAGTCTATAGAGTTCCAAGTATCTGTGGACCGCAGATTGAAAACCACTGCTCTAGCAATAATGCCATCATTAGTAACTGCAGATCAATCTGTAACATTAGAACAAATTTCCCAGCATTGTAGATTAACATCTGTTCAACATCTCCAAAATATTCTGTTATTATTACAATAGAGAGTTGGGTATTATTGAAAAATGTTCACATTCTCCTTGTCTACATGAAATACAAATAACTAGAATGAATCCCAATACAAATTGCCAGTTCCTCAGATCTGGTGTTGTTAGTTACATGTTTTGGACTACTGAGAATTTTCATTGGAATCAATAGCCTTTCTACATGTGTAAGAGCTTGGGTGAGGGAAGGAAGGAGTTTTCATGTGAATATGTAACAATAACTTCAAATGGAGTATATTTATATAGGATGGCAGGGTATATGACCATGTTAACTTGCACACCATTACCATTTTGACTTATATTGGCATCATTTACATGACTTTTTCAAAAGGTTTCATTTTTCCATTGTGAAACACAGGATAGAACTTCTGTATGCAGCACTTTGGAATTCTTTGTGTTCGAAGATATGGCCACTCTAAAACTATATAGAATATAAAGTCATTTGGACCACTGAATTTCAGGTCCAATTATACTGCTTTAGGTCCATTACTCATATTTTAACATTTGCAGAATATTCTCCATGGGTTGAGAGGCCATATATATTTGTGTAGGAGCCATTTGTGTTGTTGTTAAACACCGGAACACAATTACAAAGACAATAGTTGTCTTTACATTTCAGTCTATGGGTTGATGGCAAATACTATTAGTCCATGTTTTGAACAGTATATTATACCAATTCTTAGTTATTAATTGCCCCAATATTTGTAAACACCACCATAAGAAGAAAATCTAGGTTGATGGGCAATTACGTTCAGTTCTTGATCCCATTTCACTTGTTCTTGGCCCAAATCAATATTGTTATTGCAATAGGAGTCTGTTAGTTACCCCAATCTGTGCCCCATGGAATGGACGCCGCCTCCCACATAGTAGAGACCCTGATATATATGTTTAATAGGGATTTCGCCCTCAGTTCTGGCATATGTCCATTACCCACTGGCTGGTGACCACCCACTGCTTAATTTGGAACCCCAATTTATTCCCTACCTGGGTTTCCGAGGGGTGGGTTAACCCTATCGCCCACTGTGTAGGTGGACCAGCAGGGCATGTATGTGCACGTGCCACATGGCTGCCCATGCTTGCCCCCACCCCACCCCCCGCAAGGGTGCGTAGAGGGCTCTAGCCCAGAACCTGGAGAGCCAGTAGAAGTTGCCACATGCCCAAAAAAAGGACAAGGGGACCAAGCAGCACTTCACCCCCTTCCTACTGCGGCAAAATTGGGCAATCGCAGACCAACACGACTCCTGCAGGAAACGGCCTAGGCAATAAAACCGCCTTTGCCACACGGAACGAACGAGAGTCCCCGCACGTCAACTGCCAGGCCTGATCAACCTGCCAGTAGGAGGCCCTCCCAAAAAGTGCCGGCCCGTGTCGAGTTAACCCCCCTTCATCCCAAAACTCATCATGCTGTTGCTGGTCACCTGCTTGATGGTTCTGGTATGTATGTAAACTCGTGTTCCCTCTAACAGTTAACTTCCCTTTAGAGATAAGTTGTAATGTATAATGAGTCTAGCCTTACCTCTGTTTCACTCAGGGAATAACCATTGAAATAGTCTTAGGTATTGCTGTTACTATTATTGTATTGTGTATTGGATTTTGTCTGTTTATATTTTGTTTGTGAGCCATTAAGAGGATTCAAGAAGATGGATCATTTTAAATGTTAGGTTCTGTGTAGCTTAATGTGAGTTCAGGCTGCCAGCGCTCCACTGCAGAAACCGTCACTTGTGGTTTCCTGTGTCCTGTCTGAAACCAATTTCCCAAGCTAGCAGCTTGGGTGTCCGCTCTGTCTTGTAATTGGGAAATACAGCAATAAAGCTTGTTCCTTTATTATCCATTTGAGATTCCGGAAACCCTCCTTCTCCAATCCTTTACCTGTTGCTGTCAGAGTCTTCATATGCAAGTCCAAATTTGGTTTCAGCACATAACCTTTCTATTAGTTCTGACTGTCTTTGTTTCTTTTCTCACAGGAACTGTTTCCAGTTGCTCAGCTCACTTGAAAGTAGTAGAGGAGTAATCCATTTTCACTATCCCCCACACATGAATTATAAGAGAAAATTTAATATGATTTAATTACAATAGTAACTGAGGATGCATCACAAAATTCTATTGCACAAACCACTTTCAACAATTCAGCGTATTTTGAAAAATCTATTGTCAGAATATGGCCCCGTTGCCACTACTTTGATAGATTATCATTAGTGGATCAATGTAAAGCCCAGGTACCTTAGCATATCAACTACAGCAGTGTTTCTCAACCAGTGTTTCATGGAACACCAGTGTTCCATTGACATAGTGCAGATATTCCATGACCCACCCAACCCCTTCCCATGGGGTAGGCTTAGTGGGGAGGGGGAAGGAGCAATATAAAATGCCCCAGCCAAAGCAAAACTTCCAGGTGTGCAGTGATGTTAGTTGATGCAAACCTGGAAGCTTTGATGTAGGTGGTACATTTTAAATCTCCTGTCACTGTTACCAGCTTTTCTGAGAATTCTTTCATCATGTGTTCCATGTAAAGTAATCAATACCTTTAGGTGTTCCCTGGTCCACTAAAGGTTGAGAAACATTGAACTACAGGCTGATTAAAAGTGGACCTTTCAAGATCAAGTCTAGAGTTCATAGTCTGTTGCGTCCCCTTTGTTGGGTTGATAATTCTGATCATTACTCTGACAATGGGTTAGTTATCTAGGACCTATTTTTGTTTGTTTGTTTGTTTGTTTTTGTTTTGTTTGAATTTGCATTAATTTGATTGTTTAAGAATTTATAACATAGGTAACAAAACTATTTTGTTCCATTGAAAAACATTGGAACTACAATATAGTTATTATACTACATTGACATTGCGGTGCTTTTTTTTAAAAAAAATTGAACTTATGAATTTTAACCTTTTGACAAACAACTGGATGGGGTATTAGCCGGCATTTGTTACAAACTACCAAATTACACTCAGGAAAAGGATGACTGGCTTCTTATGTACCTACTTAAAAGCAAAACAAACCAAAACAGATCTGTGTTATCCTTCAACCTGAATGGCATCATGCTGCCAATACTAAAATATCCTTTGAATTTCAAAATATTATAGATGACAGTTTCTAACTTAACATTGCATCTTAACTACACTATTCCACTTCATCAGATGCATGAAAGGAGTGTGTCACGTGAGTGACAATAAGATGTGGGTATCAAAACACTAGGGCTATGTCTACACTAGAAACGTTAAGTCAACTTAGTTAAATCAACTTAACAAAGTCGACTTAAGTCGACTTAAAGTCGACCTTGTTAAGTTGACTTAGAGTGTCCACACCAGAAACTGAAGGCGACTTCAAATGGTCACACTGGCAGTTGCTAGATTGACCCAGGGGGGTTGTATTATGGGAAGTGTGCCATGTGGCACCAGAGAAGTGCCCCGCCTTCCTGAGCTACTCCCATAAAACAGAAAGTGAGCTCAGCACCTTCCCGATTGTGCCTGGCAACATGAAGTCTGAGGAGGTCATGGACCTCACTCTGTTCCTGCGAGTTGTCAGGTGGGTGCTCAGCACCTGCTATGCATTGCCCAGTGCTCTTTTCACCTGGATCATGCTTCTTGGGGACCCCGGCAGTGTGGGGGCAGACAGCAGCATGCCCACCACCATGCTGGCCCTGAGAGCTGCCACACTGACAGTGCCCTCCATGCCCTGTCGCTTCTGGGCATGGGAAACCAGCAGCGACTGGTGGGACCATGTTGTCCTCACCATCTGGGATGATGAACAGTGGCTACAGAACTTTCAGATAAGCAAGTGGACCTTCCTCCGCCTAGTCCATGAGCTCACCCTGGTTCTGCAATGCATGGACACCCGATTTTGACCCCACTGCCTGTGGATAATCGAGTGGCCATCGTGGTCTGTAAACTAGCAATCCCGGACCCCTATAGCTCCATAGCCAACCAGTTTGGCATCAGCAAGGCCACCGTGGGGGCCATCCTCCTATAGGTCGTCAGGGCCATCAACAGGGTCCTGCTAACCTGTCTCGTCACCCTGGCCAACCGGCAGGACACCCTTGCCAGCCTTGCCGCACTCGGCTTCCCCAGCTGTGGGGGCATCATTGATGGTACTCACACCCCCATCCAAGCCCCGGAACACCGCGCCACCGACTACAGGAACCGCAAGGGGTACTACTCCATGATCCTGCAGGCCCTCTTTGACCACCAAGGGATCTTCCAGGACATCTACGTTGACTGGCCAGGGAAGGCGCATGACACTGACGTCCTCAGGAGCTCTGGCCTGTACTGGCACATGTAGGTGGGCACCTTCTTCCCCAAGTACAACATCACCCTCGGGGAAGTTCAAGTGCCCGTCCTGATCCTGGGGGATTCCGTCTACCCCTTGCTGCCCTGGTTGATGAAGCCACACACAGCCAACATGGATGCCAGCAGGGAGCTGTTCAACTGCCGGCTCAACAGGTCCCTCCTGGTTGTCGAGCGTGCCTTCGGCCATCTCAAGGCCCATTGGAGGGCCTTCCCGACCTACCTGCACCTCGATGAGAGGAACATCCCAGAGGTCATCTGTGCCTGCTGTGCCTCCATAACCTCTGTGAACTGCGGGAGGAAAGGGTCCCCCCCATCTGGGATGCCAATGGAGAATGCTTTGCCACTGCCTATGAACAGCTGGATGCTGTGCCCCAGATGCAGCAGGCCCAGTGGTGATGTGCTGAAGGCCGACTTTGTCAGCCAGGAGCACTGAGGGGTGGGCCTCCCACCAGTCACCATCACCTCCCCCACCCTCCCATGCCTGCCCCCCACCCACCCGTCTTCCCCTGTCCCCAGACCAATAAAAAGCAAAAGACATGATATAACAGTCTACAGTTTTTTTATTCAAAGGGGGAACTTGGGGGGGGGGTTCTGAGGCAAGGAGGGGGGAGCTGTGGAGTTTGGGGGCTTTGCGGGGAGTGCTGGGTTTGGAGGGAGGAGGGGCAGGATGGGGGGGGTGCTAGTGGCCTGGGGCAGGCAGGTCCTGGACCTGCACACATCCACCCCATGTCCAGGCCGAGGGTACCGGAGCTCCACCAGCTGCTGCAGGCATGACATCTGCTGCCCGAGGGTTAGTCTGGCACTCAGCGAGGTTGACCAGGCCCTGTAGCATCCCATGACCAGCCCTCTGTTGGGCATCCGCCCGCTCCTCCCAGCCGTTCCTCGGACTCCTCAGTTATGCTCATCAGCTCCCCAAGGTTCTCATCCCTGGAACGATGGGCCCTTCTCCTCCTCCTGGTTGGGAATGGCGGGGTCCCAGGAGTGCCACGAGTCAACGGTGCAGGGGCTGCTGGAGAGAAGCAAAGAAGAGAGTCCGTCCCATTAGCTGGTGCAGTGTGCAGCCGGACAGCAGCTGCTGTCCCCTGACAGCAGCTGCTGTCCCCTGACCTTCCTCCTGCTTCCCAACCCCTTGGCACATGCCGCCATGCTCTGCTGCCCAGGTCGGGTGCAGTGCCCATGATGGTGAGCTGCAGGCAGCCCTGCCCCGGGGTCTCTCCTGAGCAATGTTCCCTCTAAGGTTTGGCGGCTTGTGTGCAAAATTTTCAACCCGTGTGCAAAACTTTTCTGAATAAAATTTTTGTGCAAACTCATGTGACAGAAATTATTGAAGAATATAGAACAATGAAAAATTAATAAAAGTTGTTATTTAAAATTGTTTTTTTATTAATAATTTAAATGTATTTTTACGTGACATAAAAAAGCAGGGGGGCAAAGAAGAAAAGGGATGCTAGGGCAAAAGAGGGCAGGGGTGGGGAGAGTGTGGGGACAAAGGCCATGGTGACAAGAGAGGCGAGGGGTGGGATGGCTGGCAGGGGAGTGTGGTAGGGCAGGGGAGAATGTAGGAGCATAGCAGGGCAGGGCAGGGAAGGGGGTGGCAAGAAAGGGAAGGGGAGAGGTGGTGTGGCTGGCAGGAGAGAACGTGGGGAAAAGGGCAGGAGTGCAGTTCCCTCCTCCTCCCTAGCACCTCACAGTGCCCAGCCCCTCCACCCCTGGGCCCCTCACCTTCCACGATCCTCGCACGCCCGCAGCTCCTTCCACAATCCTTGTCCACCCGAAGAAAGAAAGAAAGAAAGAAAGAAAGAAAGAAAGAAAGAAAGAAAGAAAGAAGGCAGCCCGGAGCACAGCTGCCTGGTTTGTGGGGCGGCAGGGGCTGCCCGGCCCAGTAGCCCAGCTGCTGAGCTCGGGGGAGGGGAGGGGTTGCGGCAGGGGCTGCCGTGGCTGGGCTCCAGCCCCGGAGCCCACCTACCGGGCTTGGAGGCAGTGGCGGGGGATGCCAGGCTGTGCAGGGGTCCCTCTAAACTGAGCGGGGGTTGCGATGGCTGCTGCACTGCCGCACACCCTCGCAGTTTAGAGGGAACATAGTTCCTGAGGCCATGTGCCACAGGTGTCAGGCACATGCTGTCTGGCTTTGGCACTCCCACCGACAGTCCCCCCACTCCATCTCCCAACACACCGCCGCCCCGCTAGGCTCCAGCTCCCCCCCGCCACATAGCTCCCTGCCCCTCTACCCCTGTGGGAGCTCCTCTGTGCCCCCCCAGCCCTGCCTGTCCCTGGTCCATCTCCCCCCTTCAGTCCCTGTCCCACAGGCATGCACAGCCCTGCCCGCAGGGATGGAGAGAGGGAGGGAGCACTCACCAGCAGGTGCAGCAGGTGTCTGGCGCTCTGTCCCCTCTCCTGGGTCATCTTCAGCAGGGGGAAGCTGCTTTAGATTTGGCCAGGAATAAATCATTTGTGACTTTGATGAGAACAGTGCAGTGGAGTGGGTAGGGATTAGAAAAAATCCTGTGAGGGGAGCTATCTAGACAGTGGTTATAAATCAAATATACATACACAAGGACTTGATTAACAATTAGGAATATTTTCACTTATTCATGAACAAATATGATTTGTGTTTGATTATGTACATTGTGAAAGGGATTTATATAACACCTCCAATGATATTTTCACACATTATACTCTAAATTACTAAAATGAATTTTCACTTGCTACTAATATGCTGTCTAACAGAAAAGTCTTCCTCTGGAATGCATGTAAAAAATGTTCTGTTCATAAGGAATGGACAGGGTAATGTCTCTTCCATGCCATTTGGATTGTTACACCTAATAGTTCAACTTAATAACATGTATAATCATGTACTGTTCTGGTGGAAAACATGAAGCCAAACACTCTTACTATACATTTGTTTTCAATGTCAATGTCTTTAAATGCTAAATTCATATGATAAAAATATCATCATAATACAACATATAAATGGCTCACGTTGCTTTAGATTGTGATAAATAATTCCAGTAAGACTATCCATTTTCCTGGCACACTGAATATTTTTTGTCATACCTTCTCAGGAGTAACAGATTTTCAGATATGAAAAATGGATGAGATTCTGAATTGGTGCTAATCAAAGTAGCAGCACTAAAGTCAATGGAATTTTCTAGATGATATAAATTGAGGATTTGGATCAAAGAAAGCTAGTAGGGAAAAGCAACTTGCTTGGAGGAATTGCTACTGTCAAGATTTTCTTTCCTTTTTTTTTTTTTTTACTATAAACTTAAGTACTTGTTTTTATCCAATTTTATTTTTTCTTTAACTTTGTAAACTTTTAAAATATGTTAATTTGACCAACGTAATATTCCTTTGGGATTGCTATTTAATCTACTTAAGTAAAAATACATAAAAATAATAAAATATTTTAAGATTAAAATTCCTAGTGTAAATATTTTGAGAGGCAAGAAATCTCTGTCAATATTAAAGAAATTCTGAAAAAAAACTCTAAATTTGTGCACAAAAGGACTTCTTTCTTACAACATAAGGGATAGTGTGGATATGTCATTTCTGGTGATCCTAGTTTAAATTAACCACTGGTAGTTGTAATGGTTCACATTTCTGGTGGAGACAAGGTTGGGGGTAACTGAAACCCCACTTCTACCTAGAGAAAGAACATAAAGATATAGTGAAGTCTGTTTGGAGTGTGGAGTTAATTTTTGAGATCCTTTTACTTCCTTTAGCTACTCTAAAACCCCTATCGATGCCTTTCCTTGCTGGTCTGATAATCTCAGAAATATTGGGCCAGTTTATGCTGCATTTGCTCCAACAGAATAACTACATCTCAAAAATGGATTCACAATATTTTTAGGTTCAGTATCTTTTTTGCCTGCTAAATTCTTTTCCCCCCCTATTTAACTTGGTGCTTGGGCTTATTTTATATTTTATTTCATGTGCTGGAACTACATAGTCTATTTGCATTTACTTATCCCTATTTTAGAAAATTTTGGTGTTATGAAATATATATAGACATATTGTAGGATTATCCTATAAACATTTAAATTTAGCCAAAATGTGGAATTTTGTGTGTACCAAAAGGCTATTTTATATTAGCACCATACCAGGTCAGATATCAAGGAGCTAAATACTAGAAACTATATCAAAATTGCATTTTTAAGAACCGAGTCCATGAATGAAGTACATGCTGTGTAAGGTTACTTTTAATCTAAGTTGCACAAAGAAATTTAACAATGGCTCCCTCCTGTGTAACAGGAAATCAATGTATTTATTAGCACCAATTTCTCAGAGCTCATTGGGACATCTGTTTATTACACAGGTTGGAAATGTGCAATCAAGTGAGAGCAAAAGGAATAGGGAAGACAAGCTGGCTCCTGAACAAACACACACATGAGAAGCAGACAAAACATGTTTTTAAACATTATGCATATAAAGTTGTCTCATCTATATGGAAGGAGAAGAGACTGGACACTAGAGGTAATAAAGAGGAAGCAGCAGCAAGAAGTGGGAATTGTCTGGATGTGTAGGGTAAGAATCGGAGGGGTCGATGATGACATTGGGATTATGGACCATGCAGTTGATGAATGCAATAGAATTAAGAGTGTCAGGTTTCAAGAGGGACATCTCATCTTCTGACTCCAATTTCCTGTTCAGTCTCTACTAGGAATCTTTATTCTAAGAAGAGAACAAGTCAGAAAGAGAGAGAAAGAGAGAGAGAGAGAGAGAGAGAGAGAGAGAGAGAGAGATACATAAAGGAACCACATTATGACTATAAAGGTGTAAAACTTATTTGCTCCCCTGTTTCCCACAAACTAGTGAAATGTGCCTCACTCATATGGTCCACAATGTTTGCCTACAATATTCATAACATTCATGGGAAATTTCCTCACAATACCTGGGATAGTTTTGTAAACCTAATTCAAATTTCTCAGGTGTTTACCTCTTTAAATTAGGGAACCAGAGGAACAACAGAATTCTTGTGATGAAGAAGAGGTACTAGTTCACTAGGAAAATTAATCTGGACCTCCATATTGCTCATCTTCTTTACTTGGTGACACTGTTTCATCCACTGTGCCTTTGACAACTGATGATCTTAAAATCTTTTCAGTAATTATTGAAGCACATGGTGGAAATATTGGAAGTCCATTTAGAAATCATATCTTAAAAGGTGTACAAATTATTTTATATTTTACAACTAGCATTGCAAAGTAGAGTTGCTCTTCCAATAAATGAAGTGATTTTAGAACTGGCAAAAAAGATCTTTGGGCTGCTTCTACTCCAGTTTCAGAGACTGTAAAACATACTGTTAATAAATATTAAATACTTTCCAAAGCTTTTGAGTATTTTTCTACTCATCCATCTCCCCTGTCAGTGGTCATTTCTGCTCTTAGTAAGAAGACAAAACAATTGGAAAAGTCAACTCCCAAAGAAAGAAGAACCAAGGAAATTAGAAATGTTTGGAATAAAAAAAAAATATTCATCCTACTGTCTGAAAGTTAGGATAGCAGATCATCAAGATATATTTTCTAAATATGATTATCTATAATGGGACAAAATGTATAACTTCAAGGGAAAGTTACCTATAGTAATTAGAGATGAGTTCAGATCAATTGGTTAAGTGTGTCAATTGACTCCTAAAACTTCTCTTCAAGCTGTTCTAGAGGTAATTGATAGTGGTATCTGTTCAATGACTATAACTGTCCTTTTGTTTTGGTTTGGGTTTTTTTGAGATGCACCTGATGATTGTCTTCATTAGATTTACTTAGTGATGGACAGACAGCCATTGGATATTTACTATTTGATGGACTTAGCGTATTTAATACTAAAATGAATGGCTATGTCTACACTAGAAAAGGTTAGGTTGACTTTGTTAAGTTGACTTAATAAGGCCAACTTTAATTCGACCTAAAGTTGACCTTATTAAGTCAATTTAACAAAGTGTTACCCTGCACTGGGACTTAGTAAGTCGACCTAACTGCCCTTAAGTCGACTTAATAAAGTCGACTTAAGGGTAAATCTATGTCCACACTGTGCTTAAGTCGACCTAAGGAGTCGACTTAAGGGCTAGGTCAACCTAACTGGTGGTTCTTACTAAGTTGACTTAAGCTTTCATTAAGTCGACTTAAGGAATTTCTTAAGTCAACTTAATGAAAGCCTGATGTGGAGCTGGACTAAGTTAGGTCGATTTAAGCCTCCTTAAGTCGACCTAACTTGCAAGTGTGGACATACCCAATGAGTCCCAACTCTCTTTAAAAAAATCAAGATCTACCCTTAGATCTGGAGGTTTATGTACACCTTTGTTTAGGAAGAAACAGTGCTGTCTTCCTTCTTGAGATATAGGTATACTACAACATCCTCATATTTTTATCAACTGAGATCTTCTGACTAATCCATGAAGAGATTGTGATATGAGAAAAGGAGATCAGTTCCATCATGTTCCTTTGTAACCTCTCAATCAGGCCAAAAACAGAGACATCATATTTTACGTGACAATCAAGAATCTTGGACTAACCTACATGGATTTATATTCCTTCCTCTTTCCCTTTGATTCCCACCTCTCATTTTCCCAAGAGGTTTGGATGGCAATCACTATAGGTCAATGGGTCTTTCAAATGAAGGATGGTTATCATTCAATTTCAATGTCTGCTTCCTACCCAGACCCATTCCCAGTCCTTTTACAGGACCATTCTCAAGAAAGTGCTATGCATCAAGAAATAAATGACCAAATCAGTCTAGAAGCAATTGAATTGGTACCTCAAGAATTTGTGGAAAAGGGCTTCTATTCTTCTTATTTTCTCAAATCAAAATAAAAGGAGGTTGGTGTCTGATACCAAATCTCAGAAATCTAAACAAATACATTTAGTAGGTCAAGTTTTGTAAGGTAACTCTTGCTTCATTTATTCCTGCTCTGGAATCTACCAATTTATTTATCACCCTTGATTTCCAGGATGCTTGTTTTCATCTGTCTGTTTATTCCAAATTGCAGAAGTTTCCTTGGTTTACTGATTTAGGGAACCACTATCAACTCAAAATGTTATCCTTTGGAATTTCTTCAGCTCACAGTATGTTCATCAAATGCCAATCCATAGAAGCAGTTCATCTTCACAGACAAGAATTACAAGTTTAGCTTTCTCTGGACATTTGGCTTGTATGGGAACAAGTGAGCACAGCTGCGAGGAACATTATCCTACTATTTTCATTCCTATTTTTGAGAATCAATTTGAAAAAAAAATCAGATCTGATTAATACCCAATTGATGTAGTTTATTGGAGCTCAATTAAGTTTAGTATCAGAAAGAGCATTCCTTCCATCAGACAGGCTTCAGATAAGGGATAGTAAAGATGTTTATGAAATGTGTCCATCACCTTAAGCAACAGTAAAGATGTGTCACAAATTTCTAGGCCATATGACTTCACGAACATTTGAGACTTCTTTTCTCTGTCTACTACTCAGACTCTTGCAAGCCAGGATCAAGTCAACCTACAAACTAAAAATGCATGACATGTCACGAAGGAAGGCAATTCCAAGTCAAGTTTTAAACTCTTTGGAATAAATGTCAGCAATGTCAGATGTACCAAAGAACAGTTGTGGAGCACATATAGGTCATATTCAATTTATGATCTGTAGTTTCATCAGGAGACCAAGGTACACATAAATGTGCTAGAATTGAAATTGGTATGTCTAGCTCTCAAGGTGTTTCTACCACTAAACAAGTTTTCCTTTAATGACATTCTTCTGGACAACTCCACAGTGACTAACTACATAAACAACCTGGGAGATCTAAGATCAGACCCATTACGACAAGAAGCCAGAAGACTGTGGGAGTGGTATATCAATCTGTCTGCTCTTATCCTCAATGGGAGAACAATGGTTTAGTAGACTGATTATGTAGAGAGAAGATCTTGGCCCATGAATGGGATTTAGAAGATTCATTGCAAGAGTGAAACTTCCAAAAGTGGCGGTTCCCCAAATAGACCTGTTTGATTTGAATTATAACAAGAGGTGTCCAAAGTATTATTCTAAGGCAGTAAGGAATCCAGGATCCATAACAGATGCTTTCACAATTTGAAGGTCACACCATTGCCTTCGCTCCTTTTCATTTAAATCCAAGGGTGTTAAGGAAGATAAGGGGTGTGTGGGAATAACACAGATTAACACAGATTATACTCATAGATCATTGTTGGCCTTTTCCAGTTGTGATTCTCAGGTCTCCTGATTTTTTAATTATCAGTTTACCAAGAATTTAATTCATAATGTTTGCAGACTCACAGCTTAGTTCTACGCTCAGATTCAGTATAACTCGACCGCATGGTATGTATAGTTTTCAGATGTCCTTCTAAAATAGTATAAATTCTTCAGAATTACAGAACATCTTATTTCAGTTATCTAGGAGGATTACGTATTCTGAAAAATTGATATGTTTTTCATTATGGTTTACATTCCTTCTCAGTGTCCTGTTTTGGTAATTTTGAACTATTTATTACACTTGCAGAACTTGCATCTATCTCTTCCTTCAATTTAAAGTACATTTGACAGTGATTTAAGCATTTCACCTTTTAGTAAAAGGAGGTTCCATTTTCTCTTATCAGTTAGTGAATAGTTTTCAGAGAGTCTGATTCTTTCTTCCTATAATAAATATTTTTCCAAAATTGGTTCTAATGGTAGTACTTTCTTCTCAAATAAAACTACCTTTTGAATCCTGAGCAAGTTGAAAAATTCCCCTTGATCAATGAAAGTGACATTTTTGGTGTCACCACAACACATATGATATGTGAACTACAAGTATTACTGATAAACCCTTTCTATATGATTGTTGATATGGATAAAGCAAAAAAGATCCCATTCATTCTTCATTCCAAAAGTATTATCAGACTTTCATATAAATCACTGTATTAGGCTACCAGTCTTCTTTTTAAGACCTCATTTGGCTTCAGGTGAAGTTAAATTACATACCTTGGATATTAAAAAGATTATTGTTATATTATCGGCTAGAACTAAAGCTTTTCACAACACTTCAAGCCTTTTTTATTGCTTATGGTAATAAACCTACAGAGTTGGCTATATCATCTCACACTTTCAAAAGAGGTATCTGATAGTATTAGGACTGCATATAGTAATCAGATGATCCTCCTTCAAACATTCAGACTCACTGTACCAAAGCACAGTGAAATGTTTCAGTGAAGTGTCTGTTTCAATGAAGTGTCAGTGATTGAGATTTACACAGTTGCTATAAGCACTTCATCCCATAATCTGTACCACACATTCTTCATTAGTGAATGCTTTCAGATTGGACACCCATTTTGTAAGGGTAGTTTTGCAATTTTTTTTTTTCAAATAATTACTACCTCTCATCTTCATTTAAGATCAGGCTAGCTCATCATCACAAGTGGGAACCACAAGTGCAATGCTCACAAAGAGTGGCTACTTACCTGATAGCAAGTCTATTTTTGACATCCAGCTCCTTACTCACAGTTTGAAGCCTTATAAAATGGATTCTCAATGTTGAAGGAACTGGGCTGGCATCACTGTATACCCTTGGGAGAAGGTGCATGATGACATGAAGAGTGTAAATTAAAACTTACTGTGCTTTATCAGTGAGACTATTCCAAATTACTGAACCGGGATGCCTACATATCATGAGTGGGTTCCACATGTGCACACATCTTGAAGAACCCCGATTACTATAGGATAAATAGCCATTCTTTTACTACGACACAATAAAATGGTATAACTGTGGTTCTGTAGACCTGCAGAGAGCACAGAAGGGCTCAAAAACATGACAGCAGATGATATTGTATGGATAGCCACATATTTTGGCCATCCCCTAGCACCGCCTATGACACTGGCCCAAATATTTGAGAATTGCCACCTGGCTGATGTCCCTTCTAGGCAGGTTAGTATGGAGCTTGTTGTACTCTGGAGTACGTCTTACCCATTCAGCTTTTTCTTTTGCTCTCAACATACATGTCTTAGAAGACTCATATTGTAGCCTGACTTTTTTTTTTCCTTAGCACTGATAACAGTAAGCATCTTTTCACTGATCCATGGATGACATTTGCAGAGCTGAGGCCCCAGCCATGAGCTGTCAGCTGTCATCACTGATGACTTGAAATAATGCTATTCCTCCTTAAATGACAGAGTAGATCAGACTTCAGTCTCTAATATTTTGATGTCCTTAAGCATTTCAGAACAGAAACTTATCTAATAATTTGGTTGTAATATGAGCTTTTAATTAGATGGATTCATTTTGGCTCATTAATGAGTTTTCTTCAAAATTGAAGGTGTACTTTTGTCACTAGAACTAGATGATCAGCATTTATGGGAACTTATACATTCATAATATACATTCAGTGATTGTAAATGGTTTGGTTTACAATGGTATGGGATGGATGAATGGACTATATAATGAATAGAAATCTGGATGTGTAGTGATCAATGGCTTGATGTTTAGTGGGCAGCTAGTAACAAGCAGACTGCCCCAGAGGTTGGTGTTGGAGCCAGTTTTGTTCAACATCTTCATTAATGATCTGAATGATAGTGTGGATTACTCTGTTAGCAAATTTGCAGATGATGTTAAGCTGGGGGGAGTGGTAAAAATGATAGAGGGCAGGGATGGGATTCAGAGTGACCTAGACAAATTGAGGATTGGGTCAAAAGAAGTCTGATGAGGTTCAACAAGGACAAGTGCAGAGTACTATACTTAAAAAGGAAGAATACCATGAACTACTACAGACTGGTGATTGACTGACTAGGCAGCAGTTTTGCAGAAAAGGACCTGGGGGTTACAGTAGACAAGAAGCTGAATATGAGTCAACAATGTGCCCTTACTGCCAAGAAGACTAACAATTTATTGGGAAGCATTAGTAGGATCACTGGTCACAGATCAAGGGAAGTGATTATTCCTCTCTATTTGGCATTGGAAAGGCCTAATTTGGAGTACTGTGTTCAGTTTTGCCCACCCTCCCAGCAGTACAGAAAGGATGTGGACAAATTGGAAAGAGTCCAGATGAGGGCAATACAAATAATTAGGGGGCTAGAACATATGAATTATGAGGACAGGCTGAGAGAAGTAGTCTTGTTTAGCCTGAAGAAGAGAAGAGAGTGTATGTATGGTGGGGAGCGGCTGGGGGGGTGGGAGTGGGGAGGGGTTGATAGCAGTCTTCAACTACTTGGAAAGAGGGAAGGGGTTCCAAAGAAAATGGAACTAGTCTGTTTTCAGTGTTAGTAGATGGGAGAACTAGGAGCAATCATCTCAAGTTTCAGTGGGGGAGGTCTAGGTTGGATATTAGGACAAACTTTTTCACTTGAAGGATGGTGAAGCACTGAGATGGGTTACTCAGGGAGGTGGTGAAATCGCTTCCTTAGAAGTCTTTAAGGTGCAACTCGACAAAGCCATGGCTAGGATTATTTAATTGAGGTTGGTCCTTTTTTTCAGCAGGAGAGTGGACTAGAATTGCCTCCTGAATTCCCTTAAAAGCCCTAATCTTCTATGATTTTATGAAATGCGGACAAAGTCAATGACAGTCCTAGTTAAATGATTTGAGAACTTCTGGGTAATTGAAGAACAATTCCTTGATCACTATGTCTACACTTAGTGATTTAGGTTGACTTAAATAAGTTGACTTTAAAAAGTTGACTTTAAGTCAACCTTATTAAGTCAACTTAGAGAGTCCACACAGGACTCCTAAGTCGACTTAAGGTGGGCTTTAATAACTCGACGTAGAGAGTCTATAGGGCTATGTCTACACTTGTAAATTTAGGTCGACTTTAGCTAAGTCGACTTAACTAAGTTGACTTTAAGTCGACTTAGCATGTTTACACCTAAATTTAAAGTCGACTTTGGGGGAACTTACAAAGTCGACCTAGAGTGTCCACACTGGATGCATAGGTCAACTTCTAGGAGATAGGGGGACAAAGGGCAGGTCCACGGGGGTATGGGGGCACCCCTTGCCCAATGCCAGGGGGATCAGCCTTTGCCCCATTGTACATAGGTACAATGGGGCAAAGGGGGACAGGGACCCTAGCAGGGCATAGGGGCAGGGTGGACAGGGCTCTGCCCTGCCCTGTGGGGGGGGCATTCCAGGCTCCCCCTTTGCCCCCCCCCCAGCAGGGAGGGCAGTGGTGGAGTCCTGGAGTAGCCCTAAGTCGACTTAGGGCTACTCCAGGTCTATACTGGCCTAAGTCAACTTTAAAAAAGTCGACTTTAGGCTTAAGTCGAACTAAAATAAGGTTTAATAAAGTCAACTTAATTTTCATTAAGTCGACTTTATTTTCCTTAAGTCGACTTAAGCAACTTGTTTAAGTCGACTTAAGGAAACTAGAGTGTAGAGGCAGGGTAAATTAAGTCGACTTAAGCAAGCTTAAGTCGACTTAATTTACAAGTGTAGACGCACGCTACTAGACTCTCTAAGTCAACTAGTTAGGTCCTTGGAGCTCCCTTCTGCCTCGGACTGCTCGGCTCCCTTCTGGTCGGGACTGCTCAGGTCCCAGGCAGAAGGGAGCCCTTCTAGCCGGGACCAAGTGGTCCTGGCTAAAAGGAAGGCGACAGCTCCCCTCTCCCTGGGACCCACGTGGGTCCCAGCAAAAAGGGAGCCAGCACTTCCTTCTTGCTGGGACCCGCATGGGTCCAGCTAGAAGGAAGCGTGGGCTCCTTTCTTCTGGGACCCCAGAGGTCTGGTCCAGAGTGGAGCTCTGCAGCTCCCTTCTGGTTGGGACCACGCTCCAGCTCCCGGGAAGCCTCTGGAGGCTTCCCGGGAGCTGGAGCATGGAGCTCCCTCCTAGCCGGGAGCTGCGGGGCTCCTGGAGAGAAGGGAGCCACCAGATCCCTTGTTGCCGGGACCCGTGCTTGGGTCCCAGCTAGGAGGAGCCCCACGATCCCTCCTAGCCAGGACCCCACTCCAGCTGCGGGGAACCCTCCAGGTCTCCCCGCCAGCTGGGCGCCACTGTGCCAGCAATTGCCGGCACTCCAGCTGTTTTGGGAGGCCCGAGGGCTTCCCAAAACAGCCGGAGCACCGTGCGAGCAATGGCTGGTGTTCCAGATATTTAGGGAAGCCCCCGGGCCTTGCCAAACAGCTGGAGTGCCGGCAATTGCAGGCATGGCAGCTTCCAGCTGGTGGGATGCCTCAAGAGGCTTCCCAGGAGCTGAAGTCCCAGCTAGGAGGGAGCACAGGGCTCCTTCCTAGCTGGGACCTGAGCGGTCCTGGCAAAAGAGAGCCCCATGCTCCCTCCTTTCCGGGACCGAGTGGTCCCAGCAAGAAGGGAGTCAGGAGAGCTGCCTACCCCTCCTTGGCCCGGCAGAGCCAGCCGTGCACCAGCTGGCTCTGTCTGGATGAGCCAGGAGTGGCTTCTTGGTCCCAGCAGAGCTAGCTGGCGCGCGGCTGGCTCTGCCGGGACCAGCTGCCCACCTCCCCGACTCTCCAGCCAGGGTTCCAGCGGAGGCTCCCCTCCCGCTGGAGCTGTGGCTGGGGAGCCCTTCTCCTCAGGACTGTGGCTCCCCTGGCAGGGAAGCCACAGGTCTGGGGAGAAGGAAGCAGGGACTCCCCAGGACAAGGGAGCCACAGTGGCTCCCTTCTGCCAGGGAGCCATGTGGTGCTTCCTTGTCCTCCCTGCCCTAAGTCGACCAAGTCGACTTAGGGCACCTACACTGCTGAAGTCAACTTAAGAAGTCGACTTAAGCAGTAAAGTCAATGTAAGACTAGGTTTTACAAAGTCGACTTTACTTTTCCTTAAGGCGACTTAAGCAACAGCTTAAGTTGCTTTAAGGTAACTCCAGTGTGGATACAGAGTAAATTAAGTCGACTTAAGCAGGCTTAAGTCGACTTAATTTAAAAATGTAGACGCACCCTATGTCACTCAATTCTAAAAATTCCAGGAGTTGCTACCTATTCCTGTTCTTCTGCCCTCTAACAAAACTCCTGAGTATACTTGTCTTTCCTACATGGGCATTAAAATTACCCATAATCATGATGATATCTTTTATTATAGTTTCATTAAGGATTAACTGGAGTTGCTGGTATTTGATACAGACATTTAAAATATGACATTATGTACTTTCTTAAATATACCTAGCTAACTATGCCCACTATATTTAACCTGTTTAGTATTAGTTTAATATTGTCTATTTATCTTTTTTTTTAATAAGCTTACCCATCAGTGTAGTATTTCAGTGCTTTCCATGAAAGTAAATAACAAAATTTCTTGTATGCATCATGGAAAAAATAAACTACTGGGCCAAATTCGATGTTACAATGCTGCAACAGTAATGAAACCAGATTCTCCTTTCAGGTCTATCAATGCACTTCCAGTTTCAGTTAACATCACTGGAATTCCTCAACACAGAACTTGTCTCACTTTCTTTGTGATAGTAAGCTATCTAAAGTTGGTATCTGCTCAAGGATATTGTAGTGAGGGAGTATGGCCCCCGTCGGAGATAGACAGCCCGGGCCCAGTTATACCTGGGTGGGCGGAGCTGGAGGCGGCCTGTCCGTCAGGCCGGAAGCAGGTGGGCGGGACAGGAAATATAAGGGTGGAGCCGGAGAACTCAGTGAGAGGGAGGCAGCCGAAGGGGAAGGGTGTTTCTCTGCTCCTTCCCCAGCACCTGCCTGACCACTACCCGGCGGAAGACCTGCCTGCGGCCTGGGGCCCTGATGGTCAACTGGACCACACTGGGACCGCCTGTCAAGACCGGCCGCCCAGAAACCTGAGCTCAGAGGAGTACCTGGACCTACCGCTTCCCACACCGCCTGCGGACCTTTCGAACGACCCCCTCCCGGTACCGGGCTGCGACCTGGAGGAGCTCCCACTGGCCAGTGAAGACACCCCACCCCCGGAGGCTGGCTGCGACCTGGAGGAGTTACCCTTAGCGGATGACGTGGACGGGCTTTGCGACCTCCCACTGGGTGACTACCCCGAGGAGGAGGACGATGGGGGCCCAGAACAGGTACCAGCAGGGTCGGGGGCAGGAAGTGGCCCAGGGGACCGAGAGGCCTATTATGACTCGGTGATTCCCGAGCCTGAGTCAGTGAACCCTGATGAGGGTTCCGTCGGGCCCATGGTAGAACCCTCTGCCACGGATAGGGCCCTGGGCTGGGATGCAGTGGAATTGGGTGGGCCTGCGTCCCCCTGCCTCCCCCCTTCTGGTAAAACCCAGGAAGCCTTGGCTGGCGGTGAATCTCTACTGCCTGAACTGGAGACTTAAGTGCCAGTTTGTTTACACAGTTTGTCTACCTGCCTGCCCCGCCCGAGGGGCCAGAGACAGTTTGCCTACCTGCCTGCCCCGCCCAGGGGCCAGGGACTAAGAGACAGGCCAGGCACCCAGCCGTGGAGGGCTGGTTGCCTGACTTTAAGATATCAATTAAAGGTACCAAAAAGAGTAGCAGATAGCCTACTTAGACTCTAGCTCTACTTTTCTCCTTCTTGGAAAATGAATCTTTTTGCTAGGTTTTTGTTTTGTTTTGTGGGGTTTTTTTTTTTTTTTGTTTTTTGATGATTTACAGTTTGATATAACATTCAAGTTAGCCATTAAGAGCAAATGGGGGAAAAATAATTCAGTTTCCTACACATTTCTGTGCTAGCACTGTGATTGGGAATAAATGAATAATTTGCATAGGAAAAGGATGAGGAAACTATTCACCCATGCAAAATGTTATTGAAAATGTGTGAAACTATAACCACTCAATTTGAGTCTACATGGTGTGATGCACAGACATTTATGATTCCCCTACATTTCTATAGAAACTTTATCTTCAGTGCACAGTCCAGGTACAGTATATTAGTATCTGTATGCATTTTTCTCCTTTAAATTTACATACAATTTGGTGTCTCAAAAATATCTTCCACCCCATGATGGCTGAAATGTGTTTTACTTGGGTTGTTGTTGTTTGTTGGAGTATGTTTGTGTGTGTAATTTAAAGCTGAGCATTTTATGTGGATATTGAGATAAAATAATAATAAATACTACAAATACAAATAATAAAAGAATAAATAAAATAATAAAAATAATATATAGCCTTGACATATGTAAAATATTAATTTGGATTTTTATGAAATATGTACATTGTCTGTGTGCAATAAATGAAAAGTCATTAAAAATAAACCAATGCCATGAATTTCTTCTATGCTACATAATGTTAAAATTAGGGTTATCTTAAATATTGCTGTGTACTATCTATTGGCAAAGAATATTTTTCAATCAGTACCGCATATCTATGACCAAAGCAAGCTAATTAGCATGGGCAGTATTTCAGTACAAAATAACTGTAGGCATAATATGGCTGAATTATTTTTTTTCATATAAATGTTGTTTTGGTTATGTTAACTAAGATGATTTTGACCTGCAAAGACCAAATTATTTAAAATGAGTCCTCTGACTTCCAAAACAATTAGACTCTGATACACTATGAAGGAAAATAGTCCTTGAACACAGGACCCTTTATGGAACATAGAATCATAGAAATGTAGATCTAGTAGGGACCACAAGAGGTCACCTAGTTCAAATTTCCGCATAGAGGTAAGAGCAAGTATATCTAGAATATCCCTGACAGGTGTTTGTCTAACTTATTCTTAAAAACCTCCAGTGATGGGGATTCCACAACCTTCTTTGTAAATCTGTTCTAGTGCTTAATAATCCTTATCATTAGAAAGCTTTTCCCAATATCTAACCTAAATCAACCTTGCTGCAGACTAAGTCCATTACTTCTTGACATATCTTCAGCAGGCATGGAGAATGACTGAACATTGTCCTCTTTGCAATAGCCCTTAACATATTTGAAGATTGTTCTCAGCTCCTCTCTTGAGCCTCCTTTTCTCAAGATTAAACATGTCAAGTTATGTTAAGGAGGATCTAGAACAGGAACTGCCTCTGCTATGCAAGGAAAAAGAACAGACAGTGAGCTTGGCAAGACAGTAAGGCTATGTCTACACTAGAAAAAGTTAGGTCGACTTTGTTAAGTCAACTTAATAAGGTCAACTTTAAGTCGACTGAAAGTCAACCTTATTAAGTCAACTTAACGAAGTGGACTAAGTCGACTTAACTTTAAGTCGACTTAGTCCACTTTGTTAAGTCAACCTAACCAACCTTAAGTCGACTTAATAAAGTCGACTTAAGGGTTACTCCATGTCCACACTGTCCTTTAGTCGACTTACGGAGTCGACTTAAGGCTTAAGTCGACCTAATGGGTGGTTCCTATTAAGTCGACTTAAGCTTTCAATAAGTCAAGTTAAGGAATTTCTTAAGTCGACTTAATGAAAGTCTGGTGTAGACATGGAGTAATTTAGGTCTACTTAAGCCTACTTAAGTCGACCTAAATTGCTAGTGTAGACATAGCCTAATGGTGCTTCTTACAGCTGCACTAGCTGTCTGCAGCACAGCTCCTCTGCTGTAAGGAACTCTGGGATACATAAAGTCAGAGGAATTCCAGGACCTGAGATAAGCCAGAGATGTGAAAACACAGGCAAGCAATAGGTCTTGGACCCTAGGTGTCAGCTTAGCATAGATTTGGATCCTGCAGCCCTGCATGGTCCTGGGACCCTAAATCTGAACCCTAGGTTAGCATAATTGGTGTGTAGATGCAAGGGTGGTTAGATTTGAGTCCAGGTGTGCTTTGATTTTTAGACAGAATTATTATATGAATTACTATTACATAAATTATAACCACACTGGCTCCAGAACCTCCAGACAACATGTCCCAGATTGCTTAGAGTACATGGAGGGGATAGAAAAAAACTGGAAAGTTGTTCAAATGCCAACAGAGAGGATTCTGATAGGGTGATTTGTACAGATGTTTTTTGAGGGGGGCAGTGAGAAGCCAGAACTGCTCAGTTCTGCAGTAGATGGGGAAAGCCTAACTCAGAGACAAAGGGTCTAGCTTTAGTTTCACTTGAGGGCTTTTGCATTGAGCACAGAGCTAAAAGAGAAGCAGAACAGTTCAGGGAATCTCTGATTAATGCCTCTCTCTTTCCCTACGAAGGGAGACAACGAAGGGAGTTTTTGAAGTTCAAAGTAATGCAGATTGGAAACATAATCCCAACTATATATACAAAATGATGGGGTCTAAATTAGCTGTTACCACTCAAAAAAAAAAAAAAAAAAAAAAAAAAGAGAGAGATTGGAGTCATAATGGATAATTATCATTATTATTATTATGGACACAGAATTCCAGATGTGGCCTCACCAAATAGAGGGGAATCATCACATCCCTCGATCTACTGGCAACGCTCCTACTGATGCAGCCCAATATGCCATTGGCCTTTTTGGCAACAAGAGTACACTGTTGACTCATATCCAGCTTCCTATCCACTATAACCCACAGGCCCTTTTCTACAGTGCTGCTACTTAGCCAATCAGTCCTCAGCCTATAGCTGTAAATGGGATTTTTCCATCCTAAATGCAGAACTTTGAACTTGTGCTTGTTGAACCTCATGAGATTTCTTTTGGCCCAGTGCTCCAATTTGTCTAGGTCTCCCTGAATCCTGTCCCTGCCCTCCAGCATGTCTACCATTCCCCCCATTCCCTAACAAATTTATTTACTGCATAAGATTTAGTGGGTATAATCCCACGTCATCAGATGCATGAAATGGAAAATGTGGCATATTAGCTGTAAATATATATATACAGAGAAGGGTGGGTAATAAGGTAAATTAAAACATCCAGAGGGATAGAGTGCTAGCCTATCTCTGCAGAGTAAACAAGCTTTCTTTTTATTCAAACAGTATATAAGAGGGAAAGCCTGAGGTGTAGTGAGAGCTAATAATAAGAGAGTGTTATTCACTCCTTCACATAACACAAGAAGCAGGGGTCACCCAATGAAATTAATAGAAAATAGGTTTAGAATAAACATATGGAAGCAGTAGTTCCCATATCACACAGTGTACCTGTGGAACTTGCTGCCATGGGATGTTGTGAATACCAAAAGGACAACTGGTTTCAGAAGAGAATTAAATAAGCTCATGGAGGGTCATCAATGGCTATTAGCTTGTATGGTCATGGGGGCAACCCCATGCTCTGGGTGTCCCTAAACCTCTGTGAACAGAGGAGTTGGAGTGAGCCTTTAGGGTTTGAGTGAGCCTTTAGGGTTGTGGAGGAGTCCTGGGGGAGGTATAGTGCTTGTTATTTGTATTTTTGTATGTGGGGTTTTTTTTCTTTTCTTTTCTCTTGTTCAGTTTGTAGGGGCTGATTGGTGGAGAGAGATCAGCTGACCGCACCTAGGGGTGGGGCTTCCCTGCTGAGGGAGCTATAAAGGCAGCCACTCCAGCAGGCAGCAGCACACAGGGGCTGTGAACAGAGGAGTTGGAGTGAGCCTTTAGGGTTTGAGTGAGCCTTTAGGGTTGTGGAGGAGTCCTGGGGGAGATTAAGCGAAGAGCTATGGCAGATACAGAGGCAACCGTAGTGGACATTCAAGCCGCGGAAGCAACAGCAAGAATGGCAGGATGTGGAAGCTGTGGAATGTACTTGATTTTGGAGGGAGTGCCTCCAAAGACCTATGTGTGCATGAAGTGCCGCCTCATTGGATTGATGGAGGAGAAAATTTGGGGGTTAGAGATGCAGGTGAAAACTCTCATTGAGTTTAGAAGGGGTTTTGAACAACTGATAGAGCAGACAGGTGAGGACTTTTTAAGTGAAACGCCAGACCTGCAGATGGAAGCAGGACCATCAAATTGTGAGGCCAGAATACCAGGAGATGAAAGTGGCTGGTGGAAGCATGTGACTGAGAGAAGTCGGCAGAGGAAAAGACGGGCTAGCGAAGGAGAAATAGAGCTCAGAAACAGGTTTGCTGGGTTAGCAAATGAAGGAGCAGAGCATGTAGTGACTGATGTTGGGAGTGCAAGGAAAAAGTGAAGAGCAGCTAGTCCTATCCAAAGAGGGGATGAGCCAATGGAGATTCCTCCTAGTAAGAGCCCTAGAAGGACTCGGGAGCAGATGCAAAGGATTGCAGAGAAAAACAGGAGGACTGAGGACTTGCGACCAGAACGCAGTGGGGATAGGCTAATGAATAGCACTGGTGCCAGGAAAAGGCAAGTGTATGTGATTGGGGACTCCTTGTTGAGAAGGACAGACAGGCCTATAACCAGAGCTGAACCCGAGAACAAAAGGGTATGCTGCTTGCCTGATGCAAAGACACGGGATGTTGATCTGAGACTGAAGAGGATCTTAACGGGAGCTGTAAAGAATCCTTTGATTGTCCTTCATGTGGGTACAAATGATGTAGATAGATTCTCACTGGAACGTATCAAAGGTGACTATGCCAGGCTGGGGAGGACTCTCAAGGAAATAGAAGCTCAGGTGATCTTTAGTGGGATTCTGCCTGTCCCTAGGGGAGGACAACAAAGGTGTGAGAAGACCCTGATGATAAACAGATGGCTTAGGCAGTGGTGCTATAAGGAGGGCTTTGGCATATATGGTCACTGGGAGGCATTCGTGGACAGAAGACTATTCTCCTGGGAATGGACTGCACCTGAGTAGGGAGGGAAATAGACTTCTGGGAGGGAGATTAGCACAACTGATCAAGAGAGCTTTAAACTAGAGAGCTGGGGGAGACAGTTTGGAGATGCCCGAATAATCTACGCACCTGACATTAGTGTTGAGAAGGAAGAAAATGAAATAAGAAAGGACACAGAAATAGGGAGCGGCATGAGGGTTACGAGAAGGAGGAGTAGTGTAAATGCTAGTCTAGTGAGTGATATTGTCTGTGGAACGACTGTGCCGAATCAGGCAAAAAACATGAGTGAGGCTGTGACGCTGTCAAGATTTAAGGAACCATTTATGATATTATTGTGTATTATTATTTTATAATTGTTATAATCCATAGGAACTATGCCATGTTTGATGT
>ML685898.1:207393-219486 GCA_007922175.1 Pelusios castaneus
GAATGATCATATAGTTTGTGTAGGATTTGTATTCATATTAGAAGTTAGGAATGTGATTGTTATATTTTAACTTGTGTAAGGTTGGGAAAATGCCCCAGACTGAATGTCTGCCCAGCCATTGTCTCCTTAAGGGCCTATTAAGGAAGCTCCTCAGATAACAGGATAAAGAAGAAAACCTGTTGAGCCACTAGGACTTAAACATGTGACTCAACTCCAGTTTGATTGGAGAGAACTGCACACAGCATGGAGAAGGCCAGAGATGATATAAGGCAGCAACTCCAACTCCATCTTGCTCTCAAGTCCTCAGTCTACAGCCAACACCCATCTCTGGAACTATTCCTCCGAGACTGAACAAAGGATTGAGGCCCACCCTGATGCTGGGTGTTTACCAGAGGAACAAGCCTGCAAACTGCTTTTCATGAACTTTAAATCATTTGTATGTATGTGATTCGCTTTGACCCTTTAACATCTCATATTTTGCTTCTTTTCTTCTTATATTAAACCTTTAGTTGTAGTTGCTAAAGGATTGGCTATCAGTGTGGTATTTTGGGTAAGATCCAAACCTATATTGTTCTGTGTGCTGTGGCTGGCCCTTTGGGGTCAGGAGAACCTATAACTTTAAGGGACCGTGCGGCTAGGTGGGAGCCTGAGGAGCTGGAGTGCAATAAAGGGAGCTGTTTCTATTTTGGGCAGATTTCTTGGTACCCAGTGTGGGGAACCAGAAGCCTGGTAGTGACTGATAGGGAGACTGGTTTAAGTACCACCCATCAGTGTTTGGGGAGTTTAGCTCCCGGTTTTGCAGCTTGCCCTGATTTTTGCACATTCAGGAAGGTATCCCAGGAGGCCCCGGTCACAGAGGCCAAGCAGCACAAACTAAAATGTTTATATACTAACGCAAGAAGCCTGGGTAACAAAATGGAGGAGCTGGAGCTACTGGTAGAGGAAGTGAGACCAGATATTATAGGGGTAACTGAAACATGGTGGAATAGTAGTCATGACTGGTGTACCGGTATTGAAGGCTATGTGCTCTTTAGGAAAGATAGATATAAAGGGAAAGGTGGGGGAGTGGCATTGTATGTCAATGAGGAGATAGACTGCAGGGAAATTCAAAGTGATGGAATTAACAAGACAGAATCAATCTGGGTAAAAATCATGTTAGGGAAAAAAAGCTACTAAAGTTTCTCCTGGAATGGTGCTTGGAGTGTGTAACAGACCACCGGGATCTGATCTAGACATGGATAGGGACCTCTTTAAGGCCTTTAAGGAAATTAATACTACTGGAAGCTGTGTGATTATGGGAGACTTTAACTTCCCAGATATAGACTGGAGGACGTGTGCTAGTAGTAATAAGAGGGCCCAGTTTTTCCTGGATGTGATAGCTGATGAATTCCTTCTCCAAATGGTTACCGAACCAACGAGAGGGGATGCCATCTTAGATTTAGTACTGTTGAGTAGTGAGGACCTCATAGATAAACTGGTTGTAGGGGACAACTTAGGTTCAAGTGACCATGAGCTAATTCAGTTCAAACTAATTGGAAGGATAAACAAAAATAAATCAGCGACCAGGACCTTTGACTTTAAAAAGGCTAACTTTAGAAAATTAAGGGAATTGGTTGGGGAAGTGGACTGGATAGAAGAACTCAGGAATGTAAATGTAGAAGAGGCTTGGAATCGCTTCAAATCAAAGTTGCATGAACTATCTGAAGCCTACATTCCGAGGAAGAGGAAAAAATTCATAGGCAAGAGCTGTGGACCAAGCTGGATGTGTAAGCATCTCAGAAAGGCGATTAGGAAGAAGCACAGAGCCTACAAAGAGTGGAAAAGGGGAGGGATCAGCAAGGAAAGCTACCTTTTGGAGGTCAACATGTAGAGAGAGAGTGAGAAAGGCAAAAAGTCAAGCTGAGCTGGACCTTGCGAATGGAATTAAAACCAATAGTAAAAGGTTCTTTAGCCATATAAATAGGAAAAAAACAAAGAAAGAAGAAGTGGGACCGCTTAAAAACTGAGGATGGGGTGGAGGTCAAGGATAATCTAGGCATGGCTCAATGTCTAAATAAGTACTTTGCATCTGTTTTCAATGAGAGTGAAGTTGAGCTGAGTGGTAGAGGTAGGGAAGCTAATGAGAACGAGATCATGAATGTGGAAATTACCATACCTGAGGTAGAAGCCAAACTTGAGCTGCTGGATGTGACTAAATCGGGGGGTCCGGACAATCTCCATCTGAGGATACTAAAGGAACTGGCCCATGAAATTGCCAGCCCTTTAACGAGGATTTTTAATGAATCTGTAAATTCGGGGGTTGTACCGTATGACTGGAGAATCGCTAATGTAGTTCCTATTTTCAAGAAAGGGAATAAAAATGATCCGGGTAACTACAGGCCTGTTAGTTTGACCTCGGTAGTTTGCAAAGTCTTGGAGAAAATTTTGAAGGAGAAAGTACTTAAGGCTGTAGAGGATAACGGTAACTGTGATAAAATACAACATGGCTTTACAAAAGGGAAATCTTGCCAGACCAACTTGATCTCCTTTTTTGAAAGGATAACAGATTTTTTAGATAAAGGGAATGCGGTGGACCTAATTTACTTAGATTTCAGCAAGGCATTTGATACAGTTCCACATAGGGAGTTATTAGTTAAGTTACAGAAGATGGGGATTAATATGAATATAGTAAGGTGGATAAGGAACTGGTTAAAAGGGAGACTACAGCGGGTTATAGTGAAGGGTGAACTGTCAAGCTGGAGGGAGGTTACCAGTGGAGTCCCTCAGGGATCTGTCTTGGGACCGATCTTGTTCAACCTTTTTGTTACTGACCTTGGCACAAAAAGCGGGAATGTGCTAATAAAGTTTGTGGATGACACCAAGTTGGGAGGTATTGCCGATACGGAGAAGGATCGGGATACCATACAGGAAGATCTGGATGACCTTGTAAACTGGAGTATCAGGAACAGGATGAAATTTAATAATGGGAAGTGCAAGGTCATGCATTTAGGGACAAACCACAAGCATTTTTCCTATAAGTTGGGGACGCATCAGTTGGAACGTACTGAGGAGGAGAAGGATCTGGCAGTACTGGTTGATCATAGGATTACTATGAGCCGCCAATGTGATGTAGCCATGAAAAAAGCTAATGTGGTTCTAGGATGTATCAGGAGAGGTATTTCAAGTAGAGACAGGGAGGTGTTAGTGCCGCTGTACAAGGCACTGGTGAGACCCCATCTGGAATACTGTGTGCAGTTCTGGTCCCCAATGTTTAAAAAGGATGAATTCAAATTGGAACAGGTGCAGAGAAGGGCTACAACAATGGTCTGTGGAGTGGAAAACCTGCCTTATGAGTGGAGACTCAAGAAGCTTGGCTTGTTTAGCTTAACCAAAAGAAGGCTGAGCGGGGATATGATTGCTCTCTATAAATACATCAGAGAGATAAATACCAGGGAGGGAGAGGAATTATTTGAGTACAGCACCAATGTGGACACCAGAACAAATGGTTATAAACTGTCCATCAAGAAATTTAGGCTTGAAATTAGACGCAGGTTTCTAACCATTAGAGGTGTAAAGTTCTGGAATAACCTTCCAAGGGGAGTTGTGGGGGCAAAAACCATAACTGCTTTCAAATCTGAGCTTCATAAATTTATGGAGGGGGTGGTATGATTAGCCTATTTTGAAAATTGACTGATATTTGGCTACGTGTGGTGGATTTACAAGTGGCCTAAGAGGGGAGAGTACGTGGGGTGGGTTTTGAGTTATTACAGAGAATTGTTTCTTGGATAACTGGCTGTTGAGACTTGCCCACGTGCTCAGGGTTTAACTGATCGCCATATTTGGGGTTGGGAAGGAATTTTCCCCCAGGGCTGATTGGCCTGGGCTCTGGGGGTTTTTCACCTTCCTCTGTAGCACAGGGCATGGTTCACCTACCGGTGAATTCTCTGTTTCTTAAGTCCTTAAATCACGATTTAAGGAGGTAAATAACTCAGTCATAGGTTGGTGGCCTATTGCAGGAATGGGTGGGTGAGGTCTTGAGGCCTTCATTTTGCAGGAGGTCAGACTAGATGATCGTACTGGTCCCTTCTGACCTTAAAGTCTATGAGTCTATGAGACTACCAGAAGCTAGGACTTGGACAATAAGAGAAGGATCACTGAAAAATTACTGAGTTATGTTCATTCCCTCTAAAGCATCTGGCAACAGATTCTATTAGAATACAATATATTGTGATAGGTGAAGAACCATTGTTCTGATCCAATGTGTCCATTCATATGTTCTTATGTGGTATGGGATCTAAAGTGTGGTTGAACAGTTCCAGCCCCTCAAAGACCAGTGGCCAGAGAAGCAGAGAACTAAACTGGTGTCATCTACCTGCAGCCAAAAAAGATCTCTATAGGACTCCAGACTAGGGAACCAGGAAATGAAACTGCTCCACTCATGGCTGAAAACACTGTGAGAAGGCCTTGTTTGTTTTCCTGAGGCTGGCCAAATTTTCAGCACTGCTACACTCATCTCTTGACTCATCCTATATACTCCAAACCTGTAAAGAAGGGTATTGAGGGCTGCAGTATTACTGTGAATGGTGGGAGGTGGGGAATTTGTTATACTAAGTATGTATTTAACCTTAATTCTTTCCTTCAGTGGACAGCGGCCCTTATGTCCCAGACACACAGTGGAACCAGGCATCACAGCAAAGAACTCTGTTAGTCTTTAAAAATGCCACAGGACTCTGTTGTCTTTCTACAATAGACTAACATGGCTACCCCTTTGGAATTTGACTAGGAAGGAAGCTTTAGCCACACCTCAGGGGGGAACTACATGTTTGTTCCTTCTACCATCTTTTTTTTTTTTGGTCTCCCATTCCTTCTTAAGGTAATTTTATCTATGTTGCTGAAGATATGAGGGCTGTATCCTTGACTGCCGTCAGTATAGCTACATCAATTTACTCTAGTCAGCAGTTCTAGGCCAATGTTTCTCCATGGAACACTGGTGCTCTGCAGACATAGTGCAGGTGTTCCATGACCTACCCCATTGGGGGGAGCCTTAGTCAGGAGTGGGAAGGAGAAATTTAAAATGCCCAGCCAGAGCAAAGCTTTCATGTGCGTAGTGACGGACATTGATGCATACCTGGAAGCTTTGGTGTGGGTGGGACATTTTAAAACTTCTGCCATTGTTACATTTTCATCTGGTGTTCCATGTAAAGTAATGAATACTTTTAGGTGTTCCATGGTCCACTAAAGGTTGGGAAACACTGTTCTAGATCCATATATACATTGCATATTTGCATATTTATTTAAACTGGCTCCAGTTCAGGGTAACTACAAATGTCTGAATTACTTGGCTATTCTATGATCTCATTCTTGCCTGTAAAATGAAACCAAATATTTATTATGATGGGAAAATATACTAGACAGTGTGTTCTGTGATTTGGAAGTAAGGAAAAGTCCATTCTATTTAATCTATTGTGAATCAGTTTTTTTCTGAGAGTCTTTGTCTTAGACTCTAAGACATCAGGAGTAGGTACAACATAATTAGGGTATTAATGTATACCAACAAATTACATGCATTGTAAATTCCATACCATGACTAAAAATAATAGGCCACATACTATAATGTCGTTATTGATGCAACAGCAGCGTATGAATTTATGCAGATACTTAAAAAAATCTACTTCAGGGCATTCTATCTCTCTTCCTTTACTAATCAACAGAAGTTTGTTATCGTTTTAAACAAAGGCTTAAAAAATAGCTTTTTCTTCATTGCTGAAGGAATCAAATCTCATAGGAACAGTTTAATTTCACCATAATGGAATGCATGCCACCCTAAATGAAGAAATATCAATGGTCTAAAATGAACAGAAATGAGAATTAAATTGTTTGTGCCAGTACTTTACCCTGCAGAAGTAAGAATAGAGTGAGCAGCTCTAGTTTATTCAGATTCTCATACTATGGGCATGAGTGTAGCAACTAATTGTCATCCTATCTTTCTCCTGCTTCCAGATCTGGTGCTGAAAAGGGGCCTTTTCAGGCTAGAAGAGGATTCACCTAATGCAGGAGCAGCATTAATCAGGTGTAATTTGACTTACGCTACCCCTTTCACATTCTCTGCTCTAACCTATACATAGGCCTGGATAGGCAGAATTTGTATGGTTTAAAATGAGCAGAAAGCCACTTTTGCCTTCCTGCCTCAGAAAGCTATACCTTCTAGGCTAAACATCTCAGGAGATGCAGTACTAAATCTGTCCCCCAAAATATAACTGAACTCTCAAGAAGAACAGAAGGCTTTTCTGCCTCTTGACAACTTCTTTCTTCTAGGAATCTTCTGGGGACCTACAAGGCCTTCCTAGTTGCTTTATACAAGCCACAAGTGGTATGGATGACTGTAATAATGAGGGAATTAGAAATGCTTTTCTTTTGCCTATTCTGCAGAAAACTTTGCGGCTTACAGAAGAAAAGATGATACAAGTTACACCTGTTAGAATGAGAAGTGCAACCTGTACTTGATTTATCCAGCATTATGGCTGATTAGCTACACTTGTGACTTTGTTATGGGAAAGCAGAGAGTTTTGGGTACAATTACTGTAGGACAACTAACAGTGTTAATAGTTTTGCCTACCAAAAATAAAAATAAAAAAATAAAGGTTTGTACTGTAGCTCTTTCTTCTAATTATAACATTGTGGAAAATTACCTAAATTTGGCCTTTTAAAGAGTAATTGCAATAACTTGTCATAAACATTGGAAAAATATTTTTTATGTGTGTTTGTGTAGGAAACTAGTTCTACATTTAAAGACTTGATTCTTGCATAAATAGTGATTCCTCAATACTTCCAAGAGGAGATTCTCTGGGACAATATAGCAACATTTTTCATTGGTATCCAGTGACAATTGATCAGGAAGAGAGGTTGCTGCTTGACTTTTGCCATATGAACTCTGATTCTTCTGTTGAGTGATAGTGACAGAAATGCAAAGGGAGGGTAGGTATTTGCTGAGGTGATATTAGCAATGTTGTGTTTTTTGGATGTATTTGATTGCCTGGAAACATAAATCAGTAAATCATGCAGAAGATATTTCCTGAGATGAAGGGGTGTAGGTGTGTAGTTGTGTAACCCATATGCCTCTCTTTGAGAGACCTACTGAGGGTGGATTACTGTTGCTGGGCAGATTAGCTACTCACAACTAGAAATTTCTAGAAGCAGGGAGTGGTAGCATTTTGAGCTGCTCCACAGGGTGCCCTGCTAGTGTGATGTGGTGTGGTCAGTCAGATGACATGAGAGCAGTAGTCTGTGCAGACAGCAGGCAGGAGCTGCTCTGAGAAGAGCCCATGTGCTCAGTTTTCAGGAGAGAAGCTGAGCCAGGAGTGAACAAGATGTTTTCTCCCTCTAATGGAGTAATCTGCAACAGACCTTGCAGTCATGCTTATGGGACTGAGGGCTGGTTACAAAGGAGAGGAAAAAGCCTGCATGGAATGCTACAGAGGATTCCAGCAAAGGAAAAAGAGGATAGCTATTTCTTGCCATTCAAGCTTCTACACTGGAACAGAGACTGTAGCTGAGAGTTGGGTGAACTCCACCTGGATTTTGGGACTCTTGGGTATCTTTCATGCAGGGGGTTTTCTGGAGGGCTTGTTCTTGGTTAATTGTATTTTGTTTTCATAGGATAAGGTTTATTTAATTAGTAGTTAATAAAGTTCGTTGTTATGTTTGTTTTTAGTAGTATTTTAATGTGGGAGGATAACTTTGAGCAATCTTTGCTGTGAGTCCTGTACAGACTGGATCCTGGGTCTCAGCTGCTTTCTCCATAGGGATTGGGATTGATTTCTGTGAGGCACTGGAGAAGGGCAACTAAATGAATTTTAGCCCACCCGAGGGTTACAGTTGCATGACTGGGCCAGAGCACTAATTTCAGCAGCTGTAGAATCCCTAATTCTGTCTCATGAATGGAGAGGCAGAACAACAGAACAGTAGTGTTGGTATAGGATAACAAGCAGATGATGGCTTTATCTTATTTTTCTTCATTGTGCAATTCAAGCATCAAGGACAGTTTGTTATTTAAGACAAGTTCCAAGTCTATGAAAATAGCTTCAAAACACTTCCTAAGAGACAAAAAGCTAGCTAACACCTCAACCAGGTGTCAACATAATCAAAAGGACTATCAGCTGGTTAAACCATCATTCTTTGGCAGGAAGGAGGGAGGAAGGAAGAAATTTTACATCTTGGCAAAGGAACAGCTGGAAATTCCTGTGCAAACAGACATTCTGCCTCCTGAACCTCAGCTGGAAATGGATTTTTTTCAAAGAGAAAAATAACTCTAAGAAGTGAGAATAGAGGGCACACATCATCTCTCTCCTTTCCTCTCCTATTTCCAGCATCAGCAACACCTGAAGGATAAGGAAACAACATAGGAGTGAGGAAGGTGCTGTGCCTAAAAAGATCAAGCCAATGAGCTTGCAGAAAGCAAGTAGGGAGAGAAACCTTTGATTTGAATTCATTCTGCTTTTTAAGTTACATGTTAGTTTTGTTTTTACCTTTTATTTTCTTGTAACCAAATTCTGAATTTTATGCATTTTTACTTGTAATCACTAAACCTTTCTTTAAATAAAGTTAATAAACCTGTTATATTTAAACCAGCGTATTTGGATTGAAATTTTGGAAACTTTCATTTGAGACAACAGGATTTGTGCATATCATTTTCTATTAATAAAATGATGGACTTTCTAGGCACTTATATTAATAAGAAGGTACTGGACAGTACAAGACAGTTATTGGTGAAAGTCTGGCACTAGGAATTTGCTGCTGGTGCTTAGGAATGTAACTCAGAAGTGGCTGACTAGAACACTCATATATACTACAGTTGGGAATAATTCTCATGCTAGAGGGGGGGTGTGAGCAGGCCAGGAGTGATTGCTCTCTTATCTTAGTTATGATGTCACACAGAAGACTTTATAGCTCTTCTTTAAGGACCTCTTCTTAAGAGGCCCTTGCCACCCAAAAGGGCAGCTTCAGTTGTCCTACATTAAATAGCTTTTTGGAAAAAAACACAAGGAAGTTTTGAGTCAAACTCACAGAAGGCCCATGAGACCAGAAAGCATTTCTCTTGACAGAGTACTGAGAAGTTTTTCACTGTTCTCTGATGACACAGAGGTCAGCACTCTTCAGAGTGAAGTCAACTTTGGATTTATTCCCCCTCCCCCCCCCAATCAGTGGCTTTTGGATAAGTACAGCTCTATCAAATCTATGTCTACCTGGAAACATAGTAAGGTTGTGTTTTAGGCAGTTTCATGGCTGGGGTTTAGGCAGACTATAATATCCCTTTAAACAAAGGCTACTTACAGTTGCTCCTTTCTTTTTGTTCACTATGTGTGTGTGGTCTTGGGGCGGGGGGAGAGAGAGACGGAACGGTGCATGTACATCATTCCTCATGCACAGGAAGATATAGCCAAATTCTCTGATTTTTTCACAATAGTAACCAAATTGGAGAATGGGGAGTGTGATATCATGGAATAAATTGTGACGGTTTGATTATTTGTCTAGCTCTCACACAAATTCCCACATTTTCAAAATCTGTTTTGGGTTTTTTTTAATTTATTTTATTTCTTTTTAAATAATAGTGCCTACTATGTGCACACCAATTTTAACTTTTGTACACCTGTCTCCAGATGCAGCTTTGGATTTCTGAAATTTAAGCTCTGCTACTTGCCAAATCTCAAATGCCTTAAATTCCTTAAATTGACTTAAGCAGCAGCTTAAATTGATTTAAGGAAATTATAGTGTTGACGCAGAGTAAATTAAGTCGACTTAATCAGGCTTAAATTGACTTAATTTACAAGTGTAGCTGCACCCTATGAGATACTAGAGAAACCAGCAAGAGTTCTCACAGAGTGAATTATTAGTTGATCTGAGTATGGATATCAGTGAGGTACAAGATTGCAGGATATATTTTTGATCTAGGTCTTCATCATAGGCCTACAAAAAAAGAAATATTCAGACTCATGGTAAAGAGTCAGCCTCAATGTATGGGATCTTGTCAAAGAGGGCAAATAATACGGTATAGTTCAAATTAGGATCTTTATCACTAAATACAAGAAATCTGACTTAGTGTTCTGAAATGGAACATAAAGTTCCCTAACTGTTGACTCCTCTGAGGTGATGATTATTTATAGAATAAGAATGTTTCAAACTAGTAATCAATATAACTTGCCACAAGCATGAATGATGAGCAAATATAATTTGTAATTGCTTCAATGTTTTTAAATTACAAATAATTTATGATTCCTGAAATAGTTATCTTGAGAAGAAAAAAGATACTGAACTTGACTGTGCACAAATTGTGTTCTCAAGACACTTTTTCTTAAATGCTCTTCTACTGAATGTTTTTAAATATGCCACTTTAATAAACAGAAATTTTATAAAGAAAATGAAAGTTGACTTTATAAAACCTGGTTTAAAGTCAACTTTACTGGCTAAATTGACTTTATTAAGTTGACTTAGCCAGTGTAGAAGCAGATTAGCCCTAAGTTGACTTAAAGGGCTTTAGAGATTCCCCCACTGCCCTCCCTGCTAGGGTGACTGGCACAGGCAGAGCCTGGCGCGCCCCACTCCACAGGGCAGGACAGAGCCCTGCCCACCATGCTCCTATGCCCTGCCAGTGTCCCTGTCCTGCTCAGCCCCCATTGTACCCAGGTACAATGGGGCAAATGCTGAGCCCCCTGGCACTTGGCAAGGAGTGCCCCCCGTGCTACTGTGGACCAGTCCCAGGTCTACCTAGCTCCTACAAGTCAACTTAGGCATCCAGCGTGGATGCTCTAAGTTGATTTGGCAGGGTCCCCTTTAAGTCGACTTAATTTTTGAGTGTAGACATGCTAAGTTGACTTAAATTAACAAGTGTAGACATAGCCTAAGAGATACCAGTGAAATGAGCAAGAGTTCTCACAGAGTGAATTATTAGTTGATCTGAGTATGGATATCAGAATCCAGCCCTCATTGTATAAGTTACACTTGAGTAAGTGGTTTTGTAAGAGACAACCCATTCATATCAACTCTTACTTTAGTCTTTCTCCTATTCCTTATTATTTGCCTGTGTTGTGGGTTTCAGTTGTGAACTTTCCATGACAGGAAGCCATACCAAACAATTTCCTTTGTAGTTTATATATATAGTATAGTAAACTTATATAGTTTATATATCCTTCAGGTCACACATAGTTGGCACAGTAAGAAACAATGGAACTTTGTAATATAATCATGAAGTCCTAAAACTACAGGTATGTGAGTCAACCTGAGCTACCTAATTGAAAGAAAGAAAGAAAGAAAGAAAGAAAGAAAGAAAGAAAGAAAGAAAGAAAGAAAGAAAGAAAGAAAAGCAGATATATCAAATATGGTGAATAAAACCTGAATGGATGTTCTGAGTCATGCCTCATTCCCTCCTAGACAATTAGAATTTAAAGAAATAGTTGAGGAAGAGCTCAATAATGTTAATTCTTTAAAATGTGTTTCAAGTGTTAGTGAAGGAGACTTCCCAGGTGACTTATTTATTTATTTATTAGAAGGCAAAAGGGGTACTCTAATCTTTTAGACCCACCAAGAACTGTGAGAAGTCTGAGAAAATGAGTCTGATCTTATGGATAGAAAGGTCAGTTTTAATAACTGCTATTGGAGTATATAAAAAAGAAGGTAAAATGTCAGAAGTGCTTGGTAGGTAGTATGTCCTTAAGAAAAATAACTAGCTGATGACTTATTCAGAATTGAAGTGCAAAATTACTGCCATACAGTGATTAAAGGGAAAAGACTTAGGCCTTGTACACACTACAGAGTTATTGTGCGGTAAGGCTCCTTACCGCGCGATAACAATCAAAGCGTCCACACATGAAAGCTTCTTGTTGCACGGCAACATCCTCTTGCCGTGCAACATGTAAACCACCCCAAACGAGAGTGGTAAGGCTTACCATGGAACAGTTGTTCCGTGGTACAGCCTGTGTGGATGCTTGTTGCACCATTGACAGCCTCCGGAAATGTCCCAGAGTGCCAAACTGGGCCACCCTGGGACACTGGAGCTGTCAAATATGTCAATTTTACTGCTCTAGCTGAGCAGTGAAATTGACATATTAAAATGGCCAGGTT